>CM068376.1:160808250-161222942 GCA_034769895.1 Magicicada septendecula | reverse complement strand
AGAAGTTTGTAAACTATGTTAACAGAAACTATATTTTGTTATCAGTTGTATATTATATTTATGAATACCGTATGGTTAAATACAGAGGTCTATGGAAATATACACACAATGAAAAGCTACGACTAAACTATTTGTCATTTAGGTATTATGGTTACAAATTTAACTAAAATACTAACTAGTAGTTCAGAACTTTTAATATTTATTTTATGATTGTCTGATCTACGGTTATGTTACTAATAACTTGTTAGTAAAATAGCAGAGTAGTTAGGTTTTTTAAATTTTTATGATAATATAAGAATTGTCTCATATTGGAATTTAACTAACTTAATAATAAATGTAATATCTTCAAATAAATACACAGCAAGTTTATTTTCACCTGACGCAAGTTTCACAGAAATTATTCTGTTTCTTCAGAGGTTTGTTTGAATTGTAATTGAATGTTCAATTGTAAGCGAAACATTCAATTGCAATTCAAACAAACCTCTGAAGATACAGAATAATTTCTGTTAAACGTGCGTCAGGTAAAAATAAACCTACTTGTAGTGTATTTATTTGAAGATATTATATGGAAGACCTGCAGGAAACACACCGAGTTACTTACAAAAGTATTATTAATACTTCCGTATTGTATTCCGTTCTGGTAGTTCTGGTCGCTTACAAGTGCTATGATAATGTCTTAGTGGTATGACTTGTACAAATCTTTATAGGACCGCTAGCGAATTATATTACTACTACAGAGTTAGCAAACAGCGGATAGTCAGATATGCAGCCAGGTGTCTAATGAAGCATAGATAAGATCGGCGCTTAGAGCACGCTACCCATGAAATACGTGGTTTGATTTTTTGTGGAATTTCTATTGCTAACTGTAAGAAATTCCTAATACAGTCAACATAAAGCAGAGTACAAGTAGTGATGCTTACGCGTGATTTTACGTACTGTGAATTACGACAGATAATAGTTGCTTTGATGCCTGTCATTCTTTTAACGGGAGAGTAATAAGTGGTATTGATCCCCTTTTACTATTTATCTCTGTACTATCACTGAGGGCCGTCGCTCTTATTTATGCGAACTGACAACTCGAAATCAAAGTGCCGGCCGCATTTGATTAAAGAAGTGGCGGCTCGTTGAATAAAGACGCCAAGTTTATATCAGCAGACACTGTAAAATTACGTTAATGTTTATTGAATTGGTATGTGCATTTGTTTGTTAGCATTGGCACACCATAATCAACGCTTAGCACTGTCTTCGTTTCAACATCAGTCTTTTTTCGATTTCCCAAGAAAATGTATAGATATTGTTGAGCTAAATTTATCTCTATGCTGCGTTGTATCTGTGGTCTCTTCATACTTTAAAACCTGCCCAATAAGAAATTTTTATTCCTCGTTTGTTTTGGCAAACAAGAATAATATTGACATCAAATAAGCTTGTGTTGAAAAAAACATTAAAGTGGTCTCGTCACGTTCCAGTGTTCAGTGTATTGTATTGTGTCATAAGATTCAAGGTCAGTAGGCCCGGCTGTGTATCGCCTTCCATTCACTCACGCGCTTTCACAAACACAACGTCAGCACATTCTCGTACGATAGCCATACGCGCGCGCGCACACACACACACACCATGCCAAAACTCACTCATAGCAAAAGGACCCTTGCAACTTGTTTACTGCTGACAGTCTACATGAATTTTTTTCTCATTGTCGTGCGGGTCTTTGATTAGTTTGCGTGGTATAACCACTTAATTTTCTTAAATTTTTTCCAACGAAAAAGAGCAAATATTTTAAAATATTCTGAAAATTACTGATTAATAAGCGCATTGTGTTTTGCATATTTTTATTTATTATTTAATCTTGCATTAAATATAACATAAGCTTATATTGTAAAGTACAAACGAAGAGCGTATTTTAGTGGAAAGGGTGCAATTATTTAAAATTATTATGTAGTTAGAGTGTCAATGACAACTATATTTTTTAGATAGTTTTGCGTATAATGAAGTCTGTACAGTTTTTGAATAATATAATAACAATTGTGTTTTTGTCCCCGTTGTTTAATTATTACAACGCTAATACAGAAAAATATTCTCATGATTGAAAACTCAGTGGTACAACGACAGTAGCTTGCCGGAAATGTACACTTTAGTTTATATTCTTTAAGTTATATGCGATTTTCAGATGAAGAGCGTAAATTTTTGTAACTAACTGGTGGTTTGGTGGAGCAATAACGCCAATTTATTGAGAATGTTAAAAGTTATTTCAATGAAATGAGACACAAATTTATTAAGAATTCCTTTTATTTAATATTTCAATGAACTCAGAAACAAACTTTATTCCCACCAGTTGCGCTGTTAGTCGTCGGTGATAAAAGTAGCCTAGGTGGTTGCGTCGTTCTTTAAAAGTATTTCTGTGTATACGACGTTCTTTGTATATGCCGTATCACCATCTTGGCATAGATCGAGTCTACACTGCAGTAGGCCTACTCTGTCAAAATCCCCTGAATGTAAACACAGCACAGCTCTGCTTGATCAGGTTGCAGTTGTCGTTTAACGGACACTCAATAAATCGGGTTTGAGTTTCTAAAAATACTATATTTTATTTTATTTATAAACTTATTATTTGAAATTATTTGCATTATTTCCATCCAATTAATTTTGCCAAATATATGGTTAGCAACTGAATACTTCTTGCATATAAATTTGCTGGGAATATTAAAAATATTTCCATCATGCTGCGTTTCCATCACAGGAAAAGTTCTGTTCCCCAATCGAAGTTTCCACTCCACAAATTGTAGTTCATTAGCACTGGCACATATATTTTATGTCAAATAGAGTATGGTTATAAAGGTCAAAGTTTTGTTTGTTTGTCCCGCCTTTTGGACTAACTTTAAGATCTGTCTGAAGTCTCCACTAAAAGTATCACTTTTCCATCAGTCTGAACTTTACTTTATAATGGATGTCTCGAAGTATACACCGAACTATACACTTCATTATGTTTCGAAGTAAATGATCCATACTGCTACTGCAGAGATCGTTGACATCTCATCAATTAGAATAACTGACTCTTCGTGTGGAAATGTAGCTTTTCCTGACATAGCCTTAACGGAGGAAACTGAAGAAGGCAACACTGGAACAAGAAGACCAAATAACTAATGGAGTATAACTCCTGCATGCAGCCAAGAATTGCGCAGATTTGCATGTCCATTTTGTTGCTAATGCTAAATGAGCCTGTTCCCTAACAATATTCAGAATATTTGCGAATACGTAGGACATGCTACATTCTGCTGCGGCTTCTAAGAAAAACGGCTTCTCAATTGTCTCGCCTGCTATGGCCCACATAATTTTATTTACAACTAATTTTATGTTTTTCATTTAATTTGCTATGTATATTAGCACCATGACTGGCCTCTTCATTCACATTGCATACAGGGTTAATAAGCATTGGATTATTTGGTATTGGCAGGCCGATGCTCCTGCACTCCAAACCATTAATTCTTAGAATGTAATCTATATCCTGCAATGCTGCATTTCCTTCAAGGGCCTGCGTATCGTCTACATTAGTGTTTTGATAATCGTTTACACTTGAAACAGTGATGTTGGTTTGTAGAAGCAGCACATTACTGAGAACAACTCTCGAAGTTGACACGACATGTACAGTATGTGCTCTGCATTTCCTCCCAACATTTGTGCCAATCTGTGTCAATTTCAAGTAACCCACATGCAAAAGCCGCTCCTTTGTATGGCTATAAGTTGCGTATGTACTGCTGTAGATGCGTGGACATGCGAATGATGTTCCTCCTTTAATATGAAGTAGTAACGTACGTATATAAAATCTGTTATGATCGTTTGGTGCGACAGCGTACATTCTCCCTATCATTTTGCAACCATCTCTATTTCCTGGAATCCACTTATTGTCAGTGAATCTGTAAAGTCCTGAAATGCCACTATACAGGAATTGACAAGCACAGGGATCGCATTGATTAAAATCAAACCATGATTTCATCAGTGTTGTGCGTTTTATTGCAGGTCCATGGATCGCATTCTCATCCCCTGCCCTAATACACATTATAATATCCATCTTCAAGCACAGCTAAGCGAACGATTGTATGTGATTGATCATGCATTTATTTTGAATGAAGGCACAGAATATCTGATGAGAGCTAAAGTATGGCATATTCGCGTATGTTATAGTTACAACATATCCAGTTAATGATCGTCACTGACGCACCTTACGAATTGCATACATGTTGAGTCACATTATTTATACTATAGGCTTACCATAATTTTTTCTTCTCAAACCGGGACACTTGTAACATAATTTGTCATGCAATTTTGAAAATATCAAGTCTTAATTATTACGTAACTTTAGGTTTTGTACGCCTTAATTACACAATTAGGCCAACTTGGGTACATATTACAGAATACTAAAAGTGCGTTCACGCGTTCACAATCACATAGAATTACAATTACAAAGTAGATACTTATTTTATTATATGAGGAACAAAACTACCTTACGTTCTTACTGCAAAAACCTAGTTATCAGCTGGTTAAAACCATTCATATTTGTTATTACTGGTGTGGACCTTTTTTAGAAGCGGTTTGTCATTCTTAATTTTGTCATAAAATTCACCACAGCTGAGTTCAATGTTTAATTTAAAAATCATTAGACCTTTCACTGTGGATTCCGCCATTTTACCTCTTTCTTCAGACCATATATTATTCATAATTGAAAATGCCCTTTCAACAGGAGCAGAAGAGCCTGGCAGGCAGAAAATGTACTCGACAACGCGGCTGAGATTTTCCACAGAAATATTTCGATTCTTGAAATGCCGCCGGAACAGTTGAACCCATTTATCTTGACAGTTCAAGTTATTGGTTTTCCAGTTGTCACAGTTTGAAGACCAAAATGCTTTGGCAACCACCACTTCATCAAACAGTTCATCCATTATTATGGCTGGTTTTCCAAGTGTTTCGTTGATTTTTTCACCAGTTATCTCAATTTCGGGCCATGTAATGGCATTGTTGTTTATCCACGTAAATGATTCTCCTCCACCAAAACTATTTTCCCACAGCTCAATATAGGAGAAACATCGGTCATAAAAATCTGTAAACTCTCTTATTATATTAATAGAATTGATACCACAATCCTCATCCTCAAGTTTCTTAAATAGTTTCTTAGCTTCTTGTTGTACAAATTTATTGTCGCGCCTTTCTTGAAGATTGTGTTTCAGATTTTCCAGTTCAATCACAATATCGGTTGCACTAGCTGCAGTTTTCTCCATAGCCAAGATTTTTTTGTTAAACAAGGTAAGCTATCCACGAACAAACCACAAATACATTTCTCCACTGTCACTCTCAAAGAACTCTTTTATCATTTTCGGGCACTGTTCTTGGGATAAAAAGTAAGACTTAAGTCCTTCATACATGAGAAGTATCTCTCAATAGCTGGAAGCAGGGAAAGGAACCGGGTGGTACCATGTTGTAGAACGTTTTTGTACTCAATGTACAAAGTCGCAGAACTCTTTTAATTCAGTCACTCGCACAGTATAAATGTAGAAATATTTGTATATTTTTACTACAAGAGCTTCTACTTCAATAGGTAGCACATCTACTGCAGTTTGCAGGCAGTTGTGGACTATATGAGCACCACAACCAATACCCACAATATTTCTTGCCAATTCTTTCTTCAGTCGAACATAAACATTATTTACTCCTTTGCGTTTTACGCCTCCAAAATTTGTGTTGCAATTATCACCACAAAATCCAACGACTTTCTGTACTAAGTTATTTTTCTTTATAACTGACTCTAAATAGTTTGCCAGTATCTCGGAAGTTTCACCAGGAACTGACTGAAATTCTAGAAGCTTAACTTTCACTCCTTGTTCTGGCACAAAGTACCGCACAATACAGGGGACAATCTTAATTGCTTTTCTGTTAGAAACATCGATTGTTAGTGTCACAAAATTTGATGTACTCAAATCGTCGTTGAGTTCTTTAACTGCCATTGGTGCAATCATGTTTATAATGATAGCCTCACATTTCGTTCGGGCGAGACCAAACTTAGGTTCAAAGAACTTAGATATTAATTTTGAAGAACAATCTGCAGTTTTGAAACTTAAATCGTGAGCAGCAGTGTGGAAAGCAAAAGTAGCTTCCTTAGAAGCAATTAAAAGATCTTTGTCGACGGGATCGGCACTTTTAAAAAATGACGAAATTGTTGAGGAAACAGCAATTGCAGTTAAACTAGCTTTATCCTTTGTACTTTTCAAATGTTCTTTTATGTCTGAACGCCCGCCGTGAGAAACTGAAAATTCAGACAAACAATATTCACACTTTACTCTGTCCTCATAACCAAGCACTTTTTTCAAAAATGGATAATCTTGCTTTAAAGCATCAGTAAATGTGCTGTTCCTTTTCAGCATCTTGATGTTCTTGAAATGACAACTCTTGGAACTATTTACTGTATATCAGACTTTAGACACAATCTAGCAGTGAGCGCTGACGTGTATTAACCATTTCTGAGTTCGCGATACCACAACTCAGATTAAACTGTGCACAATGTTTGTAGAAAAGACGGACGTGTGTGACGTAGACGCCAGTTTGCAAATGCACTATCCGTTCCCGCCTCAGTCCGTAGGAAAGATTCATTCCCGCCAGAAATGTAATCACGTTTCGCGTTTATCTTGTCTCAGCCAAATAAACATTACTATGCGTTTACCGTGTTCCAGTGTCCTTCATATTTCATAAACACTTGAGAAATTTTATTGTTTCTTACAGAGGCACCCTTAGAGGTGTCCGGCAGGTGTAAATGTACATAACCTCCTTGGCTCATTCTTTAATAAAAATAAGGGAAAGAAATAGAACGAATAAGAGAGAGAGAGAGAGAGAGAGAGAGAGAGAGAGAGAGAGAGAGAGAGAGTTAGTGAGAGTGATGAAAGAGAAAGAGAGAGAGAGAGAGAGAGAGAGAGAGAGAGAGAGAGAGAGAGTGTGTGTGAGCAAGAAAGTGAGACAGAGGTACACAGACAGAGAGGAGCTGTATACATTTTTTACCATACTTCATTTAGTTTAGAAGTCACACGACATAATTTGTACAGAACATCAATTAAACGCGCGTCCAGAACATCGCATCCTATATATAATGCGACAGAATATGTAACGTTTGTACAGTTCACATAAGTTTCTTTTTGATAACTACTACAGTATATTACTTTTTATAATATTTACTTGAGTACTTTATAATTTATAACAAATGTGTTCGATCGCGTTATAATAGTTTATTTAAGTACTAAGTAGGCCTGTAATGTGAGCGCCGATGTTGCTTGGTATAAGTCTATGTAGGCCGCATTAATTATGGCTACATGTAATTGTAATTTATTAAGTTTATTATTTTTAGTGTAGTTTTTTGTTTAACTTTATGTTGCTTTGGGATATTGTTTTGACGATGCGCTTTAGACCTACAATGAATTTGCACGTTTATTAGAACATTTTTATGTTAAAAATTTTTTATTTTACTACATTTTATAGTCTACATTTGTTACTAATAAATGTATACAAACTATCTACCAGTAATATTATAATATGTAATTTCTTAATTTTGACTTAACAAATATTCTTAAGACGTTTGCTGGACGTGTTTTCTTACAAAAATCTACACATTTGTATTTATTTATTAAGTACTGTACTTTGTTCACTGGATTGGCGGTCATTTTTGCTATTTTGTCCCCTTTTAATTGTAAAGGAGAGGCGGCCGACTATCTCCTTGCCCCGGGCGCCATAAAGCCTAGCTATGCCACTGATGATACATACAGGTATTTTAAAATTCATTTTGAGTGTATCTTTTTTTTGTGATGTGTACAAATAATGTACAGCATAGTGCTTTCTCATTTCTTTGGGCCTTCCTTATTTTTGTAATTCTCATATCAGTATTTTATATCATCCACATTGGCCCCAATTGACCCGGATAAGGGAGTTCTTGCAACGTATTTTAAGTGAGTTAGCTTCAGTTCAATTAACATCTGTAGATTATACACAGCACAAAATTAGTATGTATAAAGCTAACCATTTATACTAAAACCTAACACTGTTTTAATACACATTTAATAACTATTTAGGCGGTTAGTATGCACGACTCTGTCCACGTTTTTTGGAAAATAAATAATTATTATCTTTGTAGCGATATCTCTATATGTTATATAAAAGAGGTATGAATAAAGCTGAGTTTGGTTAGTTTTCCGCATTCACGCCTGTTGCGAGGTTTAACGGCAGTCTATAATGACTTGATCCATTGCGTATGTACCCCACACAGGATCAAAAAAATCCGGACCGTGACTGACCGTTCCGTACTACTACGGGATTATTGAGCACAGATTTAACGCGTAATAACGCTTTCAGTTTTGTAGCAGTACGGGGAGACAACGACCTTGTCAGCGCAAAACTTTGTGGTTGTATACTCACCACACAAGCAGATCCCGGGCTTTAAATGGGCTGACTGGGCAAATGCCCAGGGCGCCTGTTCCAAGGGGGCGCCAATGAACGAACAATACGCGTTAAGACTAACACAGTAGACAGTTGAGTGTTATTGTTAAAATTCTAGGAATGAAGGAAAAAACGTTCGAATGCACGCCGGCACGCGCCAAGGAATATGTAATGAATAATATTATGTTACGCATAGTTTTCTCTGTGTGTGTGTGTGTGTGTGTGTGTGTGTGTGTGTGTGTGATGTTTGCTTTATAGCCTTTTGCTTATATGTTTGACGTATAGCCTTTTGATAAACGATCAGCGGCGGATGTCGCCTGATATCGTTACTCAATATCAGTAAATTGCAACTCTTTTACTGACAACAAACTTGTTTACACTGCGGTAAAAAAAAAAAATTAATATAGTCGTTTCCTCTTTCATGTTTCCTGTCAGTATACGCTTTCAATGTTATCGCGTTCACTTCGTTGTGCAAAAAAATGTGTTCTCTTAGTATTTCATCAGTTATTTCATCACAGATAAAAACTGTCAAACGTTTATCTCCATTATAGTTTGTTGTTTCCCTAGTGTAATCTTTATAAATCACACTGACGAATTTATCTTTTCGTCTAGGCTGATACGTCTGGCGTTGGAGACAAAGGAAATCACCTTCCATTTCAGATAAAGCTATATAGCCGCATGCTTTCGCCGCTTCCGCAAATGCGGAAAAGTTCTAGTTATTTGATAAACACAACAATGCAAACATTCCTAGTCGTCATTTGAAGGCAATCCCCGTATCTTTAGAGTAGGTCTAGTGTGCGTGAATGTGTTCAGAATTAAAATAGAGAGGGGACGGCACTCATAAATACTGCACAGGGCGGCAGAAGCGCTGGGGCCGGCCCTGATACCAACCGATGTGATCGTGTTCGATGAACTGGATTTTACTTAGTATTTGTCTATGTTTTTGTTTACGTACCGTATAGTCGTATTTTTTTTATTTGCCAGTAAAAATTAAAATCCGTTCATACACGACACACTATATTGCTATTAGCAGTTTTGACAGTTTTCTTTGTTAATGACTTGTGTTATTAACACCAGTACTACAGTGTAAACTCTACCAAACTTCGTTTGTGTTGTGTTTTGTGTTTGTATTTTAGTGTTTAATAGTTGGTGCTGAGATATTTTGGTCTCGATAAAACACGAAATGAAAAAAAACTAAATGGTGCTGAGAACAGGAAACGTGTTTTCAAAAGACAAAACGAGGAGGCACATTTTTTAAAAAAGGTTCCCAAAATTGGGTTATTTTTCACCCCTACAACTCAGCCGAGTACAAGTACAGCCACAGACACTGACTTTTTAGATGAAGACGAACCATCCATCATCCACCAATAAAAAACAAGTAGACCTAACCGATCATTCAAGTTACGACGAGGAAGACCTAAGCGACCATGATGCTGTAGGCTCAGATAAATCAATTACACCTTTGTTGAATAATACCGCAGATGTTAATATTGAGCCTATTAGACCAGTAACTGATACCTTGAATGAACAACAGCCAGATTTATCTAAAAGCAGCTCCCAAACGCTAGGCCAACTACCTAAAACATTTATTCTACAAGATCCTGCTACTTGGAAAGTGGATTTATCTGCTGTTGTTGAGCATATTTTAGAAAATACTCCCGAACAAGACTTAAATACGGATTTTTGAGGGTGTGAGCGCATTTACAAAAATGAAGTAAAGCAAACTTTATCTACTAATTTGTTTAAAGGCACGCTCCTAAACGGGGAAACCTTCGTAAGAAAGTGGCTGCTGTACTCCCAGTCTACAGGAAAGCTATTTTGTGTTCCTTGTTGCTTATTTCAACAAAATATTAACAAAACACAATTTTCTTCTGGGTTTAACGATTGAAAACATGGCAGCGAGTTGATCAAACAACACGAGCAGTCGCCTAATCACAGATATAATATTCTTACTTACATAACAAGGCGAAAAAATCCATCAAAATAAAAACTTTTCTATCAAATCAGTATGTAGAAGAAGTAACATACTGGCAAAATGTGTTATCAATAATAGTTTCTGTTGTAAGATTTCTTTCATCACGAGGCTTGCCTTTTCAGGGAGACAATGAACGTATTGAGTCTACCTCAAATGGCCTTTATCTGGGATGTTTGGAATCGATTAGTGAATATGATCCTTTCCTTTCACAGCATCTTTCAAAATATGCTAATAAAGGTTCAGGTCATGTGTCTTACTTATCAGCCCATTCCCGTGACGAATTTATTCACATTATGGCAAGTTGTGTTCTAGAAACAATTTCACAAGAAGTAAAGGATGCCAAGTACTACTCTCTCATTGTCGATTCGACTCCAGACTGCTCTCACATGGATCAATTAGCAGTAGTGCTTCGATACGTATCTTTGATGGAAGCAGAACCTAAAGAACGTTTATTTAAGCCCCTACCACGTGTTCGTCATTCATCTGAACAACTAGAAGAAGCTTTATTGAAATGTCTGACAGAATTGGGCTTAGTAATTAAAAACTGCATGGGGGCAAAGCTACGACAACGCATCTAATATGTCAGGCCCCTACAAAGGACTTCAAGCCAGGATTAAGGGGGACAATAAATTTGCAGACTATGTGCCATGTGCTGCACACTCGCTTAACCTTGTAGGTTCTACAGCTGCCAAGTGTTGTAAAGAAGTATTCATATTTTTCCTTTTGTACAAGAACTTTACAACTTTCTCTCGGCATCTACATACAGATGGGAGCTTTTGAAAACGCATCTTGAGAAAAACAAAACTCCAGTGGTCAAATCTTTGTCGGATAGCCGTTGGTCTGCAAGGGCGGAAGTAGTAAAAGCTCTAGTGAAAGGCTATAAAGAAATACAAAGTTGCCTTCAAGAAATATCTGAAGACCCAGGTGTTAAACCTGCTGTGAGGTTGGAAGCTCAAGGCATTGAATTAAAATTCCAAAATTTCCAAATCATTTTCTTATCACTTTTTTGGAATGATATTTTAGAACATGTTGATAAATGTAACAATAACTTGCAAAAATACACGCTTGATCTTTTAGCAGGTTCCAAACAGCTACGAACCTTGGAAACGTTTATAAAAGATAAAAGGGAAGAGTTTAACACGTATGAAAAAACTGCTATAGACATTTTAGATTGCAAAACACCCACCTACAACAGGAATAGCAGACGGAAAATATTTGCAGATGAAACCCGTGGGTTGAAGTCTTGATGAAAGGACTGCATTTAGGGTTAACGTGTACAATACAATAATTGATTCCCTACTAGTAAACTTAGCAAGAAGAGAGAATCGTATGATGCTTTGGTGGATCGATTTGAAACATTGACACTTCTGTTATCACAAACTTCAAATGAAGCGATAATAAAAGCAGCTACAAAGTTGACTCAGTTTTATGATGATGACATTAATGTAGATTTCCCAAATGAATGTGGCCACTTTAAAGCTTATATTGATTTGGAACAGATACAACGGATACCACAAATGTTTATGTTTACACGCCTTAAACAGAACAACTTGGGTACCATCACATTTCCTAACTTGGAAATAGCCTTAAGGATCTTCCTCACCTTACCAATCACGAACTGTACTGCTGAAAGAGGATTTTCTGTACTGACAAGAGTGAATAAATCGAAAAGGTCTACCCTTTCAGACAGAAAGCTCAACTCTAGTATTAATGTGCTGTGAGAGAGACATCACCTTGAAAACAAATTTTACAGAAATCATTGATAGATTTGCTAAGCTGAAAGCTAGGAAAAAACAATCATTTAACATTTTTTTGCTTCTAAAAAATCTTGAAGATGTGTTACTAGTATTTTGTGTTTTTTTTTCAACTATTGTAATTTTACATAATTAATTAAATGAAATAGATTTGCTAAACTGAATGCTAGGAAAAAATCTGTAACCTAATTTAAAAGTTTTGTGTTTCTTAAATATTTTGAAGATATATGACAGTTAGTTGTTTTGGGGTATTGAAATAATATGTATTTAATAGAATTAAATAAAACATTTTTAGTCATTAAAATTGGATGATTTTATTTTCTCCTTAAAATCTGGTGTGGGTGGTGGTGGGTGGGGGGCGTCTGAGTTAAGTCTTGCCCAGGGCGCCATTAACCTAAGCCCGGGCCGTGCACATAAGTGTAGGTAAAAACTATAGTCCTAACTGTATCAAACGGTAATTTCGATTTTTGTGACCAAGTGCCCTTGCGCAATGCAATTTACGTGCGACAAACTTATTTTGTACACTGCCATCCATCTGTCAGAATTATTCTCGTGTGTATATAACATCGTTGAATGACCGCGATCGCACTGCTAATTGTGATAACGAATGTGCTTATTTTGCAAAAATTCAATGGATCTGTTGGGAATATGGCAAATTAATGTTAACTACGACAATGTTACACTGGAATAGTTAAACATAACTGAAGTTGTATAAAATTCTGCATATAATGTGTCGTATAACGAGTTACTTATGAAGCTGTTGAGACTTTCTGGTTTACATTTAGGCAGAGAGAGTGAGTGAGAGAGAAAGACAGACATCGTGTGATAAGAAATACCGTTTATAGTACGATAGCCAAAACACAGGATGTTTACTGCAGGTGGCTTCTGAGAAAGTCCTTGAAAATAATGAACGAATAAGTCAGTGGTGGGGGGACCAAAGTGTATAAAATAATTATACAGCCCAATTCTACATCATTGACTCATCAATTCTTACACCTGAATACAGAGTAACAATTGGAGCGACCTGTTAAAGGTTTAGAAACTTCTGTTGCGCAATTGATGTGTATAACTGAAGAAAACTGTTGTGTTAGAATTGGAGGTTATTGTTATGAATGTATAAACAAAAAATGTGGTACTTTTCTTATGCGGTTTTTATCACAGAATCTGATGGTGGTAAAATAAAATGCCTCTGATAATTAGTACTTTTTATATAGTGGGGTCGAAAAAATTCAAGAATTGATGCCTCCTGTAACATGATGGTGAACTGATGGGAAGATACGTTTATATATATATATATTAGTTTAATATTTATACTAAACATGTTCCACATAGAAAAAACATCTTGAGGTAAATTTAGTATAAATATTAAAGTATTATATACATCAAGAAACGGACTGTAGCAGAAAGTGATTGAAATATATATATATATATATATATATATATATATATATATAGCAGGTATTTAGCAGAACAGACTTCCAGAAAATGAATGCTCCATTAGTGATTTACATACATTTATTGTCTCCTTTTTTTAGACTAATTTGTATTAAAATGTTTTCTTGTTATTTCAAACAATGATACAACTTTAAATGTTCAAAATCTTCTTCCAAAATTATAATTGAAATAAACGTTTTCTTTTATTTAAAACAATTATATAATTTTAAATGTTCAAAAAGTTTCTTATTTTCTTTTGAAGTCTTTATATTATTGAAAATCAAATTTAGTGTTAAATTTTGCTTTCCTGAATTCTCGTCTTCGTTGTCGTCCCGGTCGAAGATCTCGGTCCCGGTCTCCAGCGATCCGTCGTCCGTGTTCCACGTTCCAGCCACCACGATCAGCAAACGAAGTTCAGGAACGGTAGTAGAAGATCTCGTACACCGTGGTTGCTCCCTGCCGAAACTCGCTGCTTCCTCGACTCTACGGGCCCCAAGGACTGCCTGCAATGGATGTTGGACTGTACGATGACTATACTGCAACTGCTCTCGATGAGTGCTACATGAAGACTGTCTGAAAACTCGTGTACACTGAACCAGCAGCGATATAGGGTGACGTCACAGACTACCTGGGCACAAACGTAATTCCTATACATTCTATGCTATAGGTAAGAACATTCTGGACACGCAACGTGTTGCAAATTGTATTTCCGTTTTCTCGATTTTTCTAGAACACACGTTTCCACTACATATGAATAAATTAAATTAACCTTTTTATATGCGCACAACACTTCACTCAAACACTAAACTATAGCTTCCTAGTCTTTATATCGTCTTATTACTAATTTATACTATTATTCTTAATTGTTAGCAATATTTTTACTTTCAATCTCACCCCAAATGTCCCGGACACTCACTACAGCTGGTCATAATTATGCTTTACATAATCACATATGGTGTTACCGCCTGTCACATTGCAATATATAGAACGATAGAACGATATATAGCAATAGAACTATTGCAGTAAGAGTCATTTTAGAAATGACTAGTCGCTGTTACACACTTCGTAACGTTATAGACATGTTTTAAATTGATTATGTTCAAATTTTTGTAAAGTAGCTGTAAGTTTTGAAATAAGAGATGGGTGATTGTGTGTTATATATCTAAATGCCCATAAACGTATTCTCTGTCATGTCTAGTGCAAATTTAGTGCGTTTGTGCGCGAGTAATTTGTGTTTTCCTGAATAACTCCTATAATAATTAACGTATCTGAATGAAACCTGGATAGCGTTTGCGTCATAAATTATATTTTTCGTGTGTCACAAACTCAAAACATATAATTTTACTATGTATTTTTTTACTGAATTCATTTTTCTATAAAAGCCTTATCTAAAGAAAAGTCATAAAACTTTTAGATAATTTCTATACAAGATTTTGTAAACTCTGGCATAGTCTTACACGATTTCTTGCTATCGAAGTAGAGATCTATCACGTGTTCTAGATTTCAACCAATCAGGGGCATCAATTTTCATTTGCGATGTGCTCTGGTACAGGAAATGTCGTACATTTCTGGTCTGCAACTCGTCCTAATCAGACGTACTCCCTGTGCGAGTTTTTCGCGACAGTACACGTTTGCTTTACCCGTAAGCTAAATCAAAGGGTTACTGAACATAGAACAAAGTTATGTGAAGATCTAATAGTGCTAACTCGCGTTAGTCAAGATTTTCCGCTTAGGGCAGTTGTATTCATTAGACACGATTTTAATTTGTTTTAGTTTAATACATTCGTATCTCCAGATAAAAGACTTACATATTATTAGTATATTATGTCGCAGTCATCGCATTCAAGCTTGTATACTCCAGTTTTCTCTTCATCCGGGATGTGCGTTCTTTGTCCCAAACGTTTTTTGATGTTATTTGTGGTTTTGAAAGCCACCGTTAACATCAAAAACATCAAATTTTGTATAGGACAAACGGGCAGACAATCAGCCGAACGTTTTAAGGAACACCTACCCAAAAGGGATATCTCGAAAACAAGATCTAGTTACGCTCAACATTTAATGCTATATAATCATAAGTACTCAGACTTCCACACAAACTTTAAACTGCTTCATAATTGCAAAAAAGGTGCATACATGAATGGAGGAATATGAGATATACAAGGCTTCTAAGTTACAAGCGGACCAACTACTTAATGATAAAGTTTCGTTTCGATCTAATCTACTGTACAACACAGCAATCGATATCGATGTGTCCACGGGAAATGATAACGGTCATACAGGATAAAGTACAACAGTTAGTCGTTGGCAACGAGACGATGCGCATCGGACTGTGCCGACCGAGACTATATTAATGTAAAATTATGTGTGGTGTTTTTATGTGTTTTAAATAATTGACGACCACGTTCGGGTGAATTTGATGTTTTTATAATATTAAAACCTGAAGATGAGGATTTATCCTCGAAACGCGTCGTTTTAGAAATTAAAACAGATAAGTCACAAAACGGAAGTTAATACAGGTAATGCCTAATATTAATTCTAATTAGTTTTTAAATATCTAAGGTTCTTGCTATCTTGGATCATACACGTTGGACTTACCATGACAAAACAATCGTCCCTACATATGTTATTCCATCGACTGTTACAACGGTTTTGGTCAATTGCAGTTGGGTGACCTACGTAGCAGTGTTATCCTTGTATCTGCAGATGACTGTTAATCATTCTGTACTACGCTAAGTGAACAGTTTTACACCTTTCATCCAAAAATGTAAGCTCGACATTCTGAAATAAACTTTGTTTTCAATTACCCGTTAGGTTTCCCTCACCTTCTACTTGTTTCCTATTTCGGTGTGTGTATGTAGTACCACCCACCGAAATAGAAAACAAGTAGAAGGTGAGTAAAACCTAACGGTTAATTGAAAACGAATTTTATTTCAGAATAGTATGATAATTTTACAACAAAACATTCTCCAGGTTGCAATTTGTGAAAGAATACACTTCAAAATTTCCTTCCGGTAGAATTAATGTATGCTAAAATTTGTCAGAACTACAAGTGACTACAAATGTATATATGAAAACTTACATATTAATAAGTATGACAAAACTAAAGAATATAAAGCAAACTACATAAAAAACTGTCAGTTGAAAATGAGACACATGAAGTCAAAAATTTTAAATTAATAATGAAAAAAAAAATAATTTCAAAACTATTAGATTTACTAAGCTCAGACCCTTGTCTAAAGTCAAAACTAACATAATTGTTCCTGTTTTTGGTACAGACAAGGTAACATTAGTTACCTAAATTAAAAAATGATGTGCCTGTTTGTTGTTCTGGCTGACAGTAAGTATTGACGTTTTCCCATTTTTCACTTCACCTTTTGTTGCAGGGATATCAGTTGTGACGGCAGCGAGGCGAGCGTCTGCTCTCCGTGAGCAGCGGCGCGGCGCGTGACACCGACGAACACACACACCGAGACAACCAGGCATCAGCAGCCGAGACTTGACACCTGACGTGCTCGGAGCGAGTCAATCAGCGATCCCGGTCAGGACATGAAAAGAGCGCCGCTAGAATTTTTTGAGCACTGACAACGATTGACGATTCAACAAGAGACTTCACTGCTTGCTTCTGAAGAGATCACAACACTTTTGACAACCCAGAAGAGGACCGCCTCGACCTCGAACACCTGCCATGAAGAGGCCTTCACAACAAGCCACTGCGGCGGCAGTTAAGAAGAAACCGCCGGACCAGCGATCACCTCATCGCCAGCGCCACAATCCAGCTGCGATGGAAACCAGCCGCCTTGCCAACAAGAGGAAGACACGACACGCACGACTGGGACCTGCCGCACAGTGCAGGTAAGTCGGTTAGGTAGCGCTACCTAGCGGAATCCGGGGAGTCCGAGAGTAGGACTCACTAATAGAGATGCGGGTTGCGCCGCCAATGTGACGGTGTCACAGTTCGGCCCCCGGATACCCGCTGGGCAAAGAGCTGAGTTAGTCTGCATTGGACCAGCTGATAGTGTCCGTGTAGCACTGTGCGGCAGCGACGAGCCCCCCGACCGGCCACTTGGGCCAGTCGGGTACCCTACGACTTGCGCAGGAAGCCCTGCTCAACCCGCGCAAGTTCCTGACAACGATCGGTCCTTGTTAGGGCCACCAGAGCCCTTAAAGGCCGGACCTTCCGATTGCACGGCCGCTAGTAGGCCAGGCAGCCTCAATCCTCTACCGGAGTCTCACTCCCCCGACATTGAGAGCTCGGCTTCCACCGACTGGGTGGTAGTAGGGCACGGTGGCAATCCGAGGAAGTCTCCGTCCCTGGCTTCCTTGAGTTCGGCTACGGACTCGGCGGCATTCCAAGCCTCCGCTGAGGATGCACCTAGCCGCACCTCCGAAGGAAGGATCCCGCCGGTGTTCGTCACGAACGTAAAGTATATTATCGGCTTTCGTCGCCGACTCCGCAAGGTCGTTGCGCTGGCAGATAACGCTTCTGTCAAACTCCTAGCGAGTGAGACTGTACGCGTTACCTGCCGCAGCGCATCGGAACACTTGGGAGTGATCTAGTGGCTGTAACAAGAATCGTTCCAGTTCCACACATACTCCCTTAACCGCATCAAGCCTGTAGCCCTCGTTCTTCGGGGGCTAGACATACAGGCCGATCCGTAGGTCGTCCTTGACGAACTGTGCGACGCGGGTTACAAGGTTGTGGCAGCCTCTCGGTTGCATACAACCTACGGCTCGCGTCGACCCCTGCCTCTAATCAGACTCCAGGTGGAGAAGGTCGAATCCACCCAGGCCCTTTTAGAGTTGAAATGGCTGTTCGGTCTCTGCGTTAGCATAGAGCCCTGCCGTCAGACCGGGAAGATTTCCCAATGCCACAGGTGTCAGAGGTACGGCCACAGCAGCTTTGCTTGTCGGAACGCCCCGACCTGCGTCCGATGCGGACTCGATCGCCTAACGCAAGCCTGCGCTGTTCCTGACAATCACAGGTACTGCATTAACTGTATAGGCGCCCATGCTGCAAATAACAGGCGCTGTCCCATTTACAAAGACCAGCTAGACAAACTAGTTAAGCCGGTCCAGCCCAAGCCTAGACATAATGTGCAGCCAGTAACAACGGCCAAAGCCTCTGAGCCTATGGTACGGAAACTAGCCCCAAGGTCTGCTCCGGTTCCGAAACCACCAAGTGCAGTGAGCCCGAGAAAAGCTAAACAGGCCACACCTGAAGCCGCACCCTCGGAACCGGAACGCGAGATACCCGCGTATGCAAAGGTCCCGTTGCCGCAGGATGATGAGGAACTTGATCCTCCACTGCAGCCGCCACCCAAGCCTCGCTACCCGAGATCAGGCAAGAAGAAAGGTAGACCTCAGGCCAAGAACACGGACCAGCCAATAACTGCCACTGGACCCAAGCCTGTCCGCCAAATGCCAGAGCGGCCACCCACTCCAGAACCTGCCCCTAAGGCTTCCACCGCCTCGCTCCGCCACAGCTATGCAGCTGCCGCCAAGCGTTCTCCACAATCATCTACCGATGATCTCGCCGTCGTCTCCGACTTTCTGGCAAGCTACGACTTGCAGAAAGTAGCCCAAACTTTCCGAAATATCAACGGACGCTTGCCAACAGCCTGCCGTGTTATTGGTCTGTTATGAACAACGGACAACCACGGAATCCCTCAAGCGAGACCTCGAGCTCGTAGCGTGGAACGCCAACGGTCTCGTTTCCCGGCATTCTGAGCTCTTAGAGTTCGTTGCCCGTCACAAGCCCGATGTGCTTCTTCTTGGTGAGACGCACCTGACCTCGCATCGTCGATTCCGACTACCCAACTACATGTGCTACCGGGACGACCGGTCGGATCGCGCAGGAGGGGGCACCGCCATCGCGGTGAAGGCGAGTCTTCACCATCACCACGTTGTCCTGCCTCAGCGGCGGAACCTCGAGTGCACCGCGATTGAGCTCCATGGTGCTCTCGGCGGTCTACCCGTGGTTTCCGCATAAGCCTCCACAAACGGAGCTCCTGTCGACCGATCTGGAGCCCGTCTTTTGGCGCACACAGGAGGGTAGTCCTGGCGGGCGACCTGAACTATAAACACCCTGATTGGGGAGCCGCTTGGTGAAACCAAACGGGGCCCGCTTACGCAGGTATCCTGATGCGGCTCGGGTCACAGTCATGGGTCCTACCGGGCCTACATACACTCCCTCGAGGGCTAATTCCCGCCCCGATGTACTGGACATTGGCGCGGTCAGGGGCGTTTATTGCCCGGGCCACGTCTCCGTCATTTCGGAACTGTCCTCGGACCATTGCCCCATCAGTGTGCATATATCTATCCAGCACTCTACCGTCCGCAACGAGCGGCGGGTAATCGAGTGGGAACGCTTTGGCCCGGCGTTCAGTCGCCGCCTACCTGAACATATACCACTCGATACTACCCAGCATGTCGACGAGGCAGTTGCCTTATTCGACACAGCCGTAGTCTCGGCGGTAGACGTGTCCTCCCGGATGAAGCCGGGGCTCACGCCCGACTATCAGCGGATCCCCGAAGAGGTGTCTCAGCTCGCTTGCGAGAGGAATCGCCTCCGGAGACGCTGGCAGAGGACTCGTGACCCGGCTGACAAGGCTGCGTTTAACAGAGCGTCCGGCAAGTTGCGTCGTGACATGCTGGCGTTCCGTAGACGTATCTTGGAGCTAGCTGTAACACAGATGGATTGCCCTGCCGAGAACCGTAATGTCTGGCGGATTCCCAGTGCCCTAACGGGAAAGTGTAAACGCGCGCGTCTCCCCGCACTGGTCAGACCCGGCGGTCAACCCCTTGGACGCCCCCTAGAGAAGACAGAGTTCTTAACTGACAGTTTAGAGCAACAGTTCGCTCCCAACCCATCCAAGAACCCGGCCTTCACTGAGCGAATCTACCGCGAGGTAGAGCGCTTTCTACCGGCCGGTATCACAGTCCAGCCGGAGCCCATCTCCCCGGAGGAGGTCTCTGCGAGGATTGTTCAGCTCAAGCCCCGAAAGGCGCCTGGCCCAGACGGAGTCATGAATTCCGCACTCCATTGCCTTCCGGACTGAGGAATACAGTTCCTCTCTGATCTGTTCAATATATGTCTCAGACTGGCCTACTTTCCGGTGAAATGGAAAACGGCTACAGTTATAGTGATACCCAAGCCGGGAAGTAATTCTTCTCGCGTGGAAAACCTCAGACCCATCAGCCTCTTGTCCGCGACGTCCAAGGATTTAGAGCGATTGATCCAGCGTAGGATCCGCGACCACCTAGAAAGACTGGACGTGCTGTTTCCCGAACAGTTCGGCTTTCGTGAGCTGCACTCCTCGACTCATCAGCTGATGAGACTCGTAGAATGCATTACCGAGGCTGGCTGCCAGGGCAAACAGACGACTGCAATCTTCCTAGACGTAGAGAAAGCCTTTGACCGCGTGTGGAACGAGGGTGTCCTTTACAAACTAACGGAAGTCCTTCTCCCAGATTGCCACGTTCACTTGATCGGCAGCTTTCTGCGAGACCGTAGCTTCCGAGTGAGAATAGACCATTCTCTCTTCGGAGAGGCATATTACCGCTGGTGTCCCTCAGGGATGTGTACTTGTGCCTCTCCTGTTCTCGCTGTTTGTCAACGACACGCCCCGAGTTCCTGGAGTAAAATTGTCGCTGTTCGCGGACGACACTGCGGCTTTTGCCTCAGAGCCGAACGAAAGTTATGCGGCAATCAAGGTCCAGCGCCAACTCGACGCGTATGTCGGGTGGACCGACGACTGGAGAGTTGCCGTCAACGCTTCCAAGAGTGCCGCGGTAATATTCTCGCGTAAATGCAAGCGGCCTCGGCCGCTTAAAGTAGGCCCCGTCGAGGTACCTTGGACCAATAGCGTCAAGTACCTCGGGCTCCACGTGGACTCCCGACTCACCTGGCGAACCCATACACAGTATATCCGACAACGCGCTTCGGCGCAGCTCAGTAGACTCTGGCCCGTGCTATCTACTAGTAATCCGGCAATGACCCCCCTGCTAGGTAAGCTCATAGTCAACTCGTACGTGTTGCCCGTGATTATCTATGCCTGTACTGTTTGGGGATACCTGGCTCGTGGTCATAGGTCAGCGCTCCAGCGCGTTCTCGATCGGGGACTGAAGCTTGCGTGTAAAGTCCCCCGGAGGTACAATTCTCGTCTTTTGAGGAGAGGACTCGGTGTCCGCTCTTTTGATGACACCGTGAAACGCATGGCGCGTAGATTCTATGCTCGTTCCGACAGAGTGACCCACAATTCCCTCATTGCCGGACTTGGTAAATACACCCCGCGACCAGGTGAGTCCTGAAAGCGACCTCGTCTATTAGCCCCGGTAGTATAATCCACCAATCGCAGGTAGCTTCAGACCCTCCCATAAGTAGGTGAAACATATATAACTAACTCAAACAGACCCAGTGACAGGAGTCCTTTCTGAGACTCGGGAGACTGCACTACTCGCGACCCACGCTTCACGCGGGCCGCGCAACCCCCAGTCGTGTTTTTTGAGCACTCCATCGCCAGACGCACTTCATCGCCACGCCATCGGACGCACTTCATCTCCTCTCCTCTCTCGGACGACATCGACGCGGAGCCAGCCGGAAGGAACAGCCGAAGAGTAGAACGGACGTTCTTGCATTCTTCGCACTCCAGTTCTGCGCTAGCGATGGGGTTTCGTTGGGCCGGCAGCGGACTCGACGCAACCGATGCCGAAAGAAGAGGAGGACTGCAGTACGTCACGAACAGCGGGCGCAGCCGCCGAACATCTCAGTGCGGCTCAGACGGAACAATCAACGTCACCGTTTTCGCCACACGGCCCTTTTTAAGGTCACCAAAATAACTAAGAGTTGTACGATTGGCGCCATTTGTCACGCGGCAAGCCTTTTGTTCGGTGACACAGTTTTAAAGTTAATTTTAGTACGTTTTACAGGATAACAGTAAATTATACTACTTTCCCTTGTGTTTAATTAATGATGTATAATTTCGTTGACACCAGGTGCAAGAAAACAATTTACCTCAACTGTTTATTCACAGGTGAAACACATCCTCACATGTCAAAAATAAATAGCTCTCCTCCTCTAGTAAGTGGTACTGATAGTAAGTGGAAGGATACTTTAGCCACAGAACGTAGTATGTATGCTATAAACAATGAAAAACAATGAAGACACTTGACAGTAATCTTCATTGTCACTGTGCATTGTACGAATAAATGAGTGTATATGTATATAGCTTTTATATATCTTTCAATTTTCTAATAACATAAGATGTCTTACATTATCCTTGTAGGAAAAAATCGATTAATGGAACATATTAGTGCAGCCAAAATGGATGCCATCAATCAGTAAATTATTCAAGAGACTATTATAGCATCCGCGCAAATAAAATCTCTGCAGTAGTTACTATGTCGTCCCCAAACTTCGGCGCTAATTTATTGCTGTTCACGTTGTTGTACGACATAAAATTTCCTTTTGCGGGAAATTTAAATTCTGTTTGTTACCAAATCATATTGCTGCCAGTCATATACTGCAAAGAGTCAAGAAATTAGGGCCCTAATAGGATTAATTAGTTGTCACTAAAATTTACCAAAACAATTTGCCATTTTACTATGAGAGGAGGTAGTTCTAACATGCTAATAATGTCAGATTTTAGCACAGTACGCGTATCTGTGAGTCACCAATCGTCTTGGCAAAATGCTTAGATGCTTAGCCACGGACTAACTTAGCTTACTAATAAATGAAAGGTAAGTTATAGCTTAAATACCGTCTTCATTTTACTACATTTTGTGGATTCGAAGATAATAAAAAAAATTACAATACTTTAAAATTGGTTTAAAATATGTCTCGTAGTAGAGCTTTAAACATTTTGCTACATTCAACTGTGTTCGTGACTTGCACGGCCTACGGTACAGAGATGTGAGTTTACTTCGGTACAAATGCTACCGTGGGTGGCGAAAAGCACTGCTTTAAAACCAAAATGACTATGGTTTATTCGGTTAAACAAATTCTTGAGTATTTTCTTACAAAGGGAACACGGAGAGATAATGAGGACGTAAATGGCATGTTGTGTTACTTATTTAGCCATACGATTGTTTAGCCATATCTTATTTAGCCATTATGAAGACTATTGATGTCCAGTATTACGTAGATAACCACTATATTTCTGTTTCCTTATTTTACGTTAGCCGATGCATTATTTGTTCTTAGTTAGGACGTAATTTATATAAATAAGTGACTTAGATGTGCAGACAATGATAGGTATGTAAATTATTTACCATTTCAGACTGCATGTCGGTTCTGTAATTAATATATATTTTACATATGTACCTGACTTAATTCCAAAAATGTATTGTATGTTTAAAAATGCATTCTTGTGTAAGCGAAAAGACATACATTATGTGAAATGTCACATAAACGCAAACGTTTCATATAAATCCACTCAAAGATGCAGTGTACTACAGAAATGTATGTAAAAATACTGAGCTATACAAACGTACCGTCACATCACATAACTTATATGAAAGAAAGAGAGTAAACGTAACAAAAACCTCATTAAAAAAAGGGTTTGTCTAAAAAATGTAAGAGCACTATGTAAGGGCTTCTGCCCAGAGTATGGGCGACAGTCAATGGTGGATACAGCAGATAAAGTTTTATAAACCCAAATCGACGGAAGGACCACAATGAGGAGTGACTGAAATCTAACGCGGCAGTGAGAGCAGTCTACTTCCAAAATGATATCCGTTTTTTTTTTATATCATAACGTGGCTGTCCCTTATCTACCTGGAGATTCTGGTATCCTGTAACGGCGACATTTTAAAAAGCTGTACTGCGGAAAAACTGTCAAACGTTTGAAGATGAAACAAGGAAAGGCCTACGTAAATGATATAATGAAGGTGACGGTGGTAATGATGAAGAAACATACACTAACATAATATATCTGATAAATATGTCTGTACGCACTTATTTCTGTAATGTTTCTTAACCAAATATACATCGCCCTGATATTAAGTAATAAAATAATAAATATTCTGCATAGCAGGCTAGAGTACGGTATTGTTTGACAGTAGTACACATAAAGCAACTTTAAATTTCATCTGAACGATTCAAAAACTATTTGTAAGACTCATTTAGGAAAACAAGCTGAAGCATTCTAACAAACAACCATGTTTCTAAATTTAAAATCATTGCCTTTAAGATTTTTACACGGGTGTAAAACCTTTGAAATATTTTATATTAGAAGGGGAAACACGACGATTTAGAATATTTATATGAGAAAATTTAGAAACTTTTTAATTTTAGTATAAAATGATTTATTCAGTTTTTGTTTTTTACTGAAAATTACGACTTTTAGCACTAAAATTGTTTAACAGTTTTCCTGAAACATTGTGTATATAATAAGAATATATTTTGAAAAATATAACAATTTGCTTTTTGATTTTGGTGACATAGAATTATTCTTGCAATTGATGAAGTTTGTAATTAACCTTCTCTTCTTGACTTCACATTTTCTAGGAGAGTACAACTTCAAATTGTAAATCAGTTTGCATACAACAGAAGAATGTTGTTGGGGAAAGTTTAAAGTTTAAGCTAATGTTAATGTTTGCCGCTGACTGAAAGGTACAATTAAGCCCGTCGGGGTCGGGTATGATTCGTGTGGTCGGGACTTAGTTCCCGACCATAGTTTTATAAATACTATTTCTATAAAATAAATAAACTGAAAAACCAGTGAGGAATTTTAGTATCACTTAGAGGGTGAAATTTAGCTCCAAAATGTGTTGAAGCCTAGTTGTAAATTAGCTTGTCATATACTGCGGATATACGATAATAACTCAGCGGAGACGCTAGTTAGGCTATTAATTTTTTACACCATTTTCACGTTTCCCTTTATAATCGCATACTAACAAATATACTCATGTGTTCTGTGCTGGCGTGTTATGCACACGTACACGTGCATATCATATGTGACACAATATGCCAAATATCAAAACTAGTCCTTTTATATCGCACATTAAATATAGGCTATGCGTATACATACATTTATACGTATAGGTATAAATTCTACACACGTTAGATTCTGATTTCTACCCACCCTTAATACACGTACGCAAATAAAAGTAATTCGAAGTAATATTTGTACAAAGTGAATTCTTTGTCTGTTTGTCTGTCTGTCTGTTTGTTTGTCTGTCTGTCTGTCTGTCTGTCTGTCTGTCTCTCTCTCTCTCTCTCTCTCTCTCTCTCTCTCTCTCTCTCTCTCTCTGTCGTCAGTAGCTTGACCGGATTAATTGTTTGATGCGTTTATCCGGTTTTTTCTATCCTAGCCAATTTCTTTATCTACCAATGCCTACAGCGTCCCACATCCTCGACAATATCAGCCTTCTGTAGTTCTTCCCCTTGATTACACCCGACTTCATCAAAGATATTAAATCTCAGTCCTCACCCAGCGCCCTACCAACCGGTCTGTTCTTTTCGTTACAGTCCTCAACATTATTTCCCATTAGAAAGAAAAAAACATAGAGCGTGAGTCTGTGTGTATTTACCTTTTGTTATATACATAATAAACAGTATTATATACATAATATACATTATAAGTATATTATTTTCGCAATATTTTTTTAACCGTTACAACTGTTAAAACGGAGCCTTTCCACTTGCAACCAGTACCGGTTGCGAACACCGTAAAAGTCGTCCCACTTGCGGTCACCCTTATCAACAGGGTTACCTTACGGTATTTAATGTACCACTAGCAATCATCATAACGTCATAAACACTAGTCCGAAACATTAAGCCAGAACTGCAGAGTTGTGTTATACAAAATGCTGAACAAAATTTGTATTCAATTTTTGACTGTAGTGTCATTCTCACTCATGCTTAATTTGATGATATTGGGTACAACATTAGGTGCTACCGCCGTAGTCATTGAATGATTAGTGCAATAGAAGCACGACATCGTAAATTAAACAGCCACGAAAAAACAACTACAAGAAAAATAACCTTATCAAATATTTAAAATCTGAGGCTAAGAAATGTATTCAGAATATTGTAAGGATTGAGTTAAATTTGGAATGTACGGAAAGGAAGAAAAAATATACTAAATTGGATGTAAGAAAGTTGCAAGGAGCACTATAAGGTGCGAAGAAGATTCTGACGTTGGAAATTTTCTCAAGACTACGTCTTACGTTATAAAACTTAGCTAATTAAAAAGAGACAAAGGCAAATGTATATAACTGGTGTGTGTGTGTGTGTGTGTGTGTGTGTAGTAAATTTAGTTTATATAATTTAGTACTTCAGTAATTTAGTCAATGTATTTTGTACTTTATAAAATGGAGTAAATACAAATATAAAAAAAATAAAAAATAAATAAGAAATAACCTGACATTTTAATTAAAAAAGGGAGAGAGCGAGAGAGAGAGAGAGAGAGAGCTGCCTATGCTCGTGTGCGTTCTGTATGTTTTACACACACACACACACACACACACACACACACACACACACACACACACACACACACACACAGAGAGAGAGAGAGAGAGAGAGAGAGAGAGAGAGAGAGAGAGAGAGAGAGAGAGAGAGAGAGAGAGAGAGAGAGAGAGAGAGAGAGAGAGGATCTCTCCTCTCTCTCTCCGAATTAAAACCTAGTGTTTTTTTTTTTTTTTTTAAATACTTTTATTTTATCAGCATACTCCATTACAAATAAAGTAATAGGCCTACTACATGCTATATATAAACTTATTTCAAGCGAATTCTCAATACATATAAAGACAATTCCATTATTACAACAACAAAACAACAATTACAAAGATTCAAAATAAACAAGAAAATAAAAATCAGTCAATTACAATGATACAATTAATTAGTACTACATTATTAACATGTTAAAAACTGCATGCATATATGTATGCATGACGAAGCTGTTCAACCAATATGTAAGTTAATTCATAATAATAAACGCATACAATGATTCAAAATAGATAGACAAGCACAATAACAATAAACACTACAAAGAATCAAAATCAATGTTATTAACATATTTAATAAACTGTCTAACATATTTTGATGTTAATTCACTTCTATATGGAGGCCATCGTCCACCACTCCTTAGTACACTATTTTTGAAAACCCGTCTTTCTTCATTCAACATATTGCACTTATACAACAAATGTTCCACTGTTTGGTCACCGTCGTTACAGACACATGTTGGATCATCTTTTATTTTGAAACGATAGTAGTAGGTTCTAAGCCTGCCATGACCAGTCACCATTGTGGTAAACTTAGGAGACAGTGCAACCTTGAGGACAGTCTGTGCTTCACACTAGGGAAAAAGGGTATGCACTGTGTGTGTGTGTGTGTGTGTGTGTGTGTGTGTGTGTGTGTGTGTGTGTGTGTGTGTGTGTGTGTGTGTGTGTGTGTGTGTGTGTGTGTGTGTGTGTGTGTGTGTGTGTGTGTGTGTGTGTGTGTGTGTGTGTGTGTGTGTGTGTGTGTGTGTGTGTGTGTGTTAAAAATGTAACTTAATAAATGTATTTAGTACTTTATAAATAAAGTAAAGAAAAACATAAACATAATTAACAAATAATGTAAAAACTAATCATACTTTTTAAGTAACAGAGAGAGAGAGAGAGAGAGAGAGAGAGAGAGAGAGAGAGAGAGAGAGAGAGAGAGAGAGAGAGTGTGTGTGTGTGTGTTTTGAGTAATTTTGTAAAACATTGGAATGTGTGAAATATAAAAAAATATAAAACAGATAAAAGCAATTTAAAAGAAAGTATTTATAGTTCTAATGCGCCCAGTACTGACTTATGCACCAGAGACATGGACACTGGCTAGATCAGGTGATAGGCAACTAAATGTATTTGAGAGGAGGGTCCTCAGTGGAAGAGGGGAGCCTGGAGGAAAAAAGATATCATTTAGAGCTCTATAATTTGTATGGTGAACATGATGTGGTCACCTTTATTAAATTAAAAAGATTAGAATGGGCTGAACACATTATACGTTCTTTGTGAAAGAAGAGTTATTAAGAAGATATTTAATCCAAAGCCAGAAGGTAAAGGAAAATTGGAAGGCAAAAACTTTGATAGAGGGACGGGGTGAGTCAGGACATCAGTACTCATGGAATTAGAAACTGGTGGAGTGTGGCTATGAATAGGGAAGAATGGCAAAATCTTCTGAAGAAGGTCAGGGCCCACAAAGGCTGTTGAGACATTGATGATGATGATTTTTTTAAATGTCAAGAATGATTGGTTATTAAAAAATTAGTGACACACTAACACACACACACACACACATGTGAATATTAATAGAAAGTAATATTTCATGCTAGAATATATATTTATATTCACATAACAATGTACATTAAACGCCGTGAGAATAATTAGGTGTGTGTAAAAATTATAATTTTGTAAGTGTTTTTATTAATTTAGTAAAAAATGCATTAAATAAAATATAAAAAATCAAAACATAACAAAAATATTGGAAACAGAATAATTAATAAAAAGTTCCGTAAACACGTCTTTAAAAATAATAAAACAAAAGAATTGCGATAGATAAGCCAATATAGTTGCTTTACTTCAGCTGTTGTTATATCAGTTTTTAAATTTGTTTGAATACGTCTATAGGAAAAAATGCATATTTTACGTTGTTCATTCTTATTTCATTAAAATAGCGTAATTTGGTAACTTCAAGTATAACGAGATAATCCCCCACGTCTGTGTGTTTGAAAGTGAGACGTACTCTAACACATCAAAAATAAATTACGTGCCTTATTTATTTAAGTGTTCGCTAGTGAAACTAGTTGCAAGTGCCACTGTTCGCAAACGGGACAACAGGATTAAAACTGATGAAATGCCATAAAAGTTATTTCAGTAAGTAATATGCTTGTTTGAAAAGTTATATTATTATCTGTGAGGCACTCGAAAAATTCTGCCGACAATCTGCTTGAAGATGGCCACTTTTCCCACAACTGTAACACTTAGGTCTTTTGTCTTTAACCTTTGGTTCGAGAGATCGTTGTGGCACTACTGACTTTTGAAACTGTTGTTCTTGAATCGTGTCTTTATTCCGTTCTCTATGACGATACTGTGATATCGGATCCGTTTGGCTACAACGTGGTGACGTAAACTTACTTTGATTAATGTAGGACGCCTACATTAGGACGCCGACTTGGCAGCTTCAAAACAAGAGTGCCGACTTGCCATGAACAAAAGTCTGAGTTATTACGATGCCGTGCCATTCTTAACACATGTTGTAATTGACTATCTCTGATACCGTCAATAAACACAATGTGAGCAATCCACGATCGGAAATCCTCCTATTCTTCGGGATAAGCCAGTCTCATCAGTCGGTCGACATTTGCGTCAAACTCTTCAAGGCTCTTCCCTGAATGCTGTCGCCTCGCTTTAAGTTGAACACGGTACACTACGCAAAAATACTGGTCACCGTACCGTAATTCCAGAGTTTTTGTTAATTCGGCATAGATTTTTTGGCTATCAGGCGGCAGGTACTTTTAAAGCAAGAATGAGTGAAAGGCCTTTCTCTCCTTCTGTCCATTTATTTATGCAAGCGGCAGCTTCAAATTGGCGAAGATAAGTTGCCCAGTGAGTGCTTCCATCAAACGTTGGGGCCTTTGCGCAAACTGGTCCTGCTACAGATAATGGCACTGTTATATCTTAGCTTTTGATCTTCTTCAGAGACCGTTTATTAATTGTCTTGCTTTATCAACTATTTCTTTCATTAATGTTCGATTTCCATTATAATTTGTTTTACTGAATTGTAATAGAATCTTCTAGACTTGACATACTTGCTTTACATATTTGACATTATGATTATATTTTTTTTCCTGTCGATTTTCTGCTTCTTCTACTTCCCGTCGGCGTCGTTCCTCTATCTGCAGTAGCATTGCTTGGAATGCTTCTCTCATCTGACTGGTATCCATTCTTTTTTTTTCAATTACCACTCACACTACTTTTCTACGAAGTGTCCCCTGCTTCCACTGTTAAAGATTCCGTCCCACTTCTGACCCACTGTTACGACGGTCTCACTGATCGTCGTATAGTACAGTGGAAACAAAATACACATACCAATGAAGTCACTAATTACCAGCTTTAATAAATCACAAATAACCGTTTGTAATCAACTCGTACAATAATTCAAGTTAAATTTGTCTACACTCAATAATAATGTAAACTGTAAAGAATTCCGCACTAAGTATAACACAACAACCACTAGATATCACTTGTCAAATCACCCAACATAAACTGACTTCCAAGCGGCAGCTGTTGCCTGTTTATAACCTGCAGGGTTCCAGACTAATGTTCCATAATATGCGTCCTTAACAAGTAAGTACTCGAAAACTCTATAGAGGATATTTGAGTGCGGCCTTGGTATAAACACACACCTGCTCGGCAAACCGGGAAACATGTAGAAGGACACTCTCCATTGTTCCGTCGTTGCAATACTGAAAAAAAATGTAAAACCACTCTTTTACTATTTCAGACCATCGTAATATAACATAATTTAACATAATTTTATACCTCATTATCCTGTTTACTAAACTAAATTGTTTTGGAGTTTTATTTCTTTAACCTTAATTTAGTACACAGCAATACTATAATATTAATTTTCCATTATTCAGCTGTGGCACTCCCTCGTGTTTCGTAATGTGAACCACTCCTGGTATAATTAATTTAAATTATCATTTTTCTGTTGTGTTAAATATTAAAAATGATGTAACATTTTTACACTGTAACAGTCTTAGGTAGAAAAAGGATTATTAATACCCACAGTGGCGAGGCGTGGGTCTAAACTAGGGGAAGCGCTATGTGACCTCTTTTGTCATACGTTGTCATATACGTTTTACAGAATGTTATACCAAACATTATTTAATTTTGCAAGAACAAGTTTAAGCTTATTCACTGCATATTTAAACTTAAGTAGGTGCTAATAGTATGTAAAACCTTTACCTTATTTTTTGTAGTTTAGCTGAATCCTTCGGCTTTTACTAGCAAAAAAATCGATCACATCATCGTTAAAAGATGGTTTCCGTCGCAGTTTTTTGAGTAAAGCCTTTTCTATGCTAATGAAAGCAAGTCAGAACATCCTCTACTGACCGTGAATGTTGCGGAGGTATGTTATTATTTGCTTTAATTGCTTTAAAGCAGACGATGATCTCTCAGCTGAGACACTGGACACAGCGATGGTCATTATCAGTTGGGCTAGTCTACACACTTCCAGAAGAACTTCCATAAGATCGGATTCTATTAGATGTCTCTGAAGATCGACGATCGATTATTTGTATAATGTTTCGTCACTCTAACAGCTTACTTCTCAGTTTAGGAATGTCAGAAAAATTGCCATGATTCTCTTTCACACTTATTTTGCTTCTTCTGGGAATTCATTTAAAAAAATATTGTAACTGCCTTGAGTCTAAAATGTTAGTTTAGCAATGTCACTGAACCTGTGGGTTACGTTTGTTTCAGTTACATCAATTGTTTCATAAAACAATCTTTTATGTGAAGGTTTTGTATCTTTACCGGAAGGGATATCTAACTTACTCGAATTCTTTTTCGGGGAACTGGAAACACAACTTCAAAATGATACATAGTTTCTTCAGTTTTATTCCAAAAGCAATCAAAATGTTCCATTAGCTTTTTAAGGTAAGCTGAAAACCCTTTAATTTTGTTTATACAAACCCGATATCATACGCCTTTTTTTTGAAGAGTGTAAAATAAAAAATCGGTATGAGGAAAGATTTAAGAGAGAATACAATAAGAAAAAAGTTAAAATCGAAAACCTGTAACTTATAAATATACCCGGAAGCAGCAATTACAGTTTATCTATCCTAATTGTCGGCGTTTTCTGTCATGGACGTCAGTAAATTAATAATGCTAATTTCGTGTTCATACACTGTTTCTAAAAGCCTGCTGTTGTAGTTCTATCTTGTAGGAACCGATTTGGGAAACTGGTTTATGACTTCCGTGCTTCAGTTCTCTTGGTCGATTTTGAAAAGAAAGCTCCAGAACCTGTTAAAGTAATAGAAAAATTACATTTTTTAATACAACTAACCGACTGTGAGAGAACCAAATTTAGCTCATGGGCATAGCAGTGTACAAAAATCGCTTGCTGGCGTTGATCGCGTACCTAAGATGGAAGACTGTGTTCCTCTTCCATGACAGCGGCACTGTCATATGTCTATCCTACTATTTTTTCCCACAGTCATGTTCTTATAATGCTTTAAAAACATGTTGAGATAGAGCATTAGGTGTGCGATCATCACTAACATTTTTAAATCCCAAAAACCATTCTTCAATTGTTCGGTCTTTTTTTACATAATAAATTATTGAAGATGACTGTGATTTTGTAGCTTCATTTGTAGTTTCATCCAGAATAATTGCAAACAGAAAAGAAGAATCATTAATTTCGTTTTTTATTTCAAGCATCATGTATTGTAAAATGGAAGAATTAATGTCATTTTGGATGTCACTTGATAACCCTGAAAGTACAGTAGAATTATTTAAGTTATTTGTTCTCTCTATTGAAATTACTCATTTCCTATAGCAACTGGATATAATTCCCTCTATTTAAAGAATTCTGAGCCTCATTATGGCAGCGAAAGGCAAGTACTTGTTCCCCCCTAAAACAGGCAGCTTTAATTAGATGTTTAAAGATTCTCCTGTTCTTTTGAACGAGTTCGTTATGAGCTTTTAATGACAGACAAAATTTGTTTATTTAAACTAAATTCTGTGGTTGTTTTCCCGAACTTCTTCAGTTGAACTTGGGCATGTATGTGACTCTGGGAAAACGAATATCTCTTTTATGTTTTTGTAAATTACATAAGTCACTAAAGCCAATTTTCAAGCGTATACTATTCTCATTAGAAAAACTGTAAACCCGACTAAAAAAAAAAAAAAAAAAAAAAAAAAAAAAAAAAAACGGGAGGATTTACTACATCTGTACAAACAGTGTTTAACGTCATACAATTTAACATTAAAATGGCACGTAAAAACTTTACGACCTTTTTGTCGCTTAATTTAAAATTAGAGTTTCAAACGGCCTTCCAAGTTTAATAATATAAAGTTTCTCTTGGAAAAATAATGGACCGAAACCTTGGCGTAAATGTCTGGCGTAACGCTCTCCTTGTCCGCGCTTCCCGGCTCCATTGCAGCACCATCTAACAATATTGAACACTGTTTAAATGTACACACACTCACACTTTGTAGACAAACCCAATATATTTACAGCTGCATAGACGACAGATTTATGAAACTTTTTTGAATGTAATGTAAGCATTAGTTTTAATGAAAAAACTGCGCCCCGCACCATTAAAGGAAACAACACAACACACGCTAGCAAGGTGTCACACAATAGGCTACTTGGGGTAGATACGCTGAACCCTAACGCGTTCCTCGTATAGATACCCCCACCTACTTCACGTGCTGAAACTCCAACACTACGCTTTCGCAAAGTTACAATACGTAAACAAAATGATGCTGTCACCGATCTCAACTACGCGTATCTGCCAATTAGAAATGCGCTTACCGCGTCCGTAAGACTTACCGCTCAGACATTCTCGCCCAGACGTAAGTACAGATTCGTGCCACTATACTGTCCGGTCCGTCAAACAAATATTAGTAGTAGTAGTAGTAGTAGTAGTAGTAGTAGTAGTAGTAATAGTGGTGGTGGTAAATGATATTCTTCATTTTAGTAAATTCCTAATCCTTCATGTAGGCTGTAGATCAGAATAGCCTATTGTTAGCAGATGCCACTAATAGGCGCTGTCCTCCTGGACGTGAGCAAAGCTTTCGGCAAACTCTGGCCTTGTCGCCGCAGGAGTTACTCAAGGATCTGTCCTCGGCCAGTTCTCTATCTCGTGTACGCATACGACCTGCCCGGAATCACGCTGTTTCTCTTTGCTAAAGACGCGATGTTCCATTAAGACTCCCTATTTCCGCGGAGGTGAACATACTGATGCAACGGTAGCTGATACTCTTCCGGAATAGCTGTGGAAGTGGTGCATGGCTATCAACACAGAAACGTTCGAAGTAGTCTCCCTTACGTGACAGTCTGCAATTCTTTTCTGCCAATAAGTCTCCTTGGAAGGGAGAACCTGTGAACCGAATGGGTGAAGTATCTGGGCGTTCGGTTAGATCGGCCCCTCAACTTCACCGACCATGTGACTGACACTCTAAGTAGTTTCGATACAACTTAGCCAAAATTTTCCCCATGCTTTCTTGGAACAGCAGCTTGGCTGTACACGCCAAGAAAGCATTACAATGCTGCTTTTACATGAGGCAAAAACGTACGCGGCACCCGCTTGGCGATCTCTCCTGTCGGCCACTAACAAACGTAGGCTGGCAGAATTCCAAGACTCCGGCTCCTCTCCCTGGAGGATTTGTTTGACAACTAATTTGTGCTTCCTTTAGCTACACACCTAGGCTATTTTCTTACATTTGCTCTCACTTAGGTCAATTGTGATACCTTGATTGCATAAAAAATATAGACATTTTATATTTTCCCACTGACAACATACAAACTTATATTTCCAGCCAACTTCCATTAGTTTTGATTTCACTCATTACGCCATTGTGTTCCAAAAGACACGACTGTTTCAAGACGGTGGCTGCAAATTGTTGTTTCTCAAATCACTTTTTAGCCAAACTTTTAGCTTGCTGAGCAACAAATAACTTGTGCATCATTGACTGTACTATCCTGACTGTTTTATGACGAACCCTTATTTCGTCTTGTATTCTATAGGTTTCTGACACATATTTACGATTTCTTCTGTTACAGCTTCCTACATTCAGCAATAGTTCCAGAGAAGTGCACTCTTTGAAAGTTCAAATGGAAAATATAAAATTTGTTATAACAATTTCCTTAAGAGTAGTTCAGTAGCAAAGTCGAGTCTATCAGTAACTGAACCTCTGTGACTAACGGATTATCTTTCATTGACGTGGAACTTAGTTCTTTATTGCAAAAGAAGGCATCTTATACAAATGGGGTTTCTATCTTTTGGTTACAAGAGTTTGTTTTTGCCATAAGCATACACGTAAGACATAAGTCTTATACAAGGGAAATTTGATGAAGAGAATTATTTTTTCTTTATTTTTGAAGTAAAATGTGTGCGCGTGTGTAAGAGAGAGACAAGGAGAGAGAACGCGTGATTTTGTTATGTGAGTGAGTGAGTGTGTGTGTGTGTGTGTGTGTGTGTGTGTTTGTGTGTGTGTGCACTCAAAGTAACTGAAGAGTACTTCGAAACTCTCCAGACAAGGACTCTACCAACAAGCGTAAAAAACAGCCAATGCATCTGTAAGAAGAGTACTTAATCACGTAATTTCCTAAAAATAAGTTATCCTTCATGGCGTTTTCCAGTGCAGAGTGGATATCTATAAGAAACATGTGCTCCTTGTAGTGATCACTGTTATCATCGTCAATTAAACTGCTAACCTTAAGGTCCTGGTTCAATTTTCTGTTTTTATGAGGCTGTTCGGCTCTGCGTTAGTTTATACCTTATCTTTAATTGTAATACTCTGTACGTTGAACGAACGAGTAGGCCTAAGAGTTGATGGAAATTATTTACTTCGGTTTCTAGGGGACGTCTGTATGGTTTCTTTTAATCACCATTTCCGGGGTGATGATTTACTCTCATTTATAAGGTTCTTTACGCACGTCAAAAACACACTTATGGTACCTGCATTTATGATATATTTTAATCACAAGCAGAATTATCACTGTTGCACACCACTATATAAAAATATTCCGATTAGCGCTTCCAAGCTTCACAGCTCATCGTCAGATCGGAAATGAACCATTAACTTAAAAATAAACCCTTCACCCCCACCCCACCACACCCTGCTCACACACAACAAGCTATAATTCAATGTCCCTTCCTCCCCTCTGAGCCCTGACCCTCCATCTGGACAGTTACATATTTTTCTAGCAAATTCAATGTGTTTCAGTGTTTTTTAGGTGTGTGTGTGTGTGTGTGTGTGCGCGTGTGTGCGTGTGTGCGTGCGCGCGCGCGCGCGTTCCTTTTAAACCTACTGTCTTTCTTCCCCACATCTGGGCCAGTCACACACCCTTATTTAAAAATATCCAATTAGTCCTCTGCAATTTAATTCTTAATCTTATCTATCTGTCCTCTATCATTTACTTCTTAATTATGTTATAAAACATTTCTTCATTATCAAATTTAATTTTATTATTAATTAAATTGTCCAACCCTTTTTCTCTTTCTTTCAATATTTCTAACTCCTCCCTAAGTTTCCTTTCAACTGTGTTATTTACTACTTTTACAATTTCGTATTCTTCCAAAGGATTAACAAACTTATGGTTGTCTTCTATGAAATGTCTTGCATATAACGAATTCGTTGTTCTATTACCTTCTCCACGTTTGTGGTCAGACAACCTGCATACGAATTTTTGTCCTGTCTCCCCTAGGTACACTTTGTTGCAGTCTTAACATTTTAATTTATAAATTCCGCTTTTCTGTAAAACTGGGATTTTTTCTATATTTTTATTCCTTATCTTATCAAATACCGTTTCACATTTTTGATAGCTATATCTACTCCGTATTTATTAAAATATTTTATAATTTTTCTAGTATGTGAACCTATGTATGTCAATGAGCCTGCATAATTCTTTTGTTCTGGTTGTATTTTAGCTTTTTGTATGTTAACCCTTTTCATAATAACTTTATCCACTATGTTGGTGTTATAATTATTATTCCTTACAATTCCCTTTATCGTTTTTAACTCCCTATCTTTTGATTCGGTCTCTTTTAAACACTTCTGAGCTCTATACCAAAATGATAGATAAGATTAAGCTCGAGTAAATGATAGAGGACAGATAGATAAGATTAAGAATTTAATTGCAGAGGATTAATTGGATATTTTTAAATAAGGGTGTGTGACTGGCCCAGATGTGGGGGAGAAAGACAGTAGGTTTAAAAGGAATGCACACACACACACACACACACACACACACACACACACACACACACACACACACACACACACACACACACCAAAAAACACTGAAATACAAGGAATTTGCTAGAAAAATATGTAAATGTCCAGATGGAGGGTCAGGGCTCAGAGGGGAGGAAGGGACATTAAATTATAGCTTGTTGTGTGTGAGCAGGGTGTGGTGGGGTGGGGGTGAAGGGTTTATTTTTAAGTTAATGGTTCATTTCCGATCTGACGATGAGCTGTGAAGCTTGAAAGCGCTAATCGGAATATTTTTATATAGTGGTGTGCAACAGTGATAATCCTGCCTGTGATTTTAACCACTAACACAACTTTCTTCATTAATCTGATATTTTAATCAGTTACATATAATGAATCGGAATTTGTTAAGTATGAGGTGCGTTTTGTTTGTACAGTGTTCTCCTAAAATTAATTCCTGCTATTGTCCAGCACATTATACAAAATGTTTTTAGCTCATTTACTACGTCACAATCAAAACGTATTGTCGTCTCAATCTATAAAATTAAAATAACTAACATGTTCTCAAATAATATTTGTTCCCAGTCCACAACTTGTCTTTCTCTCTACTTACATAGATGGTAATTTTAGTTTTGTATTTAAAAATTTAGAAGTTCTTATTTTTAGATAAAGGTGTGTGTGTGAAGTCTGCTCTTTTCTTTATATCAGCGTCTGATGTTGCAATGACCGTTTGGTAGTCCCAAAAAAGCATAGTATTGACAAGCAGAGTTATACATGTTTATTGGTTAAGTTGTATCATGGATTTGGGTGCCCTTTGCATAACAAGATCTAGAAGTGTGGAGAAATCTGTCTCTCTCTGCTTCTGTGTCTCACACTTACAAAGTAATATATGGGAGCCTATAATATATTATTAAACAACGAATGACTTCTGCAAGTGTATTTCCTTTATTATTTTTAGCACTACATGTGCACCTGACGCACGTTTTACAGACTCAAACTAAATGTTAAAAAGTTTCTATATAAATTAACAAATAATCGATTTTTTCAATTAACATTTTTTATTATAATGTATGCTTACGTAAATTGCTGTTTGGTTAAATTAAAATATTTAATGTTTATATTTTATTTAATAAATTTGTAATTTTAATTAAAATTAATCTTATTTTTATACGGACAAGTCCCAATAAAATTAATCTTATTTTTATACGGACAAGTCCCTTAAAAAAAGCGAGGTGAAGAAATATAACAAAATCATTTTGGATTATTAAACATGTGTTGGTGTAGGGCTACACTTAGAATAAGCTGGCCACGCATACTTAAAAATACGAGTGTAAGGATATATACACCAGAATAAGCTATAGCTTATAAGCTTAAATGACATTACTTGAATTCAAGCAAATTTAGACTAATGGAATTGCACATTCAGCAACATTTTAAATATTTGGTCACTGACCACTGTACTAGCATAGACTGGTCATTAGCTAACCGACTTTTGTTACTACATTAATACTTTTATGGTTTACCTTGTTATTAGCACACTTTCCTTAGTTGTGGTTTGAGACTCGTTGTGAGTAGAGTATTGTTACAGGTGGTGGCTTTTGAAGTTTTAGTGAAAGCCATTGTTTTATTAATCCACTCTTTGGATTAATAACAAATAAATAATAACAACGAAATACGCGGTGGGGGTGCCGAATAACTGAAATTAAGTCATGTAGTAGAGTTTGAATAATTTAAGTGGATATTCTGTTTATCAGATAAAATTAAATGAAGAAAAAAGAAAATTCAACGATACAACTAGCTGTATGAGAAAAATTAAAAGCGATAATTAAAAAAAACTAAAATATTTAAAACTCAATACAATGTAAAGCAAAGGGCGCAGTGGCCGATGCTGGTGTGACTGAAGCGGACGATCGATGATGCGGACAGTTAAATTACATCTGTTTGTAATTAAATGTAAACTTGGCTGAGACGGACAATTCTTGGAAAAAGCAGATAAGGCCTGATTGGGGAAGAAAATAATGTTTAACACAGAAGATAGTTGCTTCGTCACAAGGCAAAAGAGGTTCTGAATTGAATGAATAAACCCGTCTGCATGAAATCATTCTATTGGTTCCTGTCATACAACCGTTCCCTCTATGCACTAGTATTTATTGAAATTATGAAATAATGTAACAAAAAATATTATATAATTGTGTGAGTGTGTGTGTGTGCGCGCGCGGGCGTGTGCGTGATTGTGTGTTTCATATGCTTAGAGTACGATAACTTTACACTCTAGTGACGTCACAGCAGAAATATGTATGTGTGAATCGCAAGTGTTATCGACAGAGTGTCATAATTCTGAGAAATCTTACAACAGATCACAATGTATTCTAAACGTACTGAAATCGAAGTTAAGAAAGCGTTAGAGATTGTAGAGTAAAAGCTAGGGAATAAATTTCCATGCCAATGGGTTCAATTTTTATGGAGGATTTTTCGAAAATTTATTCAAAAAAGCACTATTTAGTTGCAGAAATGCCAAAATATCATAACGTAAAAACTTAACTGTGTATGGAAAGGCGAAACGTACTCGTAACAGAACAGAATCCACACCGACAGTTCGAAGGTTGTTTTATCAGAAAAAGAATTGCGTCTCGCTAATAACTCAAATTCTCTTCCAACTGATTATACTGATTAATTCTGCAAAACACAGATGTATTTGCAGGAGTACATGCCGAAGTTCTGCTGAACGACGGCGAACACCTACACCTACACTTACACCTACTGGTTTTATCTTATTTATTAAAGTATCCTTTACTTTAATCTTGACTACAGGATCTGAACTGTACCCAGATAATTGTCTGCTTCAGCCACGATTTTATTGTGTCCGCCTCAGCCAAGTCCGCCTCAGCTACTACACCAAGAAAAGTACTTGTAAACACACCTAATCATACTTCGGTTAGACAGGAAGTTAACAATAATTTTTGCAGTAACAAGATTTTTTGAAATAACCGGCCTGAAGCCTGGATGAAATCTGAAAGTAGAGTTTATCCAGTATAGATTACTTAGACTGTTAGATTTGATTCAACAACACGCAGGAAAGATGTATCTACTATGTTCCCACTCCAATCTTATTCCCAAGATTAAGTCTGGTAATCATGTGTTTATGTGTATTTAATGCTGTGATAAAGTGTCCAGCAATGCCTTAGCAGTGGCACCAAATTTCATAAAAATCCGACCAGTAGAATTCGCGAACAGCGGCCATATTTTATGCATCCAATGATGCATTAATAAGCTAGGGGCACAGGTCACGGGTTTATGAATGTGGACACTAAAGGTACGAGGACAGGAGTTTCGCATAGTATGTCGCACATGTATCAGAGGTGTGGATACCGAGGATGAAATAATGTCTGATACATGAAAATAGTGAACAGTGTCGAGTCGAGTTCTGTGCATGCCGCCGTAAGTACATTTTACAGCAGATAACAGACCGACCTCTTTACACTTTACCGGGAATTGTACATTGGATAGAGTCGCGTGTGGCTACAGTGCGGGAAATGTCCTTGAAGCAACCAATCAGAGCTCAGAAGTATTCTATGTGCGATGTAAAGAAACAAACATGTTTGCTTTGCGAAGAGGATCAGAGATGATATTCACTGATATGCGATGTGCTATCTGCTTCGCTATGCATGGTGCCATATAATTACTTGAGTTTGTTTTCACACTGGCTGTAATCTGCGTGAGTATTCTATGTTAGTATTCCGGGCTATGCACGTACCCTAAGAACACGATTTCACGTAAGGGCGCAATGAGCACAGCACGGGCATGTACGTTATCCATAAGGTGTAAAGACATGTGATGATAACAAACGACTGATTCTGCAGGTAGTGCGCATACGTGATTGTAAAAGCGGGCTCAAATTTCTCCCTTTGTTGCTGTACTGGGCTCAAAATTCCCTCTTTCCACTGCTGAGCGACTTGTACCCTGGCGAATTTTTCCCGCTGCTTGTCAGAAATGTTGTAAAGGGCCGCCAGGCTTATAACCGTGACGGCTTTGTTCATTTCTTACCCCAGTGTATGTTTTTCGAATTTGAGGAATCTGCTTTCCCTCAGCAACCTTCAATTCAACAACTCTAAGGATACACCTCCTGCTGTGCGAGTCAAGCATCCCCCAATGATCACCGTACTTTTGTCTAAGATTCGAAAGTTGTACGAAGTGACATTTGCACTGCGATAAAATCCTTCCAGGTAGTACGATTTTGGGAAATCACATTTCTACGGAAGCCAAAGGGGACGTTTAAAGGGCAACCTGTCTAGATACACAGAACAATAACGTTTTATAAATTTAGGGTGCGTGCACATTAACCAAACTAGTTCATGAAATTATTATATTTATGAAGTTTAAAGAAATTATGTTTGCACAAGTGTCGTTTCAAGAAATCTGTCAGAACTGTTTCTCGCAACGCTTGTTATAGTGCGGAGTCTTCATTAAAATAAAAGCGATCATTCCCAAAAAAGCCGTTACTTCGAAAACAAAACTTGTCGAATTGACAAAAAACACCACTGACTACAAAATTATAAATTTGAGAACTACATCGTATAGAAATTGTAAACCTTCTCAGAGCTTATACTCTATTCTTTGCCTAGATGATGACTGCCGTCTCCTATCAAATATAAAATGATGTACTCAGTATTTCCATTTTCTTTTTTTTTTTTTCATATTCCGTACCCGCACAACGAAACAAACGCGTCTTTGTCGACTGACATCTAGAATACAATTGATCAATATAACAGTTTCATGCTGCGCGTCGAAGTGTGACACAAGTCGCATGTAGGTGTACGACTAGCCATACTGGATTCAAATTGTCTAACCTCATCGTGCATGTTTCACTTTTAGATACGTACGTAAAACGTGCCCAGTTTTCCATTTTTAACTTAATTGTTCTCTTGCATAATCGTCATAAAATATTATTCGGTTGACAAAATATTAATGCGTGTTCAAAAGAACACGTGCTCTGAATCATTAGTCATTAATGCTTAGAACTGGGGTATACCAATGTCCCTGCAGAGACAAACGGGTTTAAAGAATACGCTTTTTCTCCCACAAATATTTAAGGAAACTGAAAAGTCATTTATTGAAACCTCAGAATAATCTGGTTTTACCGATTTCAGATTAATTCAATTTTTAATTGAGTCTGTGTGTGTGTGTGTCTGCGTTTACGAGTATTTCTTATTTAAAACGTCACAGAGACAAAAGGACGCAGACAGGAAGCTGGGAGCAACGATCAAAGGAGTTCTTAATGCGTACGTATTTTAATTAACGTCTTTTACTCGGGCTACGTCATTTTGCTCGCTTATGAACTGATATTTTTAGAAGAGAAATATTAACGCCTGAGTAGTATTCATGCCTTTATAAAAGACGTAAATAAAAATTTATGAAACAGCATATTTTTGAATGAAACATTTCCTGTCTTAAAGACGGCAGTAACGATAAGGTCTGTAATTATTTATAAGCAAAATTCAGTTACAACTCTAACTGTAAAATGAGTTTTATAAATGTAAACACACACGCACACGCACACACACACACACACACACACACACACACACACATACACAAGTGCACTATATATGTAAAATTACATTAGTTTTATAAAATTTACTATTCCAAAACTTATTCTGCTTTAATTTTGCTTCAGAGTTTCTCGTGTTCCCTTCGTGGAAAGCGCTATAAGAAATTGAAATAAAATATGCTCTTGAAGATATATGGTTTTTTAAATTAGCGTTAAAATTTGCATCAAGAACACTCGAAAAAATTGTAGTGGCAATAGACCCTGTGTCTATTCGTGTGTTCGAACAGATTGTGCCTATTCTTTACTACGTCTCTTTGTATCTTAGAAGATGGCGAAAGATATTTTTGACTATGGGTTCCCAATTTTCTGAATTGCCTGGAACGCACTGTGCGATGAGGCATTGTTTTGGGTCGCATTTAAAATATATAATTAACTAATAAAACTTCCACTTATATTTTACATATACTACAATAGACATTCTAATTGCATATGGAATGTAGCAGAGAGTAAAGCCCCTTTATATGATAGCATATAAAGACGCTGTATGAATAAGTAGGCTACAGATTGCAGGTTTGGTCATTGTAAATTAGTTGACAAAGAACATTGCGAAAAATGTTAGTTTTAAGTACTTTTAGGCTTATAAAATAACTTTAAGTGCTGTGAGGTGGTGCGTGAGTATGCTTAGTCGTGTGTGCAGTGCGCATGTGAGATGGTACGTAATTATCTTACGGGATAATCATAAAAATAGCTTTAGACATATAGGAAATTTTTATATCCGATTTACAATAAAAGAAATAACTGACAATAATAGTTATTTTAAAAATCAGTAAATAAGTGTATGAGTTTTCAAGTAAAATGTTTCTAAACCCGATAAATTCTGGCGTAAAATATTTCAGGTTTTTTGAACAAGAAATGTTCTGTTTGGAAGTTTTCTTGGACAAGAACGTTTATTGTCTGTAAGAAAATTATAGAAAAACCAATAAGACATAGTGGATGATACGTACAGTTTACCGACTTTAAAGACAATACGTGGTAAATGCCAGAACGCCTCCTCTGAAATCCTGGCTGTTCGTCAAAGTAAAATATCCGAGATAGAATAAAGTTTGCATTAGTAATTTTTTTGTATACTTTGTAAGCTTATACCTCTCTAATTTGATAGTACAGTTCTAGCCTCCTTCTCAAGAACATAACCTTTGGCTACTGCCCATTCCTCCAAGATCATGTACTTTCATTAAAAAGAATGTTGCAAAAATATTCATAGGTCATCTACTGTTTGAGTGCCTGTTTGAAGTTAGAGTATAAATCAGGCCGCATTCCAATGGTTTGACACATATTTTAGACGATTCGAGAAAGTCCGTATCGTTGTGTTAGTGGAAGTGCCTTATTGTTCCTATTATATTGCGGTGACCCCTCCATTATAAATAATTACAAAACCCTCTCCGTGGCGCTACAAAAATAATTAAATAAAACAATTTTTTATGAAAACAATTACTTTAAACAATTGATCAATTATCAGTTTCTTCAACGTGTCATTCAAAGAATAACGCATTGCCAAAATAACTAGCTGATATGTTAGCTGGTATGTTTTTGTTTTATGAATCAAAAACATTTTAAAATTTTGTTCAAAAAATAAATTATAAACTGACGGAATTAACTGGTGCTTTTAAAATATCATAGCTTGTCTCCAAACTATGAAGGCATTGTCAAAAAAGAACACAATCCTCAAAACGCATCGAGCGTATAAAAACAAAACGGCCATATAAAACTTCTAAACTTATGTGTGTAGTATGGTGTTTGACACAACAGTTAATTAATGTCTACTGTAAAGCAGTTACCCAGGGAGGTTAACACTATCATGTTACATTAATTTCTCACCCCATTCCAGCTGTCAACGATGATAAGTGTAGTTGCTGTTAACATATTCAGAAAGGTTTCCTAAAGAACTGAATCAGTTACCACTTGCTTTAAACGCGGTTTCTTGCTTCAGAAAACGATAAATTCTGTTAACGTAGGCCTCTAGTGAAATACTCGTGTATCGAGGGTGTGTGCCCTTCCTCAAGGCATGCGTATTATTTAAGCGTAAAGTTTGTGTAGCTATTTAACGAAAATATGTTTTAATGCAGAAGAGGTAGGCCTATTGTATAGAGAAAACAAATTAAAATATCGGTATGGAGAACCATACATGACTTCCATATTCTAAGATTTATATTTAAAATCATTTTCAGCCAAACAGCCAGGCTGTGCCTTACCTGCCTTTTTATTGCTGTATTAAATGAAAAATATTATATTACATTAAAATGAAAAAATTATAATTTTATTGCCTGGCAACAAAATTATTTTATTTTTAACAATTACCATTGTTTCAAAAAGTTTAAATAAATTTTCAAGTACTTTACTCTTGTTAAAACGTATAAGGTTGCAGGTAAACTACCCCTTCCCCTTAACCGATCTTCACCAAAATCGAAAGTCATTGAGACCTCTACAATTCAGGGACGTATGCAAAAAATTATTTGATTCTGTTTGAATTTGCGGCTGTTATCGTTTGCCATAGAAAATACGCTTGATAAAAAAACGTTGCAGGTAAACTACCTCTTCCCCTTAACCGATCTTCACCAAAAACAATAGGTCTTGAGTACTCTACAAATCAGGACTGTATGCAAAACATTATTTGATTCTGTTTGAATTTGCGGCTGTTATCGTTTGCCATAGAAAATACCCTTGTTAAAAAAACGTTGCAGGTAAACTACCCCTTTCCCTCAACCGATCTTCACCAAAAACAATAGGTCTTGAGAAATCTACAATTCAGGGCTGTATGCGAAACATTATTTGATTCTGTTTGAATTTGCGGCTGTTATCGTTTGCCAAAAAAAAAAAAATTTCCCTTGATAAAAAAAAGCGTTGCAGGTAAACTACCCCTTCCCCTCAACCGATCTTCACCAAAAACAATAGGTCGCGAGTACTCTACAAATCAGGGCTGTATGCAAAAAATTATTTGATTCTGTTTGAATTTGCGGCAGTTGTCGTTTGCCATAGAAAATACGCATGATAAAAAACGTTGCTGGTAAACTACCCCTTCCCCTCAACCGATCTTCACCAAAAACAATAGGTCTTGAGTACTCTACAAATCAGGGCTGTATGCAGAAAATTATTTGATTCTGTTTGAATTTGCGGCTGTTATCGTTTGCCATAGAAAATACCCTTGCTAAAAAAACGTTGTAGGTAAACTACCCCTTTCCCTTAACCGATCTTCACCAAAAACAAAAGGTATTGAGAACTCTACAATTTAGGGCTGTATGCAAATAATCTTTTCATTCTGTTTGAATTTGCGGCTGTTATCGTTTGCCATAGGAAATACCCTTGTTAAAACATAAAACGTTACAGGTAAACTACCCCTTTCCCTTAACCGATCTTCACCAAAAACAATAGGTCTTGAGAACTCTACAATTCAGGGCTGTATGCGAAACATTATTTGATTCTGTTTGAATTTGCGGCTGTTATCGTTTGCCAAACAAACAAAATTACCCTTGCTAAAAAAAAACCGTTGCAGGTAAACTACCCCTTTCCCTCAACCGATCTTCACCAAAAACAATAGGTCGCGAGAACTCTGCAAAACCGGGCTGTATGCAAAAAATTATTTGATTCTGTTTGAATTTGCGGCAGTTATCGTTTGCCATAGAAAAAAAATCTACAGACAGACAGACACACAGACAGACAGACACACAGACAGACAGACACACAGACAGACACACAGACACTTTTCGGAAAACGACTTTTTTTCATGTTTTGAGTGTAGTAGAATCAGAATCTGCAATAATCTCGAACACGATTTTTTTTGCCATCACCATACTTCCATTCCTTAAGGAATATGGAAGTAAAAGGGCGAATTATAAGCACTTTTGATGGATGTTCGCAGCTTCCTGCCAGCGTAAGTTTATAAAGTTTTTGTGAAAGAGTATGTTCTTACAACAAAGGCAGCACACGCAGACACACAACACACACACACACATATACACGACGGTAAAAAAACATTACATCATTAAAATGAAATTAGCAAAGCTAGGGTTAGCTTGCCAGGCTAGATGATTAAATTATACATTACTTTCACTAAATAACGTTTCAGCAAATATTAAGAATGCTAGCAGAATATTCGTCCAGACCCCGCTGACAGGATTGTAACGGTATGAGAGTATAGACGCCATTCTGAACTTTCTGGGTTTGCGTCCTGGTTTCGCATCATGACGTGGGGAACTTTTTAGAGCAAAGAAAAATTTAGTTACAAATTAGTTTTAAATCTATTATTAACAGATAAGGATCATAAATCTAATATACAGGTTCTTAAAGAAGTAAACCGGTTGCAGTGGTAAGATTTAGTGCAGATTATCGACGATTTTGCTTGTCTGAAATCAAGCAATGTTACACTTCTAGATTTAATACTTGTACATTTGAACTTTGATGTAAATTGTTAGTAATTACTAAGTTTTCATAAGTTCAAGTTCAACTAGTGCCAACAAAACCTTAATTCCTTCTGTTAATATTGTTTTTTGTTTAATATTCTATGTTTAGTTGCATTTTACTTTATGGTACTTTAAATAAGATCTTTTATTGGATTTTCTTAACGTACAAGATTTTCATTATGTACGTAATAGTACCTACCAAATCATTACAAACAGAGAACATTATATTTTAGTTAAGAAAAAGATAACGAATTTAATAACGCATTTAGTAAATCATTTCTTGACAGCATAAAACTTTCTTTGCATGATCCATCGATGAACCCGCTGAAACATTTTACTCATATTGCACTCAACTTTTACTGTCACCATCAATCAATTATTACTCCAAATGCCGAGATATGAGTGACATTTAGTAAGTTTAAAACGCTATTCTGGGTAAAGCCGAAGCGAAATCAGAAATTTCATGGCTTGCTACACCACGCTGCTTGAATTCGAATCCTGCCGCGGCTTAATAAATAATCTGGTTTTTAGATGGTCACTCTGCTTTCACGAGGTATGCTAAACGGGCTAGTGGTGTCCTGCTTAGTAATGTCTCTCTATTCAGTGCTTCTAGATTCTAATTAAGTCTATAGTTTTCTTATACCTATTGGAGAATCTACCATGAAGACATCCACCATGAGAATACACAGACATGCAGGCTCCTGTCGATTCGAATAGGCTTTCTAGAAATAATTCTGAATGCCTATTTACTTATTATTTTTTATTTTTATGATTATTACAGCATTCTTACTACATCATTTTTATTAACTTTAGAGGTCTCCTTTTGCTGGCAGATTTTTTAATATAGACCCCTTCAAATAATTAAAAATCATACAGGTAAATTGTGTAGCGTGACAGATAAACACATAAAAACGAATGGCATTGATCATTAGAATAATATACTATAATAACATTAAATCCGAAGAAAGCATTATAATATAAAGAATTAATTCAGAGCAACCGTGCAGAACAATCATTGATATTAAAAGTATAAGTTCGAATAAAAGCAATGTTACTAGTGATGATCATCAAAACCAGTGTAATAACTCAAGGTTTAAAAATATAACCCAGGAAGGTAAAGAGTATATAAGGAAGCAACCCAGAGTATTACTAAACCCACAACGAGTATAAGGAACAAATAAAAACGAAACCCAGAACCAGGCAAGATCCACCATAAAAGGTGAGGCATTTAAGGCATCCAGAAGAAGATGAAGAACATACAATTCCAAGAAGCCAGAAGAAAAGAAGACATCATTGAAGAAAGAAGAAGAAGACAGCATCCAGAAGAAGAAGGAATGCTCTTATAAAAAACACCCATATCCCCATATCCCAAAATAAATAAAAACCATAATAATAAAAGTATAACGAAGTATTCATGAAAAGAAACCACATGTACAATAGAAATAAGAATGAAAGTGTATAGAGTAAGAGTTACCAGTGGACCAAGGTGAAACAATAATATAATACTTAAAGAACAAATCTTCATTGTAACCCACAGACAAATCTCGCAGATGCAGACATAAAGTGACAGGGTACAATTACCCTAAACCATATTAAAAACAGTTTAAAAACTGCATAATTCAACTTAGTATAAGAAATAGTAAATAAGAATATAGGAATAAGGTTTTGTGTATATAGAATAGGATATTTTAAAAATGTATTAGTAATAAGAACCTTTTAATAAGATTAGAATCACTAACATCCTAATTGTAAAATATTTATTACTTGTTTTGGTGTTAATGGTTGAATAGGATGTTAGCATGGAAAAAACATTCTTTGTCAATAATATTTCTGTATTAGTATTAAGTTTTAAGTATAAAAAAATGTCTAATTAGTTTGAAGACATCCATTATTTAAAATTATTTCTTATCTGTTAATAGTATTGAAACAGATACTAATTGTTGTTATGTTTAATAGAAAAAATGTTTAATTTATATTACAATGTTAAAAAGTCAGAGAGGGTATAACTCAGTATGTATTGTTTATATAAAAATTTGTATGAAAAAATTGTTAAGAATCTAGGCAAAATGATGAAAACTAAACCTCATTAAAACTGAGAAACTAAGTACTTAAATACATTTAAACTGAAGGGATTTAGATAACATAAACCAGAAATGAAGCTATATAATTAGAAATATAACTTAGAAAGATTTTGTAAAATTATAGCCAGGATTATAAATAAAAATGGAAATGACAGAACTCAAAAATTTGGAGAGGGGAGTCATATATTCCAACATAATATTTTAAAACTTAACCAATTCATATAATTGCAAGAAATTAAGGGAATATAAACCTTTTATTACAATATGAGATTAATAATCATAAATATAACTTAAAAATGGCAGAATTTGCATAATGACAGGAAGCTGATTTTGAAAATTTACAAGATACAAAATGAAGGTAAAATTACCAATTTTAGATAAAAAACATAATGAAACGGCATTATTCGATATCAAAATACGCCGAATGAACTGAAGGATAAAATTAAGTAACAACTAGCTAATAAATTTGAATAATAACCAAAGTTTAAGCAGTTATATAATGTAACTTTAATACATGCACAGGATGCAAAGTAAAAGTCGAACAATGTAAGGAATAATATTGCTTTGGCTAAGATTTTAGTCGAAAGTGAAGGAAGTAGGGAGTTGATTATTGAACGTTGTACGGGACACTTGACACGAGCAATTAAAACGATTTAACCTAGTTTCTAGTACCGTAATGGCGAGTCATTGTATGATACGAATTTGAAAATCGCGAGTGGCGACAAAAAAAAAACCTTTCACAACATCGACACAGTGACATAAATACTTACAAAAGACTAACTAACATTGTATAGCACGAAACTACAGTTAAATAACATTTTAAACACCATAAAACAGTATATAACATAACCATCAATAGTGCCTGATCGACAAAAAAGTGAACTGACTTATAAATACACCACTTTTCAAAATACAACACAGAAAGTTAACCAAAGACACTACACCAACATCAGAAAGAAGATCTGCAGACACCAGGACGTGAATTCGGCAAGAAAATATCTTTATTGGAACGCCAAATCTACGAAGGGACGATTGACAACTTCGACGGCGGCCATTACTTTTTATCAACGATCAACGGAACACGGCCATCTAGTTTGTCGGCGACACGGTCGCAAAATATTTCTTTATTTTAATCTTTTCAATTGAATATATGTACTTTAGTATTAAGAATCAATTATCCTTGTAACGTTATACTTTTTTAATCTTTGCCCGATTTCTCTGACTTTTCCAATGAATAGCTGTTAAAAGAACCTTATTGTATTTTATATAAAAACTTGTAACATTCGATACCCTGAGAGTCGATTTTAAAATCGACAGGAGTCGTTATAACTAATTGTCTAATAAATAATTTATACTTTTCATCTTAAAACAGTTCTTTCTTTTCTAAACATAGCAATTTAAACCTATTATAGTTAAAAACAACATCTACTACGAGAATTTCACCACAAGAAGGAAGATAACCTCCAAAACTGAAAGTAAACAAGGATCGATTGTATTTGGAGACAATCTTATAAATGGTTGGAGTTTCTTAAAAAATACAGAAAAGCTTATAAAATTTTTAAAAAAATTAGAGACGTTTCGAAACTTTACGAAACCCAATTAATTAATTGTTTTTAATTAATTAATCAAAAAAAATTTTTTTTAATTAGAAAAAATTTTTTAAACAAACAATTTTGATTTCTTTCAAGAACACATATTTATATTTTTGTAACACTACACAAATACTTAAACACCATAAACATGTTTCGTTACAAATTGGCTAGCCCAAACAGTGGGGCTTAAACCAAAAAGGAAGGAAGAACAGAACGAGATTAAGAGAATTTGTAAACAACACACACATTATTTGATTCTTTTACAATTGAAATACGTTTTTCCTCGCCCAAAATATTTTTAATATACAAAAAATAATTATCTATAATTATACTATTTTTTGATAATTTTGCCATCACATTATTTCATCATTAAATTCGTTCCACGCAGTGTTATATTAAATATATTTAGATACAACATGAACATTTACATTGATGAGACCTTTTGGTAAGTGTCTTGTGTCCCAAATGTGAAAGTCATTACAGAAGCTAAGAAGAGGCTCAAAGGTACAGTGTATACAGCAGATTAAATGCTGCTATTTAGTAGAGTTTTGCAGAACACAAAAACTTGTTATGAAGTAAGTATATTGGAAGACTAAGAATGGAGAACTCGCATTACAGCGTATATTCTTGTTAATTATAGAATTGTAGTGGTTTTTTCACAATTAATGGGGAAAGAAGTGATTGGTGAATATGCTCCAGAGGAGGGTAATAAAGAAAAATTGATTATTTTACGGTAAGTTGTAGAAACAATTAGATATGAACAATAACATGAATCGTGCAGTTATACATGGAGATACTGATAATACCTCGGTAACCAAACTATTGAAAAAATTATTGAAGTTTTTGGAAAGTCACGTAATAACGGAAATGGAGTAAGTCTGAGAGAAATTGCTAACACAAATAAAATTAGTGGAATGATTACGTTTTTAGGAGAAAGGATATTAACAACTATAATTGGTCAGCCAGAGGACTTCGATCATTACTTGATTACATATTCGTTAATCAAAAGGTGGCTTTATAAGTCAAAGAAACGCATGCTTTTAGAGGTCCAGAGATAAATACTGATCATTATATTGTGGTCTATAACATTCAGATCTCGACAAGATGGAAGAAAGCGGGGAATATTTTTAGGGAACACAAAAAGGAACATTTTAAGGTATATCTGCTCCATGAAGAGAGTATCCGTTACCTGCACTAAAAGAGGTTAACAGAGTACGGACACTTGGTCTCTGCTTGTAATACCATAGACGAAGAATAGAACAATATACAGAACCTTTTGGGGAAAGTGTGTTATAAAGTGCTTGTTAATATACAAATAAATACACGGAAAAGGGGTCTGTAATATGGAACAAGAAATATGAAACATTTGAAGAGATAGAACAAGCGATAAAGAAAACCTTATTATAAATACCTTCAGACAAGAACTAGTGAAGTCCTGGACATTTATAAGCAGAAAACTAATGCTATGAAATACATTATCCCGAATGCCCAGGACAAATCACGGAATAAATTTAATATAGAGGACGGCATTCATGTACGCCAAATAATAGCACACAAATTAACGGATCATCTCAACCACGAAGAAAGGGAGAGAGTAAGACTAAATTTGACTGCAATTGATAAATGGATTGGGCACTACAAAAAACTATGGTATAATAGTAACGTTCCCCAGGAAGCTGCAGAAGACAGAAGACAGGTCAAAGGTGTATTCAACAACGTTTGAAGAACTAGAAGCGGCACTTTCATCCATGAAGATCCAGGAGGCAGTTGGTTTGGATGGGAACTTCGAACTGCGCTGGATGAGGTACATGATCACGGATGAATGAGAAGCAACCAAGGTTATTTATGTTCTTAAGAAGAGGGCTAGAACTATACCATCAAATTGACGATTTTAAATAATCTTGTTAAAAACAACTTACAAAGTATATGGGAAAATTATTATTGCAAACTTAAATAAAATGTGTTATTGCAAACAGCAAATAAGTTACTTGAATAAAGGCTATATACGGCTGGTCAGTTAATAATCCAACAGAATGAATGCGGTCTACAGAAATCAATGTTTCAGTTACAACAAGTCTGTTCTAATTACAACATGATAATTTCTGTTGCAGAAGATATAAGGTAAGGCTTTTGTGAAAGAAACGCCCTTGCGAAATAAAATCGTGTTAGACAGTTGTATAGAGTAGGTTGGGTATCTTGGTTGTGACATCACTTATGACGTAGACCGCGATGTTGATCATAAGATGGCCAGGTTTCAGTCAATATGCTGAACAATTCGTCAACCATTATCAACGAAAACAAGAAAAGAGACTAGAACGAAAGTTTCTAAGGTAATGGCTGTGCCAGTGTTGTTTGTGGTTCTGAAATTTAGATTCCTGTGAAGAAACATCTTAGTATGATAAACATCTTATGCATCGGAGATGAAATTCTTGTGATCTGTTAAAGGCTATTCACGAAGAGATTTTACAATGATGACATACCGAAGAGTTTAAAAGGTTTAATATCTAAGAGAAACAAAGAAAAAGAAACAGCATAAACAAAGAGATGCAAAAAAAAGTGCTTTGTGATAAATAAAGAGTATTGTTCGTCTGAATAGGATACCGAATGACAGGTTGCCTACGGAAGTTTTGAAAATACAAGTCTGTTGGACAAAGAAATATGAGAAGACATAGGAAGCGTTTATAAAGTGGATGTATTTCCTTTTTGGACTGCGACAGGCGATTCGCTTATTCTCTGATGGGAGAAGAAGAAGAAGAAAAACTAGTAGTACTTTATGAATTAATGCGGTGAGACGTGAACTCGTCTAACAAAATATATGTTTGTCATTTTGGTGGAAGAATTCCTAGGGGAACGAATATAAATAGAATACATAAATTAGGTACCGGGTAACACGAAACAAGAACTCTCTTTCACCATCTGGCGACTGTTACATTGACATTGAACCCTCTGTTACGCTGACGTATTCCGGGATATGATAAGTGACGAATTCTGGAGTCAGGAAATTAACGATTTAAACCATCAAAACTGCACCTTCTAAACACTTTAATTTGGCATCGGTGTCCTTTTGGTACATTACTGGTTTTCTACTAAGTACAATTATTATTAAAAAATTGGGGAGCTTACCGCATTGTCCTCAAAGCTACTAGAGCTTAGAAGATATTCCTCTTTAAGGGTCATAGCAATACCAACAGAGCAGACTTCATGTGTTTTAGGACACACTGAATTCGAGAAACAGTGGACGGCGACAAGATATAATTCTTTAGGCCCCTCTTTCAGATTTCTGTTGGTATTCTATCACTTTTGTCAAAATGATCGGTTTCCAAAAATATGTAAACACACAAAGACAATTTCTTCAAATTTAATTAAACCGTCTGTAAATTTTAGAGTCATTACAGAAAATTATTTCCGTTGCATCACAATTATTTTAGCTGCTAAAATAATGAAAATTTATAGCAATTGGACAAAATGTAAGTAGACATATTATTTAATTTTTCATAATCTGTTACTGTTTTATTTATTTCAGAAAAATATACTAAAATTATCCAAGCTTATAAAAATTACTATAATGCAATAAACAAAACTAAGGTAAGTACGGTATCTATAATAATTACGCCTAATCTAAATTAAGTGGACAATGGAACGTGCTAGTCCAAACCGTGATAATCTAAAATTTTGATAATCCAGTCTCGCTCCAAATAAATTTACATTAAATTAAATAGAACTGGAACAAGCACGTATACAATTATAAAAGTCTATTTTTATTTAAGTAAATTATTAAGCAAAATAAGAAAAAATTTAAATTGAGAAATTTATTATAAATTTATAACTTGGAAGAAATCTAGAAATACTCGATTAAATGTCTTAAAAACAACGTGCATGGAATAAAGTATACGATTCATGTAGGGTAGTCTAATTATCTTGGTTGCTAAACTAAATTGTTTTTGAAGAATATTACGTAGTCTATCACGGTCGTAGTCATATTATTCACTAGACGTTTTGTCCACCCACCGGAGACCGGAAAAAATAGTTCGACAAAGGAGATGGTACGTAGAACGTACCCTAAGCTGAAGTATGGTGACATCACCATATTATGGTGATCACCGCAATCACTTCAGAATAAGGTGACATAAAATCTGCAATATCCATCAGTAGTAAAATAGGCTGAATATCTTATTAAAAAACGAAAAACAAAATTAAAAATTAGCTTATTATTACCGTGTAAGGTAAATACCTCTATTATATGGCCCTTGTAAAGTCACTGGGCGCCCATCGATTGCGCCCAGTTTAACCTTTAACACAAATGTTTTCCACTTCACTGCACAGAAACCTATCGACTGCACTCGCGGCCAGCTTCGCACACACACGCGCGCGCGCGCGTATAGCATTCTCTCTCTCTCTCTCTCTCTCTCTCTCTCTCTCTCTCTCAGATATTCGTTCGGTTTGATTACGTAGGGAATGTTCTTAAATATTATAAAAGTTCACGTTTAGAAAAATGATAAAAAAACATCATAAGGGTGGAAACGGGAATGTACCAATAAGAACTGTTCGGAAAAAACATAATTTGAGACTCCAAAGCAGTGAGTCTCGTGGACCAAAAATCCCCGACCATGATCCGAGTGAATATCTATCCCGAAGAAGTATTTCTAATAGTATAAAGAGGAAAGAAAAAGACGATTTCAAGGGACGAAATAGTGTACTTGAATCGACAAAATCTGGCAAATAGACATCTCCTGTAGAAATAAAAAAATGAAATTTAAAAGGTAAAAAAAATATACAATATAAAACTAACAAAAATAAAAACTTATAAAAAATAAATGTAAATAAAAAACGCTTTCAGTCTTGAACAACTCTACCAATCTTGATCAATGTTGTTTGTATACGTAATCTGTTAATTCGGCGTAGTGGGCTTAGTGAAGGTTCTAAACACACTTGAGTAAGTCCTGGTAGGCGCGTCCGTGGAGCGAGGTGAACAGCCTTCTGACTTAGCGGGAGTGACTATTCTACCAGAAACGACACACTGTGTAGTATATCATAGTACCCTACCCAGGGATACGGATCTAAAATTATATTTATAAGGCAACAAACAAGGTTTTTACAATGACGTCTCGTGTTGTAACAACCAAAAATTTAAAAAATTTTATTGTGACTGAAAAGATGTTACATTCAGCATGACACACCTACTCAGCCCACGAGCAATAAATAAAGAAATGTGTGTAGAAGTGTCAAGTGAACGTTTACTTCAGACAATGCAAGTACGTTTCACATAGTTGTACAATAGGGCACAGGGTTGGCCGTGACAGACTCGACTAAAACACGAGATTTACAGCCTGCAAATGTCAGATAATGGAAATTGTGTCAAGTACCAATTTAGAGGAGAAACTGTGACGGACACACTGCCGGGTTAATTTGTAAGAGTACTAGTAAAGAATAAAAAGAGTGTAAGTCACACAATAGTATATACCCTATACGAGGACGGACATCGATACCTAAAATAATAGAATCGAACTTGTAAACAGCAGGGGAACGACTTACTGGCGACAACGGATATTTACGACAGGCAGTAGGTGTGCCGTTTTGGAAACGACGTCACGCTGCGCCAGGATAGCGTTCAGAAAAAAAGGGTCAAACACAACGAACAATAACAAGAGACGACACATTGTTTTCGTGAGAACTGCAGCGAGACCCGGAGTACGCTTAGACAATGGCATGATAGACGAGCATGAAATTTCTCCTGTTCTAGGAAAAGAGTACGGAGGCTTTCGACGCGAACCCGTGGGGAGACAGGATATCCAATCACAACCCAGCATCTACCCAGAGACCTGGTGGAGAGGACCGTCGCCAGCATAGCAACGGGAACGTCGAATGGGAAGTGAAGAACGACACTCTGGCTTAAGGGTAGGAGATCTTCCGTCCTATCATGTTCAACTTGAGGCGTGTTGTCCAGTACGGTGCATTGTGGTACACGATGTTTGATAAAAACTGCTTGCAGAGCACGCGGGAGGACAGTCTCTCATAATTTTTCAACCATATACTTTGAACAGTCTTTTCATAAATTTTTACTCATCTACTTTGAGCAGTCAGTCGGTCAGTAGAACAGTCTTTATAATTTTCAACAGTCGGTCGTCAAAGTTCGATTAACATACGGACGGCAGTGGTACTTTGAAATTTTGCCACGCGTCATATAACTAAGAGACTTAGACATTTCGATATTGGCGCGTATCCGGTAATAGTGTACTTTCAGTGTCTAAAAACATGCGACATACGCCAGTGCTTAACAATTATAGAATTATTTATTATACTCTAATTCAGAATTGAACTAACCAGTCACACTTACATCAATAATCGACACGTAGAACTTTCGTTGATGTAATACCGGACGGCGAAATAATAACATTATACAGTGTTGCGGTGCGATTCAATATCATGTGGAACAATTACACCGCGGCATCAAAACACTAACAGTAATGAACATATCAAACGTTGAACAATACACAGACATATATATATACACCATAGTTAACGATGAACTTTAATACGAACATACAGCGCGAGTGAATCTGTTTCGCGTGTGTTAAGTGTCAGTCACAGCTCAGCACAGCTTCCCACACATGATCCAGCAGAGAGGAGTTACGCCGATGGAAATATCGGATAAATTCACCTAAAAAAGTAATCTTTATGCTATTCTTATCATAAGAAACTCTACTGTCCTGTCTCTTTTTCAAGAAACACCCCTTGAGCATGTAATTTAAACATGATAAATATAATTAACGCCATCCATCTGAGGCATACGATGAACGCATTAGTATAGGATTTATTGTTTGAATATTTGTGTTTCTATATATCGATTACATTATATATGTATGTGTATGTTTTTCAGCAGACAACGTATTGGATTTACCTTGTAATTTGATGTATAAACATGTGTTCTTTTATGTTCCTTTCATGAGTTTATGAATGTATGTATTTACAGGGAATCATCCATATTTTATATATTGAATTTAATGAATGATATAATGTTAATAAATAAGTGTTTATTTTATCAATATGCGTTCATCATTGTCAAATTACCTCAGAACGAGAAAGTAATAGCATTTGAGTGATTTATGGTAGTTTATTTTATTAATGCAACAACTAGAGTCTCCATGCAATAGTTATGCTAACGTAAAGTAATTAACGTGTTATTTATTGATTACACGAGCTCATTATGCAAATTAATATATTCAATAATTACTTAATCACAGATTAGTTAATTCAGTAGCGTAATAGCATAACACCCCACAGTGTTGTAGTGTCTATTGTCTTATATGAAAATAACAAATGTATGGGCATGTAATGTATAATGTTCACAATCTCCGATGTCGTAACACTTGCTGAAGTTCACAATCTCCGATGCCATCAATAAATGTATGCACCGCAAACCTTTTTCGAAAATCTTCTGGTGCTTTAGGATAGGCCAATCTAATCAATCTGTCGATACTTGCTTTAAACTCTTGAAGACTCTCCCCGGAACGTTGTCGTTTTGTTCTCAACTGAGCGTAGTTCACATCTCGCAAATGTTTATCACCATACAGTAATTCCAGAGCTTTTATCGATTCGGCATAGGTTTTTTGGCTGTCAGGTGGCACTTTCTGTAGTAGTTCTGCCGCGGGTCCTTTTAATGAGAGTGAAATTGCCTTGTCTTTCTCCGTCCAATTATTTGCGCATGCAGCAGCTTCGAATTGGCGTAAATACGTTGCCCAGTGACTGCTTCCGTCAAAGGTTGGAGCTTTGATATGAACTGTCCCTACTGCAGGCAAAGTGACTTTCGCTATTAACTTATTTTCTGTGTCTTTATCTGTCTTTATCATTGGTACAGTCTTGTCAGAAAATTGCTTTCGTTGCATCTTCAGGCACTGCTCAACTTCACTTTTAATTTGTTCTCTTATGTTTGCCATTGAGTTTCCTACTGCAGATATTTTATTTGACACAGATTCTTCTATGACAGATATTTTTGTAGACATCGATTCTTCAACAATCGAGACAGATTTTTCTACTTCAGCTTTTTGAATGTCATTGATTCTTGTACCTCAGATATTTTAGTAACTTGCTTACTAAGCTCACCTCGTAGGAGACCCAATTCTGCAGCGGTTTGTTCTTGCGTCTGCTTTTGCTCTTGTATTAACTACTTTGAAGTCTTCTGTTTCCGGATTACATCGTTCCTCTGTTTCTTCTCTTTCTTGTCTTCGTTCTTCTTTTCGTCTTTCTTCTGTTTCTAGCATTAGTGCTTTCTGACGTTCCTCAGCTTCTTGTCTTTCCTGCCTGCGTTTTTCAGTCTGTCGTTTTTCTGCTTCTTCCGCCTCCTGCCTGCGTTTCTCATCCTGTCGTTTCTCCGTCTGTAACATCAGCGCCTGTAAATTGTCCATCATCTGACTGGCATCCATTGTTTTCCGATTAATTACGAATTGCACTCGTCTTGTACAAAGTGTCCACTGTTTCCACTGTTAACCGTTCTATCCCACATCTGACACCACTGTTACGACGGTCTACTTGATCGTCGTAGGTACAGTGGAAAACAAAATAAGTACAAGACACCAATAAAGAATCGTTTATTTCAGAAACCAGTCAAGCGCCAAAATATACAATAATGAGTTATTGGTAGATTATGGTTCTGTAGGGGTAAATGCACCATTTAGTGCTGAAACAAGTCAAACGCCGTCCTCTTATAGTTGTATGGCAGCTCGTCAATATCTGGCTTTAGTGCAGAAAGTAGTCAAACGACGGCGCTTGACTGGTTTCTGCTCTAAACTGCGGGAAATTTAGTGCCGTGCCGGGGCGTCGGTTGGCTGCTGTGATATACAGTCGTCACCAGTTTGTAGTTAATTGTCAGCTGTGCATGTGAAAAATTCGCTGTTGGTTTAGTTTCCTCGTGTTTTGAAGTTTTGTGGACAACTTTTTGAAAGTAGTGTTTAGTTTTATGTTTAGTGACGTGATTTTATTAGTGATTATATCGTAGCGAAACTATGTCTAGTTCTGATGAAGAACCTACTCCTAAAAGAAAACGGGGAGTTGTCAGAGAGGAAACGTACAAACGTAACGTCGTTCGCAATGCGAGGGCGAAAGGAGAAGGTTATGTTGCATACTCTGGTAAGCAAGTACCGCCGAAAACCAAGCCGAACCCAGACAGTTTAACCTGTAAGTGCAATATTAAATGCTCATTAAACATTAATGCGCAAACAATAAATGAAGTTTGGGATTATTTCTATTCTCTTGAAAATAAAAATTCTCAAGATACGTATATTCAGACTTTGATCGAGATAAAGGAAGTCAAGCGTAGACGTAAGCAGAAAGACCCAGGAGAAAAAATAGGTGATGATAATGATGATGAAGACAAATTGAAAAGAAATCATTCCTATAAATATAATTTAAAGATTGGTGGCGTCCTTAAAAATGTTTTTATGAAGATCCATGGTATCACACATAACAGATTAGGGCGAATTTGCCAGTTATCACTTCAAAATACGACACCAAAAGACAGAAGGGGCCTGAAAAGGAGTGGCAATGCAGTTCCCGGTAATGTGTGTGTTCGAATTCATAACCATATTTGTAAATATGAAGTAAAAGAAACCCACTATGGATCGAAACAGAAAAAATATTTAGACGCCCGTTTGAACGTTACAAAAATGCATCAAATGTTTATTGATGAAAATCCAGACTTAAAGGATGTTGTAAAATACCATTTTTACTATTCTCACTTTCAAGAAAACATTGGGTACTCCTTTGGCCGACCACAAGTTGACGTGTGTAGTCAATGCGAAGCTCTACAAGCCAAATTAAGAGATAAAAACTTAAATGATAATGCCAAACGTACTGCAGCAGCAGAGCTTATGATACATAAACGGCGGGCGGGAAAGTTTTACAGTAGTATGAAAGAGGCATCCAAAGATGAACATAATCAAACTGCTGCCCTGTGCTTCGACTACATGCAGAACTTACCCCTCCCTAATATTCCCGTCCAGGAAATATTTTACATGAGGCAGTTGTGGGTAAATGTTTTTAGTATTCACCATTTAAAAACCAATAAATCAAAAATCTATGTATATCACGAGGGCGAGGGAAATAAATCACCAGATGAAGTATGTAGTTTTTTACTTGATTACATAAACAAAGAAATACCTACCACAGTGAAAAAACTCATCCTTTTTAGTGATGGTCCATCAGGGCAAAACAAAAATCATACCGTTGTGAGATTTTTAATGAATCTCTGTGACAATGGAAGATTTGATAGTGTCACTCACAACTTCCCAGTTCGTGGGCATTCTTACTCAGCGTGTGACAGAGATTTTGGGGCTATAAAGCGTCTAATGAAAAACGTAGATCGTATTTACACTCCAGAAGAATATACTGAGCTGATATTGAAATCCAGTAAAACAAGCCGTTTTACTGTACACAGAGTTACCCCTCAAGATATCATAAGCTTCAAAAAATGGTGGCCACAGTCATACAAGAAACTAACCAACTCAGACGAAACCTCTGGTAGACGTGTTCCTAAGGACAAGAGGGAAAGTTTTAAGATATCAACGTATAAACAGTTTTGTTTCAACAAGAATAGTCCTGGGAAAGTGGTAGTAAAGCCATTTATTAATGGATATATTTCATCAACCTTCACTCTGCTAAAAGTACATCCTGCTCCTGACTTACCCACCAAGATGGCGTACCCCTCAGGAAAAGTAAGTTTATACAAATACATTTTAATAATTTAAGCATTACAAAATATTTATATTTGAAATATTTCAATTAATTGAAAAAACTTTAGAAACATTATTAATATTTCAAAATAATATCTATCTGCAGCCTCCTAGTGTTTCTTTTACTTTTTGAAAATTTATTTTATGTGTCTGCTGGTCTAGGCCTCAATAATAATTGCGTCGTTATTGTTTTAGGTCCCTATTAACAACAAAAAGATACAAGACTTAAATGCCCTAAAACCTTACCTGGCTGGATACGAAGAATTTTACAATAACATACTACAATGGCCTACTACAGAAGCAGAATGTGCTGTGGAGCATGTCCTTTATGTAGATGAGTAGTTTTTCACAAACCAAGATGTGTTTCCTTTCACAAACTAATTACTTATGTATCCTAATATGATATAATAAATCTTTTTAATCAGAAAATATAGTTTTATTAAATAAAAATATAATTGCACAGTTTGTTTATTGCAAAAACCAGTCAAGTGCAGAGTTTTAATTATTTTTTGCAAAAAAAGTAAAGACGTAAAAATAAATTTTTGTCTGTAAAACAGTTTCAAACATGTATTACTTTCAGCAAAAAAAATAACAATCGTCTCCAAAAATGTTTTAGGTTGCTAAGCAATTTTATTTGTTTTTCTCGAAATAAACAATTTGGCGCTTGACTGGTTTCTGAAATAAACGATTCTTAAGTCACTAATCACCAGCTTTAATTTTCACAGTTAACAGTTCGTAACTAAGAACACAGTTTCTTATAACAAATCAAATAAAAATTGTTCACACCCAAGTAAATGTCAACTAATATTAAAACACAATTTTGTATTACAATTATCCCGCCCGAATATAAAACGCAACACATAACTAATAACCACGTGAACGCGCACAGTAGTATCGCCCGATAGTAATTCGAACCCCACTGAAAATATATCGCTACTATACTGAACACTAAGTCCGCTGCCGCCATGTATTTACACCTCCGCTCACAGACCAGAACGTTCCAAATTGCGTCTTAGCACCTGTTTAAACTGCGTAATTAGCTGCGGCCTTGACACAGTCCGGGCGGCTGGTGGCTTCGAGAAAACTCGCGAATGTGTTGACAGTCATCTATGCCACACACATTAGAGCGGGATTCTTCTGGCACATTCGACAAACACGTTGACTGTTCTGTATTGTCGTAACAATATAAATCATCTCTAATACTCAGGCTTACAAAATCTATTTATTAGAATTTGTTAACCAGTAATATTGACTGTCACTTATTGTTGAAAGCTTGTTGTCACTATTGTTAGAGAGATTATTGTGATAATTAGAGATAGACCTATATATCAAGAATAAATTTCTTGACTAGCGCTCTTAAACAAAGTTATCATTTATTAAACACACTACCAGTTTTTTATTAACACCCATACACGCACAAAAAGTGTTACAGTTTCTACTGATACTTATTCTGTTTTTGCAAAGATATTTCAGATCTGATCAGTCGTTACACAAAAAGGCTGCGCGAAATTTTGTATTATATTGTATTGTACTATATTTGTATTTTTTCACATTCAACCAACAAACGTTGGCTACAGTAGACGTCGTAACTTAACCTAAAGGATAACTTATACAGTAATGTAAGTTACTTGTAGGATAACCTACAAGTAATATAGTTAATCTGTCAACATTCCCAGCCCTGTGCGAATGTGCGGTTCGTGGTAGCAGCAGCAGGTATGCGGAGAATTGACGATTTTTATTTAACAGACAACAAGCGCAGTTGATGTGATTAGAAGGCGAGAGGAATTTCCCCGGCTCAATCGACAAACCACCAAATGACTGAAGCCGTAAGGTTAATCGTCTCATTTCCTTCTGTCTACATTTCATTTGCTTTCCATCGTTTCACGTACGTTACTTATAACTTTCTCATTTCTCAAAGAACATAAATTTATTAAATTCACACTGTCTCCTAAATTACTCTTTTTCTGTAGCTATTCACTCGACGCACTCTTCGAATCAGTAAAATCGACCCTTTAACACTTGACTACGCAATTCAGTGGAATCTGTCGTTCACACACATTTTCTTAATCTTCTCTTCAAAGCAACTACATCTACGTTTTTCACATTTTGATATTCCTTTCCGCTCAGTTTGATGTTATTTGTTCAGTACGGAGGAACGAGAGAAGTCCTTGAATCCGTTGTCATTTTCAAAAAAATCGACTCATTGATGCGTCACAAAACGTAAAAACCAGCCAACAAACTTATATAGTTTTACATTACAGTGTGATAACTAAGAGAAGAAGAGCTTATATTCAAAATAACACCTAATAATAAATATATTAATAAGGTTCAAGCTTTCATGGCCGGTGACACTGGTTGATAAGTTTACCAGGCTTTCGAGTGAAACGTCTAGAATTTTACAAAATTGGCCAGGACGGGATAGTGCGGAAGTCTTATCTGTCAAAACGGATATTATTCCTAGGCACATGAACCTAGATAATCCAAGGAAGGACAATCTGTAGTCCGATAATTTGAACACACACCGTATATACAGCAGATTATAGTAAATTTAGCGGTAGTTACGTAACACTAGAAACATATACATGTGTCTTTCAGTAAAGAAATTTACTGAAATTCAAGTATGAGATTCGGTAATGTATGAAATAAAATAAAAACATAAATTGAAAAACTCAATTTACAACCTAACATTAAATAAAAGAGTACATGAGTAAATATATCGTACAACGACATCTACGGAAAAATGGTAGAAAGCATGAAGGACAATCTAGAACTAGATTGTCCAGGTTTATAAAGAACTACTTCACTTTTTACTTAATTTTTTAAATTAGAACAGTATACTGAATAACTCAATTTAAAATTCTCGAAACCTGAATAAATGAATTTGTTTTTTTTTTTCAAAATGTAATATAATAATCTAATACTTGCAAAATACTTACATAGGCTAGTCAGATTTTCTTGGATACCAAATAAATCATTTTTGCTGTATTGTACTCAGAGAAGAGTACAGTAAGGTTCATTAAACCTTATAATTTAGTCCCGATAGTACTTTTATGATTATAGGAATCCCATACGTTTGATAATACAAAATTTGGACAATCCGAACTTGTTCCGTCCCAGTCGGTTTAATTTATCAAGGTTTCACTGTTTTAAACACTCTGTATTTCCATATTATAAAATTATGAGGTTCATGGGGCACAGAAAAATAGGCTGAAGTTCTTTTGGGGAAAATCCGTTAATAGTAACTGATAATATAATTAATGTATATTAGAAATCTCATCTAAGCGACTGCAGCAGAACTTTATGTATACACACATGAGTTACCGTAAGTAGCTGCTATTTTAGCAAAAAAAAAAAAAAAAATGCAATATTTGAAGGTTAAAAAGGGCTGCAGTTAAGGGATAGAAAGTCTTGTAATCTACCTCCTGCCCTTTTTATTGTAGGCCTATACATTAACACGGTTTAAGGGAGTAAAAACAACATGTGAGACCAATAGGAGTTAAACAGCAAAGAAGGAAGTATATGAAAATTTTATCATCGATGACTTCTTGTTCATTGGTGACTCAATTCTAAACTTAATCAAATTTGCATGGGCTAAAACACAGAAACATCTATGAAGAAACCAAAGCGGTGGCGTTCCGTTGTGCACGTTCATTGGTGGTCAAAAGTTGTTTAACTCCATTGAAGAAGTTGTCTACCTTAATTACTTTGGGTGTAACTAGTTTTTATATAACAGGAATGTAATTAATAATCCGTGTATCAGTGTATGTGTGGAACGGTAAGGAAAGGTCTCAAAGAAAAGACAGCATAGTGATTCAATTAAAATTTTCAAGGTTCTAGCAGTCTCAGTTCTGGTGTTACTGTTAGGTTATGACTCAGAGGAGCATGCGCACTATCCAAACAACAGAAATGAGGTTTGTGCAAACTGCACGAGAGTAGAGTAACAAACATTTGAGTTGAGCTTAGGATATATCAATTTACAACAAAATCTGTTCAAATACGCCTGAATGGGAAAACAATCTGATTAGAATGTCTACAACTAATCTATCGGACGGCTGAATCTCCAACCGAATATCGGACGCCTGGATACCCAAATTATTTCGTATTTATAGGCTCACTAGTAGTAAAACCGCTGAATGTCCAAAAAAGCAGTAGGAGGTTGGCAGACGGAAATCTTAAAATCAAGAAATTTTTTTATCAAACCAGAACAAAACCACGACATTTAGTTCTTAGTCCTAAAATAAAATTAACAGGCAAATAAAATATTTTTCACATATATAGTGAACAAGAAAACTGTAATTTTATCATTTAAATGAATGAAATTTTATCATTTTAAAATGAAATTGTGAGTAGGTCAACAGAAGAAGATAATATAAAAAATAATTTCTATAAATTTAAAAGAATGACGTTTAATTCAGCTAAATGTTCACAATTGTAATACGTATATTGCTCTATGAATCTAGTATTTCACAAAATGCTTTTTTACTTATATTACCGACATGTTCCACGCAGATGTATCATAGTGTTTATATAGTGTGTACAAATGAAATTGACCTTTACTGGTGTGAAGACTGTATTTACCGTCGTGGAGAGTATTGACCGTTCTTCTCCCTCTCCAAGCGAGACGTGTCTATTAATAGAATTACTGTAATCTCAACTGTTACATTTATTAGCCACTACGTTCAGTGTACATGTGAACGTTAACCAAAAATATAAAGTTCATGGTAGTAAAAGTTACAAACACAATTTTTTATCGACGACTACCATGGCGTTGCCCAAGAGAAGAAGTCCACGTCACACATACACACACACACACACACACATACGCACACAATTATTCAAATACATACATGACAATATAAGTTACAAATACAATTACTATAGTCGGCAACGAAGACGACGACGATGACGATAAAGATGGCATTTAGCAAAAGAAAAACACTCTACAGACACAAATATTTCAACACAAGACAACTCCATCCACCAATAACCTAACGCAACCTACCAGTCACCACCATTCCCTTTATTATCGTCACCAGATGTCGAGTAAATTATTGTTATTACTGATGTATTTAGTAAGATCACTCAATTAATTTCATACGCCGTGAGAGAAAGGGTCAGGAAGCGACAGAAATTTCACAGCCTCCTCGATTTTTCATCAAGCTACACGTTAATAATTTTATCATCCTACACACGTACAAGTGTTAAGTTTAAAAAATAATTCCCGCCCAGACGTAACCACGCTGGTGGTAACAAAAAGTTTTCCCTCATACATTCTTTTTTAACATATTTCCCTATGAGAGAGATGTTTCTTCTCCCGCGTTATAAGTTTGTCAACATGAAACCGACACACGTGTGCTCGTTCACGTTTGCGTGACACAGGCTGGCTCTGTACCGGGCTAGTCAGCAGCTGACTGTGAGGCAGGGTTGCCAGGTGTGGGGATTTTTCCCCACACTCGCGAAATTTGAATCCTCAAAATGGTAAGTGGGGAAGTGGTGGGGGTTTGTGTAATGTGTCGAATTGGTGGCGATTTCAAATAATGCAGATGTGACCAAACTGCAATACAGAAATCCTGCAAAGTTTACGAAACTACAAAATATTTATGTAGGTGCTATGAGAGCACTGTGATTTTGGAAAGTAAAAATCTAAATATCTTGAAGAAATACAAAATTTTAGAGTAAATTGCATAAACTTTTATGTTGGATGTGCACACAAAAACAGCCGATTTCCTTTTAAAAGTGACTATGTTCAAAGCCTAAAACATATAGAATTCCTAGATAGGAAAAAAATTAAAGACTTTCAGTCCCTGGCTTCACCATTTCACCAGCTGCAGCAGCAGCAGCCTCTGAGAAAACTATTGAAGTAAACATGGTAAACCTAGACATGGAATAGAAAGTTATTAGGAATACAAATATAAACATTGGTACAGATGAAAGTTTATTAAGCATTTAGAGAGAAGTTTAAAATACAAACAACGCGAAATATACTGACGCTTTTCTAAATTTAAATAATTTTGTGGTTTATGTATTTACTTTACCACATCGTAGTGGGTGTGTTGAAAGGATTTTTAGTGCAATCAATATTAAAAAAAATAAAATCAGAAGTAAATTGGGTACTGACACATTGTCTGACCGGTTGCATACGAAAAACGTTCAAGCAAACAAAATAAATTCTGTTTAGATTGTAGTATAAATGTTTCAATGCTGGTGAAAGACAGCAGCTATGTACATGAACTGAAAAAATGTGTGAATGAGTGTAAATTGTTTTTGTGAATTAAACTATTGGAAAGTTGTTAAGTATAGTGTTATGTGTGAATATTGTCTCAAGCCTACAATGAACTAAATGTATGAAAAGTATTTCAAAAAGCAGTGGCGGCTGGTGGTTCCAAATTTTGGTGGTTGCAGTAGTTGTTGAGTTGGAAGATGAGAGGATGGGGAGGGGGTAAAAAGGCACATTAAACAGAGCGCAGGCTAACATATCTACATCATACATAGTGCTGTCGTATGGAAAAAATAGAAAGTTACTGTTTTCCTCCAAAAGAGAGCTGCTAATGATAATGGAATGATTCAGTATGTCTACCTATGCCAGATTCCATGTTCCCACGTGCTCATGAATGATTGCTACAAGCATCACTAACTTTGCAGTAATCAAATACTAAATATGCAGAGAAAAGAGAAAGATAAACAGAATTTGCCAACTATCTTCCCTCTTTTTTGATGTCATCGGTAGAGAATTTGCTTTGCACATTATGGCATGGGGGGTTATCTGTCATCAACACACTCTGATCCTCTAAATTCGGAATACGTTTCTCCATAATCCACTTCCCATAATTTTCAGAGTTCATGTCGCTCTGGTAGTTACCTTGCTTAGACTCTGACTTGAATATGACCAATGCATTCGGTACAAAACCGTTTTCACCAGCTGCGTGAATCACAACTCGTTGTCTTTTACTTATAGGTTTTTAAGACCGCTCTGTTCATCGTCAGTCCATGTTTTTGTACAGATATTGTGTGAAAATAGGTTTCATCCCTGTGTACTATGAGTCCTAGTTCCTCTCGGTATTGTCTAATTGTTCTTATATATTGGACTCTAAAATTTCTAATATCGGATTTATAAATCATAACCATTCCAATTATTTTGTATACGCTTCCACCGAAACCGCATTTTACGAATAACTTGTCTCGGACTACTACAAACTAACATTATAATTAATTAAGTCTTTCAAAACTTTCTGTTTGCCTTTTAATAGTAGTCTGTTTCCATGTGTTACATGAAATTCATGTGTAACACGCCGAAACACACATTTGTCATAACTCATCTGACGCAGTTTTTTTTTTAAGGGCGCTTCTTGTGAGATGTACTAAACCTTCTTGTCTCTTCTGTAGATGCTGAAAATTCCACTACTGTAAGATACACTACATGCCTAAGCAACCCGCTCTCGTAAGTTTTTTTCTGAAATATGTATAGTTTTGGATTTCATAAAGTTATAAACAGTATAACTTATTTCCCGACTTTGGTTACGAATCACGTTTCTTTCATCGGACGTCTTTGAAGAAGCACTGCCCTCATTCATTTTTAACTACATGATACAAAGGTAAACAAAACAGAATTTTTTACAATTAGTCACTGTTTCCAGAAATGCGTGTACACACCAACCATGCAGCTGGTCTGACCACAAAATGCTTGCCTCGAAAACAACGCTTCAAAGCTATGCATGCGCATTGAGATCTTTTACATTGCGTAGCCAGACAACCGTTTTATGTCTATGCAGCTATACATTTTTGTTTATATATATATATTATATTATATATATATTATATTATACTATATATATTTTTGTTTTTCAGTGTTTCCAAAGTTTAATGTTTTAAAAGTTTTGTCACATTTTGTGCTCATTTGTATTTGTTCTGGTATCAGTTTGTTTTGTGTTTTGCGTTCATGAATTTGTATGTTTTCCCATATATTCATTAACGTGCCTTTGTGTGGTATATGACTATTAGTGTAATATTGTCTGGGAATTGTGTGGCTAGATTGTATTTATAAATGCTTAGCTTTTTGTATGAATTCATATCTTCAAAATATCGCTTTTTTAATTGTTTTTCGTCTAGCCTACGTAATGTCTGTTGCAGTCTTAGTACGCTACGTTATATATGCCGTTCTTTATTGTATCATTTTTTATGTATGAGTTATTTAGTATTTGTATATTTTAATTGTTTGTTTTCACAATTCTAAATAAATACACTACATGCCTGAACAACCTGTGTAACCCATAGACTATTTGCTCCCTTGAATTAAAGAAATGCTTAGAACTGTTATTTTATAATAATATTTTTTTAAACTAATTATGCAATGTGTAATGCTAGTTATTGAAGTTAAATAATAAAAAAATGAATAATAAAAGTGACAAAAGTCTCTATTACGCCACTACTCTAAACGTAATTACCTTAACAATTTTTTTTTAACTCTTCTCTTGAAAATAAACAGAAATTACTTATAACCATAACAACATTAAAACATTTTATTAATTTTAATACCAAGATACATGAATTTACTGCGTTATATGCATGAAAAATTTGTAATTTATTTTTATTATAAAAAATATTTAGAATTCTTACTCTTATTTTTAAAAAATGATAGTTTAAACTTATTAGTTAAAATTTTAAGTATTATTACATAAAACTAATTTAATGAATTTTTGCCAGAACTTTGATGAGTGGAATTCGTTTTCCCTTACAAAAAGAAAGCAGATGATATTAAATATACGTTTCCTGTAAGTTTAATTAATTTAGCATCATGTGTGTCTTCCGCGTAGTCGGCATTGAAAATATACCGAATGTCCTTTATATAGGCTATAACACCTTGAAAGTGTGTGCATGCTATTAATATCATTTGACGTCTATTTACTCAATGTCTTATGTTTTTATAACAAATTAAAGAAAAAACTTTACTAGCTTGAAAACGTCTCCTGATGTTCTTACTAATTGCCTCCCCCCTGGAAAAAAGCAATAAATTGTGTATATGAGCTTTTATTACTTTCGTCTGTTTTCACTAATTTTATACATTATTCACGTGTAATTTTATGTAGAATTACATAAACACTACACGTAGGATACTTGTCGCTGACAAAGTAGCGACAAGTATAATATAAAATATTGTCTTTAAAACGACTTGTCTTAATCTTTTAATAAAATTCTAAATCTCATTAGAACATTCTTCTTCTTCCTCTGATGAAACAGACATGTCTGGAAAACACAGTACATTATTTTAATTAGTATTGTCGTATTGTAAGCAGCTCCTATTAAACACTGTGTAGGAACATTCGTTTTGATAACGCATGGTTAAACAGGATGACATTTGGGTTCTTATTGTGATCACCTCTTGATGTTGAAAACAAAAAAGGTGTTGTGAAATCTTGTACAAGAAAATATACTTCAAACCCATTTAATAATTTGTATTATTGCTCATTTAATAACACCTCTAATAATTTTTTTTTGAGTGTTTCAAAACTGGAATGTCATCAATTAGATTTTCGAGAGAATCGAAACTATCTTGTAACATCTGCTCTATAACATTCCAATATCATGTTCATATTGGTTCTATAAATATTATCAAAACGTATCTCCTAAGTTAAAGAAGTCAAATAAACTGACTATAAGTCTAATAATAATTCTAAATCATCGTATAATTTGCGCTGGTTGCAGATGGATCGGAAAATCAAAAATAGTAGATATAGCGCCTTTTTTCAACCGCTTTACTATTCCACGTTATCTGAATGCATTTTCCAAAAAATGTTTGCTGCACAGTCTGCAAACACTGTAATAATACAAGTCCGTCTTGCAGTAGCGTAATTGCTATTTTATAATTAATTTTGCGAATAAAAATTGAATTGAGACGAATATTATTATGATACCAAACTATAATAGTTAATTAATTATAGCATTTTCCACAATAGAACTAATAATATTAATTCAAGGAACACTAGTATATTTTAAAAAATAATATAATTATGAACTGAACTGTGAGATGTATATAAGCAACTTTTTTTAATTCTAACGGACAGTTATAAGCCACCCAACGTCTTTTAAACTCTTCCTAGATTTGTTAATACATTTTCTGTATTTACTTTCAATAATACATTTACAATTGTTAAAAACGCAAATACGCGTATTATGCAATTTGAATGCTATTCCTTACGGCGCTTACGACAGTAATAATACTCCAGACTAACCTTTAGGCCGATTACACACAGGGCAGATTTTTCCGCTGCGGAGAATTTACCATCGCCGCCATTCCAACAGTGATGCGAAGAAGTACATTGGAGCTGACTGATTCTGGGGTGGCGGGTGTGCGTCGCAGAGACGAACCGCTACGGAAACTGAGTTCCGAGCTATCTTTCGGAGCTCCTGCCTCGTGGCCCTGCCCAAGTAGGGCGTGTGCTCTGTAGAAGGCCGTTTCTCGGCTGTTGTGCTAGCCTACAGTAGCGCAGAATACCACCGAGGGCATTTCCACGAATCACCTGGTCGTATACGATACCTGCCCAGCCCGGCCACTATAGGATTGTCTGGGAACCTCGCCGCACGTGCATAAAATTTGCGTGCCACCCGCCTGAAAGTGTCGTCTAAGGATCGGACGCCAAGTCCTCCCCTCAGAAGGTGAGATGAGAAGCGACGGGGGACTTTGGCCGCTAGCCGAAGACCCCTGTCGAGGACGCTTTACAACTTCTTTTTATGCATTGGGGCGAGGTAACCCCAAACCGGGAAAGCGTAGGTAATGACCGGCAGCAAATACGCGCCGAGGATCATCTTGCCCAAGTTCCTGGTCATGGCTGGGCTGATCAGGAGTGGAAATAGTACGCTCAGACGATTGGATGCTCGCTTAAGAACTGTCTGAGCGTGGGTACGCCAGGTGAGCCGACGGTCAAGGTGTACTCCTAGATACTTGACCTCGTTGGACCAGCGCAAGTACGTCCTGCTGATGCGTAATTGACTAACAGGGTGCTTCCGTCGCCTAGAGAATTCGACGGCTACACTCTTGGTCGCGTTGAGAGACACCCTCCAGTTATCAGTCCAGTCCCCGAGCAAGTCGAGCTGGCGCTGCAGTCGTTAGACTGCCCGTTCTACATGACGATCGGCCGTAAATATAGCCGTGTCGTTCGCACAGAGGCATTGCATTGGATTGCATTCGGGTGAAGCAGATCGCCTCGGATTTCTCCGCGTTAATCATCACCCGCCACTTCCGTAACCAGTCCGGAAGCTGATTCAACTGACGCTGCAGCTTTGTACTCGCAAAACGCGGGGACAGGGAGCTGCAGTAATACATTGCATCGTAAGCAAATAAAGATAACGTGACTCCAGGAATAACAGGCAGGTCGTTCATGTACACTAGGTACAGAACGGGGCCAAGGACAGATCCCTGCGGAACGCCAGCTGTGACGGGTCGAACTGATGAACAGGACCCTTCGACGCTAACCCTGAAGGTGCGATCACTGAGGTAGGACCGCAAGAAATGCACAATGGACGGTGGGACGGGGGAGTGAGCGAGTTTATAGAGAAGGCCTTTGTGCCAGACTTTGTCGAAGGCCTTACTCACGTCCAACAAGACAGCGCCCGTAGACTCTTTCTTGTTGGCGGTGTCGGACAATGCTGTGACAACTCGGACGAGTTGTAAAGTTGTCGAGTGCTCTCTACGGAACCCGAACTGTTCGCTCCGAATAAAATTAACCAACAGCGGCTAGATGCGAGATAGTAGGAGACGCTCAAAGACCTTTGAGATTACTGGCAACAACGATATGGGACGATAGCTGTCTGCAAGCATTCTAGGCTTGGCGGGCTTGGGAATCATGCAGATGTTGGCATTTTTCCACAGGGTGGGGAAGTAGTGCAGCCGGAGACTAGAGTTGAACAGATCCAGGATCAATTCAACGCCCGAGGCCGGGAGATATTGCAAATCTGCGGCCCCGATCCGATCAGGACCAGGGGCGCGACGGCGGTTCAGACGACAGATAGACGAAACTAGTTCGTCCCTGTCGAAGAGAGCGGGAGGATCAGGTGGAGGGCGGGAAAAATATAAAGATAGGAAGTCCCAAACCACTACCGAGTGGGCAGGGTCCGAGACGCCTCTATGAACGGTGAATTGAGTCTCCATGCAGTCGGGAAGACCTCAGCCTTGCCTACCGATGAAGAAACAATGCCGGTCGGGGTATCCAATGGGTTGCGAGTACGCTTCTCGCGGGTAAGGCGACTCGTTGCTCTCCAGACGGAGGCGTGGTAGACTTCAAGGGACTCAAGATATGAGTCCCACTGATCAGAGTTTACGTCCCGCAGAAGCTGCTGGACGTATAGAGACTGGGCCTGAGACCGTCGTTTGACGGCGGGATCTAGGGTGCGTTGCCATCTGCGGCGGAGCTTGCGCCGAAGCCAGAGGGCGTGGATAGCTTCCGGATGAAGGGTCGATTTGCGATTGTTCACCTCAACGTTGTATGTATGTCGATCCATGACACCTTGGACCAACTCCTGAAGATGAGTGGCACGGAGATCCAGATCGTCACGAGTGGCGATCGGGTCCGCTGGGACAGATGGTAACCTTCGAGAGAGCTCGTCGTGATAGGAGCGCCAGTTGACCCTCCTAGCAGGACCAGCGGGAGGTCGGGGTGAAGCCGACACGTCTTGAACAGTTATTGGCAGGGGACTGTGATCAGACGAGAGGATTGACACAGACGAGACCTGGATGTTATGGGCCACGTTCCTGACTACAACTACATCAAGAATGTCTAGTTCCGCACAGAGGACACATTAGGGGATAAAATAAACTCGTGGTAGATTTGCCGTTTTTGTGTACTGAGCGAGCCTATTGGGACGCGTCCAGGTCAAGGTTCTGTGATTGGTTGATACCTGGTCGGCGAGATTATAAAGGTAACCTTTGTTACCTAGGTTCCTGGTTACCGCCGGAGGCAGCCTCTGGTCGGCGAACCTCCCGCTCGTTGACGGACATGCCCGGTACGGGCGAGTCAACGAGCACGCAGTCGCTCGCCACTGCCTTGCCCCACTCGAGTGACTCGCCGAGTTCTCCGTTAATGCCTGCGAACCAAGTTGATCCCCGGACGGTCCCGCTGCCCGGTGACGAGACCGACGCTTTCGTGGCGGTTGGGCCACGGGGGCGCCCGGTTAAGAAACCGAGGCGGAACCGGTCCTCCTCTACCTCTACCTCGGCGTCCACCATGTAAGTTGTCCCCGCTGATGGCGTATCCGGCACGGGGCCACTGGTCGCATCCCGCCCGTGTTCGTTCACGGCGTGAACAACGTCACCGGTTTTTCCCGGCGACTGATAGCGGCTCCCGGACTGTCCCCGGCCAACGTCGAGTTGAAGCTCCTTGGGGGCGATACAGTCAAGATCGTTGTCCGCGGACTGGACGTGTACCGCAGTGTCATGGGATTCGTCGAATCCGCCAACAGTCCAGAGGCTTGGATGTGGACTCACCTCTCGAGGAAATCCTCAATGAGCTGTGCGAGCTGGGCTATCCGGTTCGCTCGGTTCATCGAGTATTTGCTCCAGCCGGACCAAAGCGTCCAATTCCCCTGGTCCGTATCATGACGGAGAAGAGCGAGGAAGGCGCAAGCCTACTCTCTCTTACGCGGGTTTTTGGGTTTCGCGTTAAAGTGGAAAGAAGCCGCGCTCCCGGGGCTCTGCCTCAATGCTACAGGTACCAACGCTTCAGGCATCACTCAGAGACTTGTTCAAACGCTCCTGCGTGCGTGAGGTGCTCTTTGCCTCACGCCAGTAAACATTGCGATGCACCTGCTTTTAAAAGGTACATCAACTGTGGCGGAAGTCACCCCGCCAACTACCGGGCCTGCCCGGTGTTTCAGCGGGAGCTCAAGCGGCGAAAGCCGAAAGGGCGCCTGCCACCACCGAGGCATCCGGAAGCTGGTTCTAGACCTGCAACCGAGCAGCCAGGCCCTTCGCCTCCTGCTACGGCTGCCGTGTCTTTCGCCACAGTTGTTAACAAACAACGAAAGCGTAGTAAAGGCCCGAAGCAATCACCTCCGGTACAGGCAACCCCAACTCAGACTCCTTCCCAGGCCCCCGCCCCACCTGAATCGAAAAAGCGCCGCAACATCGCGTCATCCAAAATTGAGACAGACCAGCTTATAGTAAACATCTAGGTTGTGGAGCCTGAGACTAGAACTCAACCCTCCCCAACACCGGAGAATCCCGACCCTCCTTTAGAAGCAGCCTCGCCTGACCTCCCGCCCCCGCGGTTTCCTAATGCAGGCAAAAAGAAGCGGCATCGCAAGCCCCGTGGCGCTCGCTCCCGGGCTCCTGCCAACCCAGCCGCACAGTCCAGACAGCCTGCGCATCGCGTTACTAAGACCAACGCTATCGCATCTGTCCCTCTTCCTAGCACCTCCGCTAGAGGCGCTACACCTGGCCCAGTAACACCCTTAGCTTCCACCAATCCCCCGATTGATAAGTCTCGGCGCTCTTATGCGCAAACAGTCTCCGGGCACTCTGCCTCTAAAGCCGTACCTGACGACTACCAGGTCGTCAAAGACTTCTTTGCGGAATTTGACTTCCGCAAAGTTGCCCAGACCTTCAGGTTCATCCGCTCCCGCTTGGAGACTGCCAATGTAACCGAGAGGTTTATGCTCTTGGTGGAAGCCACCACTTGTGTAGGACTTCTATGAGTCGGGTCCTCAAACGTGACCTCTCCATTCTCTCCTGGAACGCCAACGGGTTGGCTAACAAGATCCAGAAACTCCAAGAATTACTGGCCCGACTCAAACCCGATGTAGTACTTTTCAATGAGACCCACTTGACCCCTGCGAATCGGTTACGACTGGCCAACTATGTGTGCTATCGAAACGACAGGCCGGGCACTGCTGGTGACGGTACTGCGGTCGCGGTGAGGCTCAGTCTTGAGCATCGCCGAGTCCTCTTGCCTGCAACGACTCACCTGGAAGTTACCGCTGTGGAGATGTTGAACACTCTAGAAGGTGTACCCTTGGTAGTGGCGTACAAACCGCCGCAAAAAGAGCTCCTTCACCCCGATCTTGCGGTCGCGTTCGATGCACACAGGAGGGTCATCATGGCCGGCGACCTGAATTGTAAGCATCGCAATTGGAACAGTCGCTTGACTGCCCCAAACGGGAAGCGCTTACGCAGGTTTGCAGATTCACGCAGGGTAACAGTTATTGGGCCCGCTCAACCTACGTTCTACCCCTCACAACTCCGCGCGGCTCCCGATGTCTTGGACATAGCAGTGATCCAAGGAATTGACTGCCCGGTCCATGTGTCCGCGCTAACGGAACTATCGTCCGATCATCTCCCCATCTTGTTACACGTCGCTACCCAGCACGTCGTACGCAGAGATGTCAGGAAGGGGGTAGAATGGGACCGCTATGGCCCGGCGTTAAGTCGCCGATTTCCAGAGGCGGGGCCACTCGAAACCGTCCGCCAAGTCGACGAGGCAGTTGCCGCGTATGACGAGGCTGTCGTATCTGCGATCGACGCGTCTCCCAGGAAGAAGCCTGGGTTCACGCCCCACTGGCAGCGGATCCCAGAGGAGACGAGTGCTCTCGCTTGCGAGAGAAATCGCCTCCGGAGACGCTGGCAGCGGACCCGCGATCCGGCCGACAAGGCAGCGTACAACCGGGCGACCGGCATTTTACGTCGTGAAATGCAGGCCTACCGGAGACGCTGTTGGGAGCTCGCCGTGGCCCAAGCAGGGGATAGATCGGATGAAAGTAGCCCTTACCGGATATCTTCGGCATTGGTAGGGACGAGGCGCCGACCTCGTATCCCAGCCATAGCTGGACCTTTCGGTCAAATCCTGGCTCGCCCGGAGGCGAAGGCCGAATACTTGGCCGCGTGTTTCGAGCGACAGTTCGCTCCTAATCCGCCCATGGATTGGGACTTCGATGAAGAAGTCGAGAACGAAGTGGAAGACTTTCTGTCTCTTCCGATCACTGCGGAGCCCGAACCCATTACTAGGGAAGAGGTCAAAGATCGGGTCGTTGAACTCGTACCGAGAAAAGCTCCTGGCCCGGACGGCGTCTCGAACGCCGCTCTAACTCGACTCCCGGAGCAAGGAGTACTTTTCTTGGTTGCGCTGTTCACCGCGTGTCTAAGACTGGCCTATTTTCCCCAGAAATGGCGTAAGGCGACGGTCATAGTGATCCCGAAGCAGGGAAAAGACACTTCCCGTCCCGGCAACCTCCGGCTCATTAGTCTACTGTCAGCCACGTCAAAGGTTCTCGAACGTCTTGTACAACGGAGAGTCCTATACCATCTACGAAACTTCGATGTACTGGTCCCCGAACAGTTCGGTTTCCGTGTGGGGCATTCCACCACTCATCAGCTGATGAGACTGGTGGAATACATCACGGGCGCCGGGTGTCTGAAAGAGCAGACTGTCGCCTGTTTCCTAGATGTGGAGAAGGCCTTTGATAGTGTCTGGCACGACGGGCTCTTGTTCAAGCTCCGGGAAATCCAGCTCCCAGATTGGTACCTTCGCTTGATTACTAGCTTTCTGACGGAAAGGACTTTCTGCGTGAGAATAGATGACCATGTCTCTTCCGAGAGACGCATTACAACCGGGGTACCTCAAGGTAGCGTGCTAGGGCCTCTTCTGTTCTCCGTGTACGTCAACGACGCATCCAGAGAGCCTGGAGTCCAGATGTCCCTGTTTGCCGACGACACGGCGGTCTATACCGCCGATCGGAACGCTGACAGGGCTATCCCACGACTACAGCGCGCACTCGATGCGTATTCGACGTGGACGGAAAGCTGGAAAGCTGCCGTCAACGAAACCAAGAGCTCCGCTGTGCTATTCTCAAAGCGCCGGAAAGAACCACGAGGACGAGTGAGACTCGGTAGAACGTATTTGCCCTGGTCGAGAGAGGTTAAATACCTCGGTGTCCACTTTGATCGTCGGCTCACCTGGCGTGCCCACGCTGAGACGATGCGAAAGAGAGCGTCCGCTCGTCTCGCGCAACTGTTTCCGATACTTGTCAACAACGCTATGACCCGCAAGCTAGGTAAGCTGATCGTCAACGCGTATCTGTTGCCGATCATTACCTACGCTATTCCCGTCTGGGGTTACCTCGCAACCGTTCATAAAAGAAAGTTGCAAAGCGTTCTCGATAGGGGTCATCGGTTTTCTTCTCGACTTTTGAGAAGAGGACTCGGTGTCCGCTCCTTGGAAGAGACCGCAAGGCGACTTGCACGTAAATTTTACGTCCGAGCTGCGAGGACCCAGACAAACCCTCTCATACCTGGCCTTTAGCAAGTACCGAACACGTCCAGGTGAATCTTGGAAACGACCTCGGCAAATACTGTAGTAGGACGACCTAGTACGAGCATGCCGTTGTAGCGCCCATTAAATAATTAACAATATTTCGTCTGGACAGGATCACCCCTACCGGAGGCTCGATACTAGGAAACCATTGGGTCGTCTCATGACGCGCAACCCAACAGTTCTGGCAGTAGTGGCCGCTTTGTTGCTTCTACCTGATATACAGGTACTGGGTATTGTTCGGCGTACATCTCCCGCTATTGTGTTATTACTCTCTGTCGCCTTTTGGCGGCCTGAGGAGGATTACCGAGGGGGAATCCAAACGCTGCCAACTTAATGGCGCTTAATAGCAACCGACCACTGCCTAACAGCCCGGTTTTTAGACGTAATGTTTAGTAGCCTATATTTTGGTTGTTATTCACCCAACATTTTGGAATATTATAGAACTCATTCACCCAAAAGCAGGTAAAGAACATAAACAAACGGTAATTTAGATTTTTCTAACCAAGTAACCTAGTGCAATGCAATTTCCGTGAGACAATTTGTTGTTGTTATACTGCCATCTATCAGATTTTTCGGGCAGGGTTAACGTCACTGTGTGACTGTGATCGTACTGCCCGACAACGACCCTGAACGCCGGGCAACAGGAGGTGATCGCTGTCTATCCAGAAGGAACAACTGTCGCCACTTACTAGGACCGGAGCATCGACATCGCATCATCCATCGTAAAAGGGAATTGAAATTAACAAACTATTAAAAACCGTCATAAAGTTAAAGGCAAAAAGAACTCGTATGAAGTAAAATTTTATGTAATTAGAATATAGGGGAAAATTATTTTAAGTTTGTAAAAATAGGTCAACAGAAACAAATAATTTTATTTGTTATCAGAGACAATAGTAAATTAATATTGCAAATTAAAAAAAAAAAAAAACAAAAATTTGTAATAAATCCGAAGCATTGCAGTATGACGAATTTCAAGGTTCCTAAAACAATTGAAATGTTTTAGGATTAGTTTAAATATATCTCGCTGTAGAGGTTAAACACAATTTGATATATTCAATTGTCTTTGTGTCTAGCACGGTCTATGATCTAGAGATGCAAATTAATTTCTGTTCGGATGCAACCGTTGGTGGCGAAAAGCGCGGCTTTGAAACAAAAATTACCGTCATTTATTTGGGTAAATAAATTCTCGGGTATTTTCTTACAAAGAGAACGCGGAAAGATAATGAGCACGCCAACCGGCTTGTTGTATTTCTTATTTAGCATTACTTGTCTCGAGACCCTATTGTTGTTCGCTAACTCCAGGATTACGTAGACAGCCACTGTGTTTCTGTTCTCTTATTTTACATTTGTTGGCGCTTTATTAGTTCTTAGTAAAGCACCGAGACATTACACATTTATTAAGATAAGTAACTGGGATGTGCAAACAGCAGTGATATGGATTTATTTATCATTTCAGATTTGTATATCGGTCCTGAAAGTCTAATTAATATATAACTTACAGAGTACAACTTATTTTATTTTCAAAAAATATATTACCTGTTTAAAAAAGTACATCCTCCTGTAACGGAAAAAATATATATTGTGTGTGATGTCGCATAAACCTACATGTATGAAGGAAAACCATTCACAAAGACAGGATAATATAGAAACATATGTACAACCAGAACTACGCTAAACCTGTATCAAGCCTAAAGTCACGTTTAAATATAAGGATTCAACTTTAATTCCAGGATTTAAAATATTTATAGTAACAAACTGAGAAACTGATTTTATGATAACATACAGTCATAAAACATTATAGGCTACAATTTATGATAACATAAAGTCATAAAACATTTTAAGCTACAATTTTTTTTTTATAAAACTTTAAACTTTCTACCGCCAACGTCGTTTAATAAATTGATTGAAACATAAAATATTTAAATAATAAAATGAATTTTTTTAAATTATGTGAAATTGGCTTTCAGATTTAGGTGATGCAGATGAATTACTGAACATTCAACCATAATATTAACAGTACAGTAATGTTGGCTGCTCAGATATAGCTGTCAACCTTTCTTTCCTTCTCTGTACACGTTTTAGAATAGTATGAAATTCATTAAATTTTGTTTATTCAACAGATTAGTGCTGCTAAGGAAAAATTTAAAGTTTAAGGGATTGTCAAATATTTACAGCCAATAAAACCGATTTCTTTTTTTTTATTAACAAGCGCATATATCTCTAACGGATCTTTAAGGGTAGAAATTTGTAGAATAATGTTAAGCAGAAACCGTAGAGGCTGCCAGTGCCTGATGCTTAGCAATTTTTAAGATTTTGATGTAACGTAATTATACGAAAATTCAGTTTACTGTAAAGTGACTTTAATAATTTTTGTTGTATTGAATGTGACTACGTAATATTTTGCATGCACATTATATATTGTGCATGTATTGGAGTATAAATAAGAGATATTATTATGATTATAATTATTAATAGTAGTGGTACTAGTAGTAGTAGTAGTAGTAGTAGTAGTAGTAGTAGTAGTAGTAGTAGTAGTAGTAGTAGTAGTAGTAGTAGTAGTAGTAGTAGTAGTAGTAGTAGTAGTAGTAGTAAATGATATTCTTCACTGAAAGAGAATATAAGATCATTTAAATAGATTAATCCTACTATCTAGACTTTGTTTGCCGACAGTATTTTCAAAAATATTACGTGTATAAAAGAATTAAACTGAATGGTAAAAACCAGGAAGGATTTTCAGTATCACTTAGAGGGTGAAATTCAGCGCAGGAAGGTGGTGAAACGTAATATAAATTATTTTGTGATATATTGCGGCCGCACTACTATTAACTCAGCGGACCCGCTAGTTACGCTATTAATTTTTACACCGTTTTCACGCTTCCCCTTATATCCATTACATCCATTACTAAAAAATGTACTCGTGTGCTTTTGTACTGTCTTGTTATGCACACTCACAAGTTTGCATGCGCCCTCGCGTGAGTCCAGCTGCACACCAACGCACGCTTCAACTACCGATCGAAACAAAGATTTTAAAATTAACATATGCAGGAATCAGTATAACCGTATACATGCAGAACACAATCTATACATAAATAATGAAGTCGTAATTTATAGATAGTAAAAAATTGAGTTTTGTGGTATACACGTAGGCGCTTACACACACACACACACACACACACACACACACACACACACACACACACACACACACACACACACACACACACACACACATACGTTCAAGATATTATTTCCATAATTGGACATGTTTTGAGCTCCATGCGGTAATAAAAACAATCATGGCTGACGATGAGCACGCTGTGTAGTGCTTCAAACGTGTTCAAGAAGGGAAAAATGTCTTGATCGTATATTAATGTAGCATTAAATAATACACATATTAAGAAAAGGATTCTACATAAAAATATTTGTGTTTGTGTGTCTGAAAAAAAAAGAGAGAGAGAGAGAGAGAGAGAGAGAGAGAGAGAGAGAGAGAGAGAGAGAGAGAGAGAGAGAGAGAGAGAGAGAGAGAGAGAGAAGCATTCTGCTATACAAAGGGGCCTGTATTACAAAGTGACCTTATTTCTTATGGGCCAAATTAAATTTCCTCAACACGAAGGTAAGAATGTAGTATACTGACATGAGGTTAAGGACACGTTTAGTGTGGGATGAAAATTTTTAGGCCTACAACGATGAACAGAAGTACAGAGTGTACGAAAACAGTGTGAAATTTTAGTGTTGTTCATGAATTCGTATACACGTATAGAACCAAGTGTCCAAGAATAAAGTCATAACGTCCAGTCGTGGACACACTGTTCAATTACATTAATGTGCAAAATGACTAAAAGCATTACGGACGATTAATTTAAAATTTAGCTGAATAAATTAGTATTAATCCTAACAATTGATTAAAAGGGATAAATATTGATGCATAATTAAAACGACGTGGTTTCGAATACGGGAGTTGCATTTTTTCAGCAGGTGGTCTTTTTGTTAAAAGACGTTTGTAAAAACTCGGAGTTCGATATTAAAGTTGGAGGTCTTTGTTTGCCAAACACATTCCCGTATAACATCACTGGCCGTATGCAGTACTGCACTTTTGAATTTCTGTGTTTCCTGTGACTGTTGGGGATACCTGGCCGAGCAGAATAAATATCCTCAGATAAAATAGGCCTACAGTAATTGCCTTACAATACCAGATGAATGACGATAGTTCTCCCGTTTATATTGAAATTAATTATGAAATTTATTACTTGTTCAAATCAACACTGACATTTGATGCAATCATTTAACGATCATATTTTAAAGTGTAATTAATAATCCAGTATGTTCATTTAAAAGCAAATAATCTGTTCTACTTTATAGCGAATCGTTATTTCTGTCTGACTACACAGCACAAATATTATTGGAGCTCACAGTGTAAACAATATTATTTAACATAATACCTTGGTGAGTTAGTTTAATTCTGTACTTGGCCATTTATTCTATTTAAAGTATGATCTAGATGGTAATAGTCTGACTTCATGCACCCATCTAGTGTGTGGACCAGTAACACACAAAAAAGTATTTTCAAAATCTCTCTATTTATTTTATTCAAACTTTGTAAAAAGCAAGTACTGTAATACAAGGATTACACGGACTGAGTCCTGTAAGTTTGAATCCAAATAGCCTACTTAGAAATCTGAGTGATTGGATATTATAATGTTTTATATTTTATGTGTTGGACATCGTTCTTTACATTTTAGTCGCTACCATACTGTATATACTGTAATAAAATACGAATATTAAAAAATACATTTATCATAAGTAGTAGATTTTTGTTATTAGTTGATATAAGTAAATGTATCAAAGAGATATTTGTCCCTTTTTACCAATATCCTCTGATTGCTCCATTTGTGTGAAGCATGTCGTTGATATGTTCCGCGGCATGCCAGCTCATAACATTCAACATCTGTACTGTTCACAATCCATTACGAGATGTAATTACTATATCGCCCAGTTAATAGTAATCATAGCTTCGGTAACAGCTCTTTACCGTTAATACCATAGTAGTGAATCGGTCTCATTATCGAGTGTCACTTGTTTTGAGTATCGAGTGTTGCTGTAAAGCAAAATTATATAAAATTACGTCAACAGAAGAAACATGTTATTCACAATAAGACAGTCCAACATGGAAATTGTGTGTGTGTGTGTGTGTGTGTGTGTGTGTGTGCGTGTGCGCGCGCGCGTGTGTGTTCAGTTACTAAAATAAGAACACTTAATCTCAAAATTGTAGCCCCAAGTTACTACACTAGCCACAAGCGTACATTTCCTTGACATGTGACGAAACACTTTTGGTTTAAATCAGTCAACCAAAACCACTTCACGCTTGCAATATTAAATGTAATCTTTGATGTAAATTAAGCTTTAATACGATTATTTCAGAGATATTGTGTTGTTTTGAAATTTTAAGGATCTGTTTTCTAGAATACTTGAGTATTCAGTGTAGTTTGTATAAAGTTTCAGTGATTGCACAATGAATATGAGACAGAACGTATTGGTGATAAAAGCTAACTTGTCTCATAAAGAATGCTATAGGCTGACTGAAAAATGTGACAGTGACCTTAATAAACCTTAACCTGTGACTGCTCACCGTTTGTGGTGAGCAGGTAATTCCCAGTGATGTAATTAATCTTGTAAACTTCAATAATGGGATTATTATTTTTATTATTATTTAATATTATTATTATTAGTTCGCCTTTAATTTCTTCTCTTTACGACATTTTGTTTAAAGTTGATTTATTTTTTTGCGAGGTGCAACAAACATTCATTATAATAAAAAATTAAGTGAAAGACATTTCAAATAATTTTTAGGGAGTCCCTATTGACCAACATAATTTTTAAAATAATTAATTAATTACACATACAAAACTAATAAAGTGTTAAAAATAAATATTTATTTTAAATGTTACTTTTCCTTACCAAAAAAACATGTTGAGTCGTTTTTGACAAATCAATTTTTCATCAGAATCTTATCGTAATGTTTAACAACAGGGTAAAACGTAACCCTGTTTTGCAACAAGCTAAAAATTTTGTTTCTGTTTTATACTGCAATCGAACTCCGTTTGCACTTAACATTGGGTTTGGGTGCCTTCCTCGTTTTGGATAGAAGTTCAGGTCGTCCAGGTTCTTAAGAATCAGGTTAAGAATTGTCCTGTTTCTTATGAAGGTTATGAACACTTACTAGGACTATACAAAACTATTAATTCTAATAAATAATCGAAGTCTCTATGTGTGTGTGTGTGTGTGTGTGTGTGTGTGTCTGTATGTCATTAGTTGTGGCATTTTCCGCCGACCTGAGACCGTACTGTGGCAACCTCAGTATTAGTGGCAACGTAAAACGCGTGCCACTAATAAAAGTTATATTTTCGCCTAAATTAAAATATTTTTTTGGAACCTATGTATTCGTAAGAGTATAAAACCACTCCTACTGTAACCTAGATGTAACGTTTCGGCATTTCAGCATTTTTTCTAGCTTTTACGACTACTGTTCCACAAAGTAGGAAAATGCATGGTTGTGTGAGTGTATGCAAACCACCGCATCTGTGGCACGCACACGCCACTGTACTCATACGAACCTAGCGTGCATTCTTGTCATCATATAATTGCAATGTCAAGATCTCCAGACAGATTATACAACGTTGCCACGCTGAAATTCGCAAAATTAGCGGGAAACTAAATCTAAACTGTCCGCTGTGTGCCATATGAGTGACGCGGAGTGCTTTGAGTAGTGTGCTGTAACGAAGGTGCATTACAGCGTTCTTGGATTAGAGCCTTCTTGGATTACAGCGCTTTAACCCAATAATCCAAATGGAATCAAGTTCCTTTATACAATAAAAGTCACTGTAATTTTTGCTAGACACATTATATTTAAGGTTGCATTTATAAACTTGTGTAACCGCCTTAACGTACTTTATATGAAGTATATAAAACAATAATCTAGAATTAGTGCCGCAAATATATTACATTTGTTACGTAGGCAATAAACACATATGAAATTAGGTGTAATATACATTTTATATAAACCGTTTCCGTGCACGTGTGAAAATCAATTGTTCACCCACATGCCAATAACCTACCAACCTAAAATTTTTCAACTCACACGTTGCGGATGACAATATCCGCTTATGGTATTTTAGGATATACCAATGTTAACAGAGAAAAATAAAATGCAAGTAAATTTTAGAAACAAATCTTTAAAAGTGTGGCGACTGTACAACCCAGTGACAGGAAGTCTGCAGGTAAGGACTAAGAGAAGACAAAAGTGTGGAACTACCGTTATGGAGACAACCAATGGACAAAGAAAATTTTGTGTCGAGTACAGTGAAAGACAACAAAATATGATATATAACTTCTCATCCTGAACAGTTTTAGCTAATCCCGTGACAAAAAAATAGACAAAAATTAATTTTGGTATTCTTCTAAAGAGATTATCTAAACATCAGTCGGATACAAACATCAGATAAACATATCTTTACTCATGTACTTAAGTACTTTATTAGCTTTGAAACAAACCAATTGAACTATGGAACCGTTTATGCACTATTACAATTGTTTATTTTTCCACACATTTTAGTACATGGAATTTTAATACATCATTTTACACAAAAATGATATACATGAAAGACAGAATATGGTATATAAACTTATAAAACGCATGAATAAAAACGAGAGATGCTGCGGATATTAACGTTATAAAAGACAAAAGTTATATCTCTTTTCAGAAAAGGAAACAAAAATGATGTATCTATTATTATAAAGGCATAAGTCTCTCCAATGGGAGTTACAAAATATGTAGTAGACCCCTTAATCAACGGCTGCAAACTATTTCCGATAACATATTATTAGAAGTACAGTTGGGCTTTAGAAAAGGACGTTCATGCATTGACGTGTATATATACTAAAGCAAAACATTGAAAAACGTCGGCAATTCAATTTAGAAACACACATAGCTTTTATAGATTACGGAAAAAGCCTTTGATAGAGTTAAAACTTTATGGGGATTTCTATAAGCCAGATGTATTTTGAGACACTCATTGATGCAATTAGGAGCCTATAGGCCTACTTGAACAATAGTACAGTATTGCAAAAGGATCAGTGTCACAACTGTCAAGAGAAATTGCGACGAATTAAGGTGTTTATTACGTATAATGAAAATAACAATTACCATAATCATAATAACAGTAAACGTCGCAGTCTATCACAGCCTACTTCTAACTCTTCGCTGACATTTTCTTAATCGCAATCTGGGTATCAAGGTCCAAGAAAATTTCATTCATAACAATTTCTTTTGAGATGCTGTTGTTTAATACAGCATACAGCACTAGTGTTCTGGAAAGTATAGCAAGCAACCTTTGTTTACAATGTACAGTTAATTATGAAGGACAGCAACAACGAGATGCTTAGTATACGCATTCCATTGTGATGTCGACAGAAACAAGATAAAACTTACATATTAGCGTAGTCGTCTCGGTAAAACAGTGGACAGCGTCATTCAAAGAAACGTTATCAGTCTCATTTTTTGCCACACGCTCGTTCGTTATCTCATCTTTCTTCTAAGCGTGCCCATACCAGAGCGATAGAATTTAACTTACAGCTGTAGTCGGCGGGAGCAGTCTTAGGACGTCATGTCCGTACTTTTGTGCTATTTCATCGATAAGAAATACTCTCTTTAATATTAGAATCTTTGATAATTAGTAGTAACGCTGGAAAGAGTGAGAGTGTGTGTGTGAGAGAGAGAGAAGGAAAGAAATAAAATGTGTGTTTGTGTCAGTTTCATAAAATAATGGCTTTCCCGGGCAAATATTTTAATTACGTTATTACACAAAATGAAAATTACGTGCACACACCACACAAACCTCGCTCAGTCAGAAGGTTAATATTCGGAAGCATTTGTTGTCACAATGTGCTCTTAATTGCGTAGCACTTTTCGAACCTGCTTCTGTACACTAATCAGATTCCTCTGTTAGTAAGATGAGATTTGTGTTTCAAATCCACAGTTATCGCTTATCGCTTTCAATGAAACCGACCAATTCATGTGCAGAAACATCGCAACAACGTAACTACACTGACGTCAGATAAAAAAAATTATTTACTATTTATAACAGTTGCCTTAATGCCGACTGTCATTTTTTTTTAAACGGGGAGTGTAATGGATGGTACTAACCCGGTATTACCGTTAATCTCTGTTCTATTAACAGGAAGAAAGCTAAAAATGAACTAAAACAAAGGAACTATGCAGTAACATATACCAGAAAAATTATACAATGTTGTTTTAAAAATACGGAATAGATGTAGCAATTAAAAATGTGAAAGAGTATTTGGTAAGATAAGGAATAAAAACATAGAAAATGCCAATCTTACAAAGAAGCGGAGTTTTTCTTAATATAAAATGCAAAAAAATGTAACAAAGTGTACCTAAGCGAGACAGGACGGAAATTTGAATGCAGGTTGTCTAACCATAAACGAGGAGACGGTAATAGAACAACAAATTCTTTATATGCAAGACATTTTTAAAAAGAGAATCACAAATTTCTTAATCCCCTTGCAAACTATGAGCTTTCAAAAGTAGTTAATAATACAGCTGAAAGACGACACTTGATAGGAGGAGAGGGAAAACACAAGTACAAAACAATAGACTATACTAAAACACGAAACGTACTGCAGAGCCTTTGACCACAGACATCACTGCACAAAGAATCATACCACTGTGGCAAAACACACAAACAGTCGCATAGACTTCAAAAAGGCTCTGGAATTTGCACATCATAAATATGTCAGACTACTATAGATATACAACATTAGCAGTGACAGGCGTAACAAGAGAGTAACGCCTGCTACCGCAGGTAATTAACTTTTACCGTAAGGGGCTGGAAATTTTTGGCCAACCACGTGGTTCTGTCTGTAACAAGTGAGTCTAAGAATTTCTTTATTTAGGCTATTATTGACACAGTTTCCTCTGTGCAACAATAAGTCTCTTCTGAGCAGCAATTGGTGTCAATTCTTTCTCGCAAAACAACGTAGTGGACCAGAATACCCGCACCACTGACATTATGCAACGCCAAGGTCACACGCAATACACAGCTAACGGACTACACTTCGTACGCAAATTTTTGTTTCGAATCTTAGTTGATTGCTCTATAAAGTGGACTGCACTGCCCCGTCACTTGTTTCCCTTATCCTATATGATTTTGTATTTCTGCTACACGTGTGCTGTCGTTTGTAACCATGCAAATGAAGAGCTTTTCATCTTTGATAGTATTCCATGTTGCGACAGGTGCGTCGCTAACGTTCCAAAGCTGAATAAATAAATAAAACTGTCCTTCAAGTACAACTTAAATAAAGCGGGTGATATAGCACAACATTGTCGCAATTCCTTAGTGACTGAAGGTTCATCAGATAGTCTTGACCCTATCTTTGTGGTGCATAGTAATGTTGGTGTATAGCGCTTCCACAGCATAGAGCTTCCAGATCGCTTTACAGCTCTTCTTTGGGTCTATGCCTGTACCCATTACTTTTTTGAAGAATTCTTCGTTCAATTTTAAGAAGAGGTTCCAAGTTTTGAAAGCACCTTGTTTCCACTCCATACATGATCACCGGCCTGGTCACAATGCTATAATGGCGGACATTTACACTTCTAGAAAGGTTTTGCTTTCCGTTTATATTATTAATAATAATAACAACATTTTTACAAGAATATACTTTTTTATTTTTTTGTGAATTACTATGATTTGTTAGTATTCAACTATCATCATCTGATATAAAATTATATATAACATTTTATATCACTATCAATATAATTTTATATCTGATTATGTTAGTTGAATACTATCAGAACACTGTAATTCACAAAATAATAAAAAAAAAAAATTCTTCTAAAAAATGTTGTTATTATTAATAATAATATAAAACAGTAAATAATATACATTAAATTGCCCAAAAATGCTATCTGGTCTAAAATCTTTATAAGACAGGTCCACTTATACTGTTAAATACTTTGCCTATGTCTGTAAAAATCTAAGTGGGTCTTAAATTTATGCTAAGTTTACAACCATTTCTCCAGTACTTGTTATGACATAAAAATTGCGTTTGTACAATATTTTTATTTCTTAAAGCCAGTCTGATTACTGATATGAAAACATACGAAACTTATTTTAATCTTCTAGCCTATTTACTATTTTAGTATAAAGTTTGTGTTACGTTTGTGGATGGAAGACTGATTCCTCTACAATATTGGTTTCATTGGATCCCCATTTTGTACAATCAAAACAGTAATCCGTAGAAATTATGTGTGTGGATTTCTTGTGTTCAATAGTACATATTGATAAAATGGAGTATTAGTATAGAACTAGTTTCTTATACTTCAACAGCTTCAAATTGATATCACTTAAACAAGGAGCACTATTATTTTTTTGTGTCATCTACAGGCATCAACTCTTCCAAATTAACACTATGTAAGCATACTAGATACATTTTGCTTTGTTAAAACTCTCTTCATATCCGTTATGTCAGCGTTGAGTCTAAGGATTTTATCATTCTTTCTCGTATATACGTGTACTTAAATGTTACTCTCGCCTTCACATCCGTGATAATTGTCTTCATTACACTATGGATAGCTGACTGATGACTATGAATGTAGGCCTAATTTTCAGAAGTTACAAAAGACCTCTTCTTTGTCTTTACCTCTTCTTTGTGTTTCAACCTAAGAATTTTATTTGCAGCAGTTATGGGTTTGCCATATATTCGATATATTTGCTGCCTCTTCGAACATTCGTAAGCTTTAAACTTGTTTACTTTGATCTTATTTACTACACTTAAAATTTCTTAATAGCGATTATAATTTTAAATGTAGAATTTGTTTCGACTTTAAAGGAGAATAAATTATCAAGATAAGTCTGTGAATAAGTTGCTGAAGGTAGCCAATCAACGTAAGCTATACTATCAATCGGCAAAGAAATCGAACTTTGTTTACTTTAATCGGATTAATCAATTTCAAGTAGTTTCAAATTCTATGACAGCGAATAGTCGTTTCAGGATATCTTTTCTTAGTAAATTCTTTTATAGAGTTTGTGTTTTATTTAAACTGAACAACGTAGATACACATATTACATAAATGACTTATATATTATATATAAACTATTACGTTTGCTTCAGCGGTATTGCTAATGTGTAGTTTCGTAATCACTCTGCTACACTAAAATAAAAATACCTTTATGTGACGACTTTATGTTCTAAAACGTTTAGCAAAAAAAAAAATAGATACAATTAAGTGGAAATAGAGCCATGTTTTAGTGTCTTCGTGTGTTTTAAACTCAAATAATAACCTTCTGTATAATAAATTAATAACCATATTTTGATACTGCAGTGTTGTATGGTTCATTGATTACATATTATATAATTTTATTGACTTTTACAAAACTTACAAAGTAAATCAGACTGTTATATCTCCAATATTTGCGTTTTGAAGAAACAGTAGAAGTGTAAAATGAGCAGCTGTTATTCAGTAGAGCAGTTCAGATAAACACGGAACGTTCTCAGTATATAGGGCCTACACAAAACATTCAATGCCAGCAGCAATTCAAGTAGACGTAAACACAGTCTACTTTTTGGCGGGATTTTTAGCTGATTTCAGAGAAACAAATGAGTTGTTACGAAGAGTTTATAAATTGTGTAATTTCTAATGGAAGTAAACGTATGTTGAAATGATAAATAAAACACGTTACTAGAGTTTTCAAACTACACAAAATATTATTTAAATATTTTCTGCCACCATATGCTGTTGATAATATAATTCAGTAAATCTGCTTAGTAGCTCTATTATGTAATCTTGCGGACAATTATGAATTATTGTATACACCGCAAATGACTAAAATGGTCATCTCATTTAGTCAGTCTTACACAATCATCACAGAGTCATTACAGGAAAATAAAGGGTTAGTAACATGTCCTATTCACAAACAACCTTTTTATTTTAGTTTTGTAACTTTCATCTATCTGCTAGTCATGTTCGCTCAACATACTCGTGCGATTGATTGCTTCTCTCACGCTTGTGTCCAGTGCATATTTAATTATTGTACGCTGCACTATTGTGACTCCATAATTTTCACTACGTTGCCTTGACTTGTTCCTAAATTTCTTTAAGAAATTGTTGCCGTCTTTGATTTTTTTCCACTAATTGAATTTTATGTATCATTTGCAATTCCGACCTTTATTCCGCAGGTTTTGGTCCTCGCGCTCGTATCGCTCAGCATCACATATCGCACACCTCGCCTCCCAACATTAAATAAATTCGTTGGCTACATTACAGTTTTTAAAAACGTTTAATATACGCGATACGTTTCTTTTGAACTTTTTAAAGTTAGAAGAATGAAGACACGGTAGTGTATAAACAAAGATTATAAGGTCAACGGATTGTCTTTAGTCACGAGTCAGCTGTTGAAACAAAGACAGTTCATTCAGTGTATCTGGTGTCATGTAGAAGTTGAGATAATACACAGATGACTTTTGTAATCGCTGCTATTTAGTAATACGTACGAATTTGTTGTTGTGGCAGCAAGTTCCTTTTGGTTGACACCTGAGTGTTGCTGAGGTTTTGTAATCTTTATCGTTAGCGATAAATGTAATTATTGTTGTGGCGAGTATTTTTTGTTTGCGTTTGCTAACTGACAGTTGAGTGTGTTTGAGATTGTGTGATTTTTGCAGTAAGTGACACTTATAACTGTTGTTGTGGTCCGTTTTGTGTCACTTCCCCAGCCTGTGGAAACGTGCAAAAATCGCCATGATTCCCAAACCTCGTAAGCTGCGTATAGGGCTACTTACCGAGAATCATCGCCCAATATCTCTATTGCCAGTCATCTCGAAAGCGTTCGAACGGCACCTGCACAGCCGATATGCGCCCCTGTTGGATGGTTTCATTCGGCAGTAGCAATTCGGCTTTCGCAGAGAGCACTCGATGACCCTTAAACTCGTCAGGGTTGTTACCCAATTGACGAACGCCGAGAACAAGCGTCAGTCCTCCGTCGCTGTATTGCTCGACATGAGTAAACCCTTCTATCGAGTCTGGCGAAGGCCTTCTCTACAAACTAGCCCAATCCCCTCTCCCTGTCTCTTTCGTTCATCTTCTGCGATCGTATCTTTGCGACCGCGTCTGTAGAGTACGCGTCGTACCCATCCGTTCGACCGATCGTCTCAGGCATTCTTCAGGGATCTGTCCTAGGCCACGTTCTGTACCTTCTGTACACGAACGACCTGTCTGTACAGCCTGGAGTCATTTATCGCTCTATGCGATGACGCCATGTTTCATGCTAGCTCAGCGAACCTTAGTTTCGCCTGGTGCAACGTCAGCTCGTCCAACTTCCAGACTGGCTTTGGAAGTGGAGAATGGCGATCAATGTGGAGAAAACCGAGGCGATCGCCTTTTCTCGTAAATTTACTTCCCGCTTCCAGTCTCTCTCCCTAGAAGGGAGTCCAATCGTATGGAAACGGTCTGTAAAATACTTGGTCGTCACTGTTGACTGGCGCCTAAGCTTTGAAACCCACGTCTCCCTGAGTCTCCAGTGTGCCTGCGGCGTCAAACCCTAAATATATCCCTTTCTCACTCATCGGAGTTCAGTGCCTGTGCGCACTAAACTCACCATCTATTTGATCTTTCTCAGAGCAATATTAACATCTGCAGCCTCTGCCTTTTGGGCATAATTCAGCCCAAACATTGTCGCCTGTTTGGAAGCTTTCCAATCCCAGGTCCTCTGGTACATCTCAAACTTTCCCTGGTTTGTCAGATATGATGCTATCAGGCGAGAGTTGAAGGTTCCTTCTCTCACCGAATTCGTTTGGTCCCTACCCTTCAATATCTTTGCCCGAGCCTCTGTCTTCATTTCAAGGCGGGAACTTTCTTAAATTTTTAAATAAACTTTTAACTTGATTTCAAGGCCTTGTTTTCTGTGTTACTGCGATCCATTAATCTCTTGTACCGATGAGAATTAGAATTGAGATTACCGAAAAAGATCTGTAACGCTGTTTAACAGCTGACTGGAATAAAGTCTACACACCTTGTGATATTGACGCAGCAGCTTACTATCTAAACAAGAACTTGTCTGCTATTATTAAAAAGCACGTATCAGTAAGGAAATTATTGTAAAAGAAGGATCCAGCTTGGTTTTCTAACTAGACCTTAGTCCCTGACGCATACCAACTGCTTCGTTTACTTCCATATCTCTTCGTAGAGCTGAGTAAGGAGCGAATATCCAATTTTTACCCAATGCTATGAGCAGGTACGAAATCCTCCGATGTTGAATTAGGCGGGAAATGTACCGTAAAAGACACAACGTGCCGTTTAATATAGGCCTACTGTACGTGTGTTAAGTAATAGTGTGTCGATAATTATAGTACAGTAACACCAGCATGACAATAGTTCACGTTTAAAATATTACTTTACTGCTTCAGTTTAATTATCTGTGCGTGTGTTAATTAACAGTGTGCGACGATCATCTATTAATTATAATTTTATTCTTTAATATCACTGTAAGTATCAAATGTCTTCGTAGTTCGTTTTATAATATACATTTTTATTTAATTTACATTATCCGTGCGTGTGTTTATCGAGTTTGTTGTGTGATATTCATTTGTTAATTTTTTGTGATTTTTTTAGATTTTCATAATCTAGTATTTATTCCCTTTTTATTTTTGGTTTATTAAAATCAGTGAGCTTAAACAATACTTATGTTCGTAGTGCGGTAAGGATTGTGAAAATGTAGATAATCTTAACCAGCATTCGAAATTACATCCCGAAGAAGTAAACAGTGGAATGCCGGTTTTGAGCAACTTGAAGTCACGTACACAACAATGTAACATCTGTGAAAAACAGTTTAAGCACGGATACACATTGAAGCGTCATGAACGCGAATCCCACGGTAGAGGGGTATCAGCACCGAATAAAGTTAAGTCCCCCTTATGTGTTCTTGCAGCAGCGAAGGAACAAGCATTACTTAAACACTTCGAATTCCAGCACAATATATCAGTAAAGTCTGAAATTAAAGAATTTAATTTCTTAGAAAGTTTCTTGGAGTATACACAAGAGACTGAAAAAGAAACATTTTAAAGTTACGTTAAAAAGCGTGGCACTCATTCTGCTACCGACAGCACAAAGAGACATTAGCCCTATAATGAATGCCGTAGGTCCGAAAAATTTGTGTCTGAAAGTAAAGGTAGACGGCACATAAAATTACACAGAAGCAACAAAATCAATGCTGTCTGTCCTTTAAGCATTCGCGTCACTGAAAATGAAGATGGTACCTGCAAGACTACATAAGTGTCAACTCATGTAGGTCATATAAATGACTTAATCCATTTAGGTCTTACAGACAACGAAAGAAAACGTCTAGCTGTGGATATTGCAAATCAGATACAACTTCAAGCAATACTTAATAAAATACGCGATTCTGTTACATGCTGTAAATTAGAAAGAATTCATTTATTAACGAAGCAAGACCTTGAAGCAAGAAGATGGTACAAGTCTTGAAGCGTTAGTCAATGAGGTAATTTCCAGTGATCAGCCTTGTGTATTATTTTATAAGCTTCAAGGGGTCGTCAGAGAAACTGACCAAACTTTAAAAAAAGACGAGTTATTTAATTATAATGAACAATGTACAGAGTGAAATACTGAAGAAATATGGCAGTGATTGCATATGCATTGATGGCACCCACGATTTCAACAGTAACGGTTTTTAACTAATAACCCTACTTGTTTTGCACGACATGAGAAAGGGATTTCCTTGTGCTTTTCTCATATCAAATCGAACTGACGAAAAAGTGCTTTCTTTGATTTTTCAGTAATCAAGGCAGAAGTAGGCGAAGTTTTACCGAAAGTGTTTATGTCCGATTTGGATGAATGCGTGGATATCAACAATGCAAGCTCCGGCAGTGACATTGTACTGCACTTGGCACGTTGACAGGGCTTGCAGAAGGAATATTAGTTCCAAAGTGAAAAGCAAAGAGAATCAGGGTTACGTTTATAGTAGAATAGTCAGGACATTAATGCAGGAGATAGACTCTTCTGCATTCGAAAAAATTCTGCCTGAAGCAATTAGGCGACTACTTGATGATCCAGACACTTCTGAATTCGGCACTTATTTTGAACAAACGTACTCAAAAAATATTCAGTCTTGGGCCTACTGCCATCGACTTCAAGGAGGTCTGAACACCAACATGCATATGGAAAGAATGCATAATACAATTAAATATATATATATATATATATATATTTACACGGCAAAAATGTAAAACATTTAGACAAAGCTATAGTTGCTCTAATGTCTTTCGTCCGCGATAAGTTGTTTGATAGTCCTGTTATCTTAAGCATAGCCAAATTAACTACAAAGTTGAAAGACATTAGAAAAAGACATAAGTCCATTACAGAAATCGACAGTAACTTAATTATGAGAGAAGAAACAGACAATGGGTGAAAGTACCGTCGTCTTCTGGCATGAAAGAGGTATATTTACTCAAAAAGAATCACTCAAAAGGGATTTAATTTAATTAGTTAACGATGTAGCTATATTAGAAGAACTGGAAGTGATTAAACGAGAAACTGCTACTTTAAAAACGACATTAAGTGCAATTCGCTCTCGCGTTGCAGTTCAAAATATGCCCAGCTCTTCTACTTCTTAGAAAAGAAATATCGTGCCACAGAAGAGAATTTATTGCACAAAAAAAAAAGAAATTAACACACGGTACTGTTATGGTAAAGCCCAATGAAACCGGCATACAGAACACTGCTCTGTCGCTGCTGCTGCAAAAAAATGATTGTTATAAAGTTAAAAAGAATTTTAAATAATTTTTAAGTTTTAAACAGAATTTTAAATAATTTTTAAATTTGTTAGTTGAAGTATCATTATACATTATTCATTAAATTATTAAATATTCAGGGCGTGTGTACTTAATGTGCATATAGGACTGTATAGTCCTAATGCATGTTAATGTGCATTTTATAGTGTAGTTTCTTGTTAATAATTATCGATGTGTTTCGTTCCAATGATTGTCGCGCGTCTGTGAACAATTACGATTCATCCTGGATCAGCTGCTTTCGAAGTGTGTACAGTCTTACGTAACCGGAGCGTATCAGCTCTCAGTGGAAATGACAAACGAGGTAAGCATTTTTAAACAATACAAACATAAATAAACATTCAGTTGTATACGTCATAATTTGGCGCGAAGGAAGTTCCGTAAAAATCGTGTTGCTCAATAAATATTTGTTTCTCAGTATGTCAGGTTGCCAGCTGTACTGAAACGCAATCAACCTGTACGAACATTTTTACGGAAAGACACGAACATAAGCGAAGCAGTCGGTATTCGTCAGGGGGTAAGGTTTAGTGGTTTACTATAGAGGAAATAAAATGCCTAAAGCAAAAGAGTACAGAACATAAAAAGTTTAAGAAAACGAGTATGATTCAGCATTGCGAGAATTTTCGATGTTCAGAAAGGAAAAGATGCTTCTCTGAAGAGAGAAATTAAGAATAGCAGTGTGTTATACGCGCTCTCTTTGCATCAGAATAAATTCTGTTTTCCTGTTAGATAGAAATCTTTAAGGAGGCTATAAGGGGATATGTGGAGGCCATCCTTTAAACAAAATTATTGTTTTCATTACTTCTACTCCATTCGTATTATTATTTATAATTATTGAATTTACTTATATATATGCGCAAAAAATTTCATCTGATTTTGATACTTCTGATGTTGAAAGTTTCAACCATGGCTACGTCGTACATTCAAGATATTCCAGCGTTTTTTTTTTAGAATTTACTATTTTGGAATTCTAAATATAGGCTATAATTCAGTAAGGGACACAAATTTGCGGAAGTTATGTACTTCGTACGACCTTCGGAAGTGGCTCATTCTTCAGGTCATATTTCCAGGACCTTGGTAAAAATGCAGTTTTTCTTAAAGTATCAAGTTTAATTAAATATAAAATATCTATCATATTTCACAGTACGCAGATACCCTGTAGTGTTGAACATATCATTATGTCAAACATAAACACCAGATTTATAGTTTTACATAAAAAAATAAATAATATTTTGTTTTCAACAAGAATATGTTTTTTACTATTTATTACACTGTTTCAACAGTTTTATTATACATTACTGTCATCTTCAGGAACAGAATGTGCAAAGAAATAGTTATACAAATTTAAAATCTATTGTTTACAAAAGCTGTTTTTTATATAAGGCTATATGATTTATATGTTTTATATTTATAAATGGTACATATATATATATATATGTGTATGTGTGTGTGTGTGTGTGTGTGTTTGTGTGTATACATTTTTCTATAAAAATGTATCAAAATGGCGTCTTTTCAAAATGTATACGTTTTGGCGTCTACCTGAAAACGAAGAGTATATTGAAATTTTATTGTAACATTACGTTCTTGTGACTATGTTATTTGTTTTGCATTTTATATTTCAATATACTATTAAAATAAGCAAATAATTTTTTTGTACAAAACGCTGTCATTATGGCATCTTTTCATAATTACGACAATAGGGCGTCTTTTCAATATTTCCCAACAATTAAGCATCTGAAATGTATACTTTTTTCGAATTTTCGCCGTTTTTGCTTCCAGCGACGTTTGCCAGTTTTCAACCCCGGGTATTGCACAGTTTTCGTAGACGCTTATTTGTTTTTATGAAAGAGTGACTAACTGCAGGCGAATGACCTGGCAGTTATTTTTTTTCCTTCGTTCACCCGCTAACTTTACAACATAATTTTAACTAGTAGTGTCAAATATTTATCAACAATTTTTAAACTTCACTATCCAATTCTATTAACCGTGGTAATATAATTATTGTGTTTTACGAAGCATGCCAACGTAGCAAGCATACTGGCCTTTCGAATTATGTAAAAATTTACCACTTCTCGTCGGACCAAATAACGTAATTAACGGTGATGTTAATATTTTCTCACATCCATTGACACCGGGCGATAATGTAACGTTGATCTCATTTACTAGAAAAATTTCCTACGCATATTGGCAGTCAAAAGTAATAAATGTATTGCCAAACGTAATAAACATATACTAGTTATATAACAAATATAATCAGTTATATTTTTTGTCAATATTCATCATTATACATACAGTATTTGAAGTAATGCTATAAAAAATTTATTTGTATCAGTTTTGCGGTTAACAAAATTTTATAATTTTAGTTTGTAGTTCTGTAGTTCTTAATAGTCTATAGTTCTGTTTGGGATTGAGATTGGTAAATAGATAGATAGATAGATAGACAGACAGACAGGTAGATAGGTAGATAGATGGAGAGAAAGAGAGAGCGAGAGGGGGGAGAGAGAGAGAATTAGTAAAAGGATAAAAGTGTGTAATTAAGAGAGTAAGTGAGTAGGAGAGAGAGGATGAGTAGGGAGAGAGAGAGAGAGAGAGAGATAAATGGGAGTCAAGAGTCAGACACACAGACAATGGCAGAAAGCTACTGTACGTATTTTTTTGGTAATAAGAGTTCTATGTTTATTAGTAAGAGATATAAAGAAGGGGGAGAAAAGAGAGAGAGATAGAAGAAAGGAGAGCGATCAAATGTGCAAAAATGTACATAAAAATAATTACTTCTTGTGTTAGAGACAGACGGAGAGGAGGAAGACAGAGGGTTGTGAGATAGGATAAAAGATTGTATTATATTAGTTCTATTTGTGTTAGAGATAACAGCAAGATGACGCGAGACGCAGGCAGGGAAAGAGAGAGAGAGACACACACAATATTAAAATGTTTTGGGTTGAGGGTACTAGAAGTCGTCGGATACCTGCTTTACATCTATTTTAATTTTTCTAATTTTATTTATTTTTTAGATTTTTTCTAATTTACTTGTACTATAGCTAAATTTATTGACCACAAATTACTGTATATTCAATTTAAAAATTGCGTGTAAAAATAATGAATACCCGCTAAAAATTCATTAAACCATTCTTCTGCAGAAAAACACTTTTCTCCAAACATATTCAATCAAATACATCTGAAATGTACTAATAGACATTCTGCTGACTCTTTTCCGCGTATCACGCTTAATTTTGGACCATTAGTTCTCGTTCGTTTGTGTGTGAACAGCAGAATTGCGAGGACATACAAAATTAAGCGAATGGTTCACAGACAGAAGTAGGCCTCTATACCCATACATTTGGGTATGTATGGGTACTCGCGACTTGTACCCGTGCCACATATCTGCAACTATAGTGGTTCCTTGTTCCATATTATTTAAAATTACACAATATAGTGAGTTTGCATCACGTTTATCCACCACCTTTAGGAACAACTTCTTTATTCTCCTGAAAATGCTCCCAAGTACCCACGGAGTTTTGGTTATTCGGCCTCTGTTGTACTTCCTTCAAGCAAACGCATTTTCATCAATTTCAGTATTTCCCGGGCCGCCAATTTTTGAGCTGTTGTCTATCAACCAGACAGTAAGGATCTATTTATTTATTAATTTTTGCGTAGTTTTCCTGTTTATGTCGATCTGTTTTGAAATGACTGAAATTTTATATTTCAAAATCCAAGTACACACACAGTACAGATAATGCAGGAACACGCGCTATTCCGAAAAAGTGTAATCATGTATGTTTGTTGTAGCTCTGCAATTCCTTCTACCACATCTGAAGGTGACGTTCCTTTATCCTTTTACATTTGTTAACATATTACCATCATACTTTACACATTGTATTGATAACGGAAGAATATTTTAGTTTCAAACACATTTTCTGATACCCTTTTTTTTTAATGAAACACCGAAAATTATTAACACTTTTGTATTCCATTTCAGTAAGATACGGATGTGTACAACGGTGATGAATGAATGTTAATTCAAGTTTTTTCGTTTCACTTTTATCCCTTAGTTTAAAGCGAAGGTCTTGTTTCATCGCAAATATCACACAATCTCAGGGCACTTTATATTTTATAATACTTCATAATTTATAACAAATGTGTTACATCGCGTTATAATCGTTCATTTAAGTACTAAGTAGGCCTGTAATGTGAGCGCTGATGTTGCTAGGTATAAGTCTATGTAGGCCTACTTGTGCTTCGTATTAGGTTACTAATTAATGATGGCTACATGTTCATAATAGTTATATTATATATTATAATGTGTATTTTATAATCATTTAATGAATTTCATATTCTGTTAAATAACCGTATTTAATTACTTTTGTACGCAAATTCTGTGTTAATGCTCGTACTCAAGTAAATATTACAAAAAAGTAATAATAGTAGTTATCAAAAAGGAACTTATGTGAACTGTACAAACGTGAAGTATTGTGTCCCATTATATATAGGATGCGACATTCTGGCCGCGCGTTTAATTGATGTTTTATACAAATTATGTCATGTGACTTCTAAACTAAATGAAGTATGGTAAAAAATGTATACAGCTCCCCTCTGTCTGTGTACCTCTCTCTCACTTTCTCGCTCTCTCTCTCACCCCCCTCTCTCTCTCTCTCTCTCTCTCCTTATTCGTTCTATTTCTTTCCCTCATTTTTATTAAAAAATGAGCCAAGTAGGTTATGTATATTTACACCTGCCGGACACCTCTGTTAGAAACAATAAAATTTCTCAAGTGTTTATGAAATATGAAGGACACTTGAATATGGTAAACTCATAGTAATGTTTATTTGGCTGAGACAAGATAAACGAGAAACATTTCTGGCGGGAACGATGATGCATTTTGCAAACTGGCGTCTACGTCACACACCAACACACGTCCGTCTTTTCTACAAACATTGTGTACAGTTTAATCTGAGTTGTGGTATCCCGAACTCAGAAATGGTTAATACACGTCAGCCACTGCTGTGTAGAGTGATAATGTGTTGTGTCTATTCAGCGTAACACCACAGGTCTCCAGCACAGAGACAAGATTTCTCATTCATAAGAATCCCGCCAACATTGAGTATCGACTCAAGGTCAAATAATATTCCTAATGTTTTAATGGCACAGCGTGTATGTTTACAAAACATACTACTGTTTGGACTGACACATATATACACATCTACGTCTGAACTCATGTAAACTGTACATCAGCTGTCTGTTTTTAATATATCACATCAGCTGTCATGTTAAAATAATATGAACATTTTATAGTAAAAACATAATAATAATAACAATTTGTAAGCTTAAGCATTTATAAGAAGAGTTTTTCAACGTTCCTTTCTCCCCCTCCCTCCGAAGACATACCCACTCTCTCACTCCCCCCCCTCTCTCTCTCTATATATATATATATATATCACACATACACACACACAAATAAAATACATTATAATTGTTATTTTGTTTCGATGTGTTTTTAATCCTTTGAGATTTTATTTACGTATTTATTCGTGTCGTACCTACATTGCTGTATTTTGAATTTGCTTATTTAAGGATACTTGTCTCTTAATTGTGTAGTCCCGTTTTCTGTCTGTATTGTGTTACACGTATCTTTATTTATCTATTTCTACACTCTTTTACTGAAATCACTGTTTTAAAAACGTATTTATAACTTTTAATGATAGTACATGACAAGCATACGAACAAATTATTACAAAATATAAAGTTATAATAAGCTAATAGTTTTGGTATTTATTTGGTGCTAATTCTGTGCATGCTACACATATCTTGTAATAAAAAATGTTGGACGTGTATTAATAGATGCCACAGCTACGTAATTAGGTCTACACGAAATTACAATCTGATCCCAAATAAAGAACTTAATTATCAATTACAGTACTTTCATTGCCAAATAAGAAAGTAAAAAAGATCATTGTGTAAACAGTTAAAAATCTAATACACCTTCGGTCAAAAGGATGGCAGTCGGGATCAATGGTTATTTATTTATGTGTGTAGTTACGTTGTTGTCATGTTACTGTACATCATTAAACAACGACTATACCGACAGCAAAATGACGACAACACGATAGGCCGATTCACTTAAAGCTGGGATTCATGAATACTAATTGTGACTACACAGCGGCAACGTGTACTCAAAACTGTTATCTTGAGGTAACTGGTATCTAAAGGTATAATCTGATTGGCGCATAGATATAGTTTCGGAAAGTGCTGCGTAACTAAACACTAAACACGTTATTACATCAGAGGCTTCTGATTGTCATGCTTCTGCTCAAGCCAGTATTACAGACACATCTAATGAATACACAGTATTGTTTCTTTTGAAGGCGTAAAACAAATTGGTATTCATAACACAGACTGTAATGCCCTTATTTTCCAAAAGAACAATATTGAAAACTACTCGAACCGTTTTAAAAATTTTCTCCCGAGTGTTTTTTTATTGAAGGAATTAAATAAAAAATGCTAGCGAATGTTTTTAACTTGATTATAAATAGAATGAACTGAATAACAAGGAACCTACAAATTGTATAAAACATTTTGATTATTTACTTACCATCTAGTAATACCAGGTCTAAAAAGTTTCGTTATTTTTAATAAGAATTATGTTCCTTCTTTAATAGTGGCACATCGAGAACTGGACTGGATTACTACCTGATTTGACCTGAATTGTAAATTTTAGGATATGAATTTTCGTTATTTAAAGCGTATCAGAGAAGAACACATGACAGTAAATTCTTGTGACTCAACGGCACTTTTAATCTTAATTTAAATTAAACTTTGTAGTTCATACTTAATAAAAATACAAATACATTACAAAATGCAATCCAATTTAAGTACCTTATTTTAACAGCTGAATAAAGTAAATACATTTCATTTAACGTTACGGTATTCTGTACAATATGTTTCCCACAATAAGCACAAGTCTAAAAAGGTTGTATCTATAAAATACCCACGATTGGAGTCTTCAACATCAGATTGTCGACATGTCATGAGTTTATATGTGTGTATACGCGCGCGTGCCTGTATTCGCGCGTTTAAGCCAGGCCATAAACTTAATACTAATAACTTAATAAGGAATATTAAGCAACGGAATATTTGCTAAGCTGAAAGCATTTTAAACTAATGAACACTAAACTAAGAGAACATTACTTTTGTTCTTATAAAACTTACGTGAACACTGAAATATTTCTGGAGTATATTTGTGTAAATATGTAATAAAGTAAGAGTAGTAATGTAAATACTTGTTATACTGTTACGTATAATTTAATGATGAAAATTAGGTTTATCAGAAAATGTAAATAAATTATCTAAAATGCACATTATTACTTTAAAATATCACTCGTTTTTACGCGGATATAAAGCATTGCCTTCTTTTGTTCAACTTGTCTGGTGTTTATATTCACACAACAGTTGTGACTACTTATCCAAGACCAGACAATGAATGAATACGAGTTTGTTTATTCGAACAGGACTGCGTATTATGTCTTCAACTGGCTTGTGTGCGTAGTATACACAAGGCAGCTGATGTCTCATATTACATAGTTCTCCTTGATAATACCACATCTGACAACAATTGCTGCATACCTTCATGAAACATTTTTGTTAGTCATCAGTACGAAAAGTTTACACATGACAAATAATGTAGTAAGCAATTCGAACTAACCAGTTACACGGCCGTGAATTGATCACAGGACTTATCTGGATGTTATCGAGGAATAGTTATTTCGGGACAAAAATCTCGTAACTAATAGAATTTTCGTAAGAATGTATATAACTATTTCTTCAGGTTACAAATAAAACATTTCCACGAGAGATTACTGTCTATTATGAAACCAAGATATTTCATGTGTTTAGTATGCTCTGTCACCAAGCAGCTGTACATGCTTGACATGTTTGACTTGATGATTCATAAAAAACAATACGAAAATTCAACCTTGTCTCTCAAAAAGAAAATCATATATTTTTTTACTTAAAACCGTACTGTATTTTACTAAATCAATATTTCAGTTTATCTAATTTGACAATTCTTTACCTGGGAAATAAACAATACATACAATAGTTATTTATTTTTAATTTACTGTTTTAATAAACATCGTGCCATGGCTGACACTTTTTGCTACAGTCTATTTCTTGATGTATATAATATATTTAATATTTATTAAAAAACCAAAAACCAACGGGAAGCCATAACAACCGCCAACCAGCACACAGGTACTACACAATTTTCAAAATTGGGAGGCTCATGATGGGAACACTAAGGGTACCGAAACATGTTCCAAAATAGGGGAAAACATCTTGAGGTAAAATAAATATAAATTTTAAATATTATATATATATATATGTATTTAATATATAAAAATAAGTTTTGTACAGTTCTATTTTGTGTTTCAAATTTTTTTAAAGTAAAGTACTGGATTGTATATACTGAGACGATCGAGCGAGAGGGAGAATTGCAGTACATTGCCATCTGTCTGTTGGCAGGTTCGAATGTGCTTCGCTGTTGGCCGCTCATTTCCCTTGAAGCTTCCAGCATATTCATATAGAGTCGGCTTGTGTCTACAGTATTTGCGATGAGTACTGTTACATGAGCAAAACGCGACAGTGATTTTCGTAATGAATTTGAGCGTAGGAATTTCTATACACACGTATAGAGTGTTATCGCAGGGCAGGTACATCGTACGCTCATCTGTTTTTCATTAATCTTTTATTTGAAGAATCTACCACATTTAAGCACTGTCTGAATGGAATGAATATTTAATGTTTTTACTGTAATTCCTTGCGTTTCGTTAACGAGTCAGTAAATGGTAATTTCAATTCTTGTCATAACGGTCTATTCCTTTCCAGAACTCAGGTAAGTACGCAACTGAAAGAATTACTTCTTAACAGCATTAATTTTGTCCAAAACATCCGGAAATATAATAGTATGAGGGCATTCTCTTACTTTTTGGTCACGAAAATCATATCCCTGGTACAGGTTTCTACTCCTTAAAATTTTAGGGACAGATTCACAGATATATTTCCGATTATTTACCACTTGCTGGCGACAAACCTTATTCTTTGGCAGAATATGACATACGTATTGTTCGTAATGAAAACGAAGAGTTTCAACATTCGTTACTCACAATCCTGGCAGCTTTCTGGCTAATAATCCTTACGCACTACACGGCCGAGGTTATCGAACATGAAGCAGCAGACTACGTAACATGATTCTTCGGTACCAGGATGTGATGGCGATCGCACAGTACGCAAATCTGGAAAACTGGACAGGTTTTTAACCATGACCTGCAATTCGAAATGGACAGATATAACTTCTTAACTTGGTGAAAATGAAAAATCTGCCGATCGTCGTGATAGGTTTCTGGAGTGTTTGTTGCAAACTCAACTAGTGATAAAAATGACATACTAAAACATCACTCATTGTGAGTAGTTGTTGTCTACACATATTTATTATTGAATCCCAGAGACGTGGATTAATACACTACCTCATGCTTCTCCCAAGTTTTGTGCGGAGAAATACCTGACCCAGTCAGTTTTCCAAGGATTCATAAAACTGTTATCTCGACTATGATACATGGATCTTGTAGAGCTCGTAATCCTAATGTTCCTTGCATGATTGATAGAATGTGTACACATAATAACCGAGCAACTTTTTCCATTCAACTACTGAAAATAACAATGGTTATCCAAAGTACCGGAGACGAGATGACGGAATTGTTGAACTAAAAGGAATATATAATTTGATAATCGTGATTCGTTCTCTACAATCACTTCCTAATTCTACAGTACAATGCTCACATCAATATTGAAAACCTATTCCAATACATGTATACATAATGTGACTCAACATGTATACAATTCGTAAGAAGCGTCAGTGACGATCATTAACTGGATATGTTGTAACTATAACATACGCGAATATGCCATACTTTAGCTCTCATCAGATATTCTGTGCCTTCATTCAAAATAAATGCATGATCAGTCACATACAATCGTTCGCTTAGTTATGCTTGAAGATGGATATTATAATGTGTATTAGGGCAGGGGATGAGAATGCAATCCAAGGACCTGAAACAAAACGCACAACATTGATGAAATCATGGTTTGATTTTAATCAATGCGATCCCTGTGCTTGTCAATTCCTGTATAGTGGCATTTCAGGACTTTACGGATTCGCTGATAACAAATGGACTCCAGGAAAGAGAGATGGTTGCAAAATGATAGGGAGAATGTACACTGTCGCACCAAACGATCATAACAGATTTTACATACGTATGTTACTACTTCATATTAAAGGAGGAACATCATTCGCATGTCCACGCAGCTACAGCAATACATACGCAACTTATAAGCCATACAAAGGAGAGGCTCTTGCATGTGGGTTACTTGAAATTGACACAGATTCGCACAAATGTTGGGAGGAAATGCAGAGCACATACTGTACATGTCGTGTCAACTTCGAGAGTTGTTCTCATTAATGTGGTACTTCTACAAACCAACATTACCGTTTCAAGTGTAAACGATTATCAAAACACTAATGTAGACGATACGCAGGCCCTTGAAGGAAATGCAGCTGAAAATGCAGCATTGCAGGATATACATTACATTCTAAGAAGTAATGGTTTGGAGTGCAGGAGCATCGGCTTGCCAATACCAAATAATCCAATGCTTATTAACCCTGTACGCAATATGAATGAAGAGGCCAGTCATGGTGCTAATATACATAGCAAATTAAATGAAAAAAAAAATTAGTTGTAAATAAAATTATGTAGGCCATAGCAGGCGAGACAATTGAGAAGCTGTTCTTCTTAGAGCCGCAGCAGAACGTAGCATGACCTACGTATTCGCAAATATTCTGAATATTGTTAGGGAACAGGCTCATTTAGCATTAGCAACAAAATGGACATGCAAACCTGCGCAATTTTTGGTTGCAGGAATTATACTCCATTAGTTATTTGGTCTTCTTGTTCCAGTGTTGCCTTCTTCAGTTTCCTCCATTAAGACTATGTCAGGAAAAGCTACAGTTCTACACAAAGAGTCAGTTATTCTAATTGATGAGATGTCAACGATCTCTGCAGTAGCAGTATGGATCATTTACTTTGAAACATAATGAAGTGTATAGTTCGGTGTATACTTCGAGACATCCATTATTAAGTATAGTTCAGATGGATGGAAAAGTGATACTTTTAGTGGATACTTCAGACAGGTCTTAACGTTAGTCCCAAAGGCGGGACAAACAAACAAAACTTTGACCTTTATAACCATACTGTATTTGACCTAAAATATGTGTGCCAGTGCTAATGAACAACAATTTGTGGAGTGGAAACTTCGATTGGGGAACAGAACTTTTCCTGTGATGGAAACACAGCACGATGGAAATATTTTTAATATTCCCAGCAGATTTATATGCAAGAAATATTCAGTTGTTAACCATGTATTTGGCAAAATTAATTGGACGGAAATAATGCAAATTATTTCAAATAATAAGTTTATAAATAAAATAAAATAAAATAATATGTTTAGAAACTCAAACGCGAATTATTGAGTGTCCGTTAAACGACAACTGCAACCTGATCAACCAAAGCTGAGCTGTGTTTACTTTCAGGGGATTTTGACAGAGTAGGCCTACTGCAGTGTAGACTCTATCTGTGCCAAGATGGTGATACGGCATATACAAAGAACGTCGTATACACAGAAATACTGTTAAAGAACGATGCAACCACCTAGGCTACTTTTATCACCGACGACTAACAGCGCAAAACTGGTGGGAATAAAGTTTGTTTCTGAGTTTATTGAAATATTAAATAAAAGGAATTCTTAATAAATTTGTGTCTCATTTCATTGAAATAACTTTAAACATTCTCAATAAATTGGCGTTATTGCCCCACCAAACCACCAGTTAGTTACAAAATTGTACGCTTCATTTGAAAATCGCATATAACTTAAAGAATCTAAACTAAAGTGTAAATTTCCGGTAAGCTACTGTCGTTGTACCACTGAGTTTTCAATCATGAGAATATTTTTCTGTATTAGCGTTGTAATACTAAAACAACGGGGACAAAAACACAATTGTTATTATATTATTCAAAACTGCACAGACTTCTTTATACGGAAAACTATCTAAAAATATAGTTGTCATTGACACTCTAACTAAACAAAATTTGAAATAATTGCACTTTCCACTAAAATACGTTCTTCGTTTGTACTTTACAATATAAGCTTTTGTTATATTTAATACAAGATTAAATAATAAATAAAAATATGCAAAACACAACACGCTTATTAATCAGTAATGTTCAGAATATTTTAATACATTTGCTCTTATTCGTTGGAAAACATTTAAGAAAATTAAGCGTAATGGTTATACCACGCAAACTAAGCAAAGACCCGCATGACAACGAGAAAAAAATTCTTGTAGACTGTCAACATAGTATCAGCAGTAAACAAGTTGCAAGTGTCTTGTTGCTATGAGTGAGTTTTGGCGCGCTTTGCCCGAAGAAAATTGGCAACGCTGTATACACACGACATGGATACGAACGTATTGTGGCAACGTGTGTATGGAGTTCACGAATTATAATAAGCGTGGCACGGTTGCCACAACAATGGATATCGAGTGTATCCTTAATAAGTTGGTGTGTATACAAAAATTAATGAAATTGTCAAAATCAGAGGTAAAAGATCTATGTTGTAGCGTGTTTAACTCTGACGTTGCCACTTGCACGTGTGTATGAACTTGTGCCACTAATGCTGAGAGACGTGTGTGTGTGTGTGTGTGTGTGTGTGTGTGTGTGTGTGCGTGTGTAACAATAAATTGTATTTATTCATACAGTTGTCTAAGAATTTTCAAGATTAATTTATAACCATGTTTTTAATATGTATACGTTTTCATAAGTTTTTTAAATATAAGAATAAACTTTTCTTAAATCTGAGTGGGTGTGCATTATATAATCTTATTCGATTTCATCTAATTCCGATTGATGTATGTTTCAGATAGACCTACATGGTACCTAGCTGTCTGATGAAAAAAAGGAGACCTATAAGTCTAAAAATTGAAATTTGAATATACCTGTGATAATTCTTTATGTAACTGTCATAATTATTGTATTATGTTTATTTTAATTATTTTATTAAATTAAATATAAGTAATAGCATTTTTTAAAATTTGTTTCTCAATACACTTCAATGCTCATCTTTCCTGCTTGAACGTATAATCGTATATATATATATATATATATATATATATATATATATATATATTGCAACAGAACACAGGATGATAAGCTATGCTGTTTATATCAGAGCACATGTATATATATATATATATATATATATAGCAACAGAACACAGGATGATAAGCTATGCTGTTTATATCAGAGCACATGGATGACGAGCATTTTCTTGTTTAAATTTGTTGTATGTAATATTTTGTCTTTTGGTCGTAAGTTTTGTATTTAGAAATGGATAAGCATGTAGGGTATACCAAACTCTTCATAAAAAGATGTTCTATATTGTCATGTATTTTGTGTGTGAATTTGTGCGCGTGTGCGGGTGTGATAATCTGTGATCGCTATAGCTTCAGTGGTAGTTAACCGATTGACGTGAAACTTTGACAAGGAATTATTTAGGTAAATAGCTTCAATTTGTGTATACTCTGAGGTTCATAACTATTTTAGAAATATGGTTTTTTGAGTAAAGAAAAACTCAATTGTAACTCTTATCAATGATACGGTAATAAAAATTGTTGATAATTTCCATGCAGGACTTTGCTAAATTATACAAAGTTTTTCATGAAATTTCTGTATCTGTTTGTTCCATCAATCATGTGACTTGGGCTTAGCCTATCAGAATACACTAAATTCAGTGAGATTCATACGTTGTAGAGCTAGGATGGACACAGTCTGTCTGTAGAAGTTGCAAGGGGAAGTTGTGCCCGGTGAAGAGAGTTGTTCTCTTACGAACGTCGAAATATCATATATAAAATAAACCGTGGTAATTCTTAACGAAGTTTCGCGTTAAGAACCGAGTGGGTAAAATATTTAGATAAAATTGAAAATATAATACAGTGCTGTTTCGTGTAAGTTAAGATATCCGTTTAGGGAATTTAAAGACACTTCAAGATATCGTGGAAGGTGTACATTAAACGCACCGCATTAGTTAATACCCAGATTAATCCTGAGGTTACGAAAATATAAGATATAAATTAATAATAAACTGTATGAGTGGAATTTATAAGCATTGTGAATGAACAATTTATGAAGAAACTAATTAATGTTAGCAGTCAAACATAACAACGAGACTCAGTGAAATATCGCCGCTGGAGCCGCCTGCCGTAGAAGAGGACGACAAGACGAAGAGGACGCCAGGAAGGAGTGACGCTGTAGAAGAGGACGCTAGGACGAAGAGGACACCACGAAGGAGTGACGCTGTAGAAGAGAACGACGAGAAGAAGAGGACGCCAGGACGGTAGCGACGAGACGAGAGGAGGACGTTGCAGAAACCAAGTAATATCGATTTATATTATCGAACAATACAAACAATTAATTCTATTATCAACACATGACAATTTAAAAAAACAATATACATCTTTAAAAACTATATTTATGTATATAATAAATCATTTTTCATCTCCTCCATAATAGACTTGTATGTGATTTCTACACACTCACTACATCCTTATTAGTATAATAAAATTTGATCTGTTGCAATATATATTGCAACAATACATATATTTGCATATTTGCCCAGGGCGGTATGTTTGTAAATATTTAGCATAGAAAGTATATGATGAACAGTTTTTAACAATATTATGTAGGCTAAGGATTGTCAGAAGCGTACACCTGCCCCCGCGTGAATACAGCGCTTGTGTGTTTGTGTGTGTAACGCAAGATACGACAGAAAAATATGGGATGATGCTACGGCTGTAATGAGATTTTAACCGGATAAAAATAAACTAATTAATACGTTTTAAACCTGTCAACGAAGACTTACCCAAATTATAAAGACACCATTACATTAAAGAATTTTTAATGAATATGGTGATATAAAAATTATTGCAAAATGTGCAATAATAAATAGGCTGAGTAATTTAATGCTAATTACTAGTGTAATTAAATAGTGATTAATAAGTGTGTTATATGTGAGTGACTAGGATAAAATTACGCAAACGATGATATCGCTCGTGCTACGAGTATGTTTACGAAACCGCGAAAATGAACCAAAAAGTGATTTGTAATTAAAAGGACGCTTTGCACGAAGCGACAATATCTAACAGGTCGAAAACAGTCCTGGACCTGTCAGATCGCCGTCCAGTATAAATACCACCGGCAATTTTGGGGCGGTCTCGGAGACTCAAGAAATCTTCACACAACGTCACGCTGCCGGTTTCCCGATAGATCAGGACCACACACACACTTTACCACACACACCAAGACGTATGGAGGAACTCTGGACCATCACAAACAACAACTCGTAGAGAAAGAGAACCCAGCATCAGCATCATCATCAAATTCTCAGGATTCAGGACACACACACACGCGCGCGCGCGCGCAACGGTAACGGCAGATGGACGCAGGTGATAATAAACAATTATATTTTTCTGTTGGTGAAAAGAACATTCAAAAAGAAATATTATACATGAACAATAAAGTCTTAAATTTTTAAATTTAAATAGTAGTTAAAGTAAATAATTTAATTGAATAAGAAAATTAAAAAAATACTAATCTTCTGCTATATGTTAAAATCTGGCTGTGTCAGTAGAATTAAATAATAGGTTGAAAGTAAATGTTATTATTTTATTTTTGTTTATATCAACAAGTAATTTTATTCTTGAGTTTAATATTATATTTTTGTTTGTATATGAGTTGCTATTATTATTTAAAATTTGGAGTAAGAAGTCAGGGACACTGAAATAAAAAGAGTTTAGATAATTTGTTTAACATGTCTGTTTAGCTAGTAAGATTATATGGTTATTTATTTTAATATGTCATGAATAGCAGAGAAGGTTATATGGTACTTTATGTAAACTTATAAAAGAGAATATTTTATTTATCAAAGATTTGAAATTTTAATATTTTAATATTTTCAATTAACTTTAATAAATCTTAGTATGATTATTTTGAAACGGTTTTCATTAATTATTTCATGTCGAGAGCATCTCACTCCTCTTTGAAAATTATTTAATTATTGTGCAACTACATATACTTGACGCAACGAGAATAAAAAATCCTGCGACCTGACCGGTGTAATACACTTTATAGTTGCGTTGAGTACATGGTAATGTACTTGTGTGAATTTTTGATATATTTGTAACGTTGCAAAAAAATATATATATTATAACTCTATTTTGCTTTGCTTTAGTACGTACGCTTTATTTATTTTTATCAATATAAGCATATAAATGATTGTAGTGTGAAATGACCTACCTGCTGAGCGTTCTTGCGACTTCTTCCGACTAAGGTCGTAGGAATTTGTGTTTTGAATTCGCAAGTAGGTTAATTCAAATGTACAAAAAAAAAAAATAATACCGTTATAATTATTTTGGATAGTTTTGTGATGTTGGTAAGCTTGTAGTACAGCAATAAAAATACAGTGTTGGGTATAAAATTGGGGTTTATTACTCTAATAGCACAAATGAATGAAAAACGTATGGCTAGAGCAATCCTTACGTACTAAAACAGTAATTAGTATCTTGTATAATGTTTTCTGAATGGGTATTAGCATTCAGAAAACGAGCTTTTTTTTTAATTTATACGAATTATATTTTTATTGATTTCAAAAAAAGTTAATTTTAAAATAATTTAATTTATGAATTTGCAATGCTTTTATACTGATTTTATTACTTTAAGATGCTTTTAAAATACTTAGAAATAAATTAGCCATGAATCTAGTTCAACGTGCTTTTTATTTACTTGTGATTTGTTTCACGTATACTGCAGTATATGTCTCTAAGTAATTCAATGTTAATATTTATATAGCGCTTGTTATCTACGTCTAATTCTTATCTATTGATTATTACTTAAGCTTATACGTGTTATACAGATTATCATAATATGAATGTTTCTTATTAATTTAGAGTCTCTGTTTTATCGGCAACTGAATTAATTTAACTTTACAATGATTTAAAAAGAAAAGAAAAATAATCTTTTGAGAAGTGTATAAATTGTTTTTGACTTTCCTGGTACTGAAGATCGTGATGAGGTCCTCCTGGAATCCCTCGGTGTCCTGGTCCAATCGGCTAGTGGCGATGATTTCCTCTGCGTCTTGGGTTCCCAGCAAATAGTTCGGGAATCAGCAACACTCCTCCTTCTGTAACTGTTGATGGTTTAACGTCTGTGGTTTTAACGGCTGTAACTGCTTCAGGCCCTCGGTCCGGTACACGCTGCACTCCTGGTGTGTGTATCTCGTCTCGGGTGTCGCTCTGCTACGTTAGTTCTTCAGCTCGTACCACGTACTAGACGGCCTCGTTCTGTTGTACTCTTGATGTGACTTCACGTAGTATATACTTGATCTCTTACATGCGTACGCCAACAGGTTAATGTATTGAGCTGTTCGCTTATTTGTTGACAAATAAGAGTATCGTAAGTAGACGTCTTCACTGGTCGAGTCGTTACAGATGAGTTAACTAAGACGATCGTAGGTAGATGTCTTCACACGTCGAGTCTTTTTAGATGAGTGCCTGTGTTCAGCCCGAATCTAACGGTTCGTCCAAATTTTTAGAATGATCTGATTGGCTGAAACACTCTCCTTTCTACTTGTAATTTAATCACCTCAGTTCGTGAGAACGAAAAATAATTCCCACAGTTTGAGAACTGTTATTATTCTTAATATTCTGAAAAACACCGGATTCAATTTGTCGGTCCGGATGTCCGATTGCAATTTGTATTGCGATTATCTTGGCTGAAAGCCAAGTTATGCTTATTCTAAAATATACATCTGATCGATAATTTTTATAACTATAACCTACTCAAAGCCCTACCCCGTAGCTCACTCACTATGGGAGTTATTTAAATAAAATTTATTATCTTTTTTAATCTTTAATTATATGCATTGAAATTTGCACACCCTATTACTAATATTTCGGCAAACATGTTTGCTATTTTGGTTTTTGCCTATATTTATCGGTTTCCGAAATATTAATAATTTAAAATTAGGGCGTGTCCCTAATTGTTATAACGGTGTATGCTTACGTAACGCCACCGGACATTGCCGTTGGTCGCTGTACAATTCATTTGAATGCTCGCTACAGCACGAGACATGATTCTAACGACTTAAATTTATTTTACATTTGATTTTTAAAACCTTTTACATATAACTCCAAATCTATGAGATTTGGTAACGTTATAATATATATATATATATATATATATATATATATATTTCAACGGTACAACCATTAACGGTACTGTGCATTGCCAAAATAAATTAAATAAATAATAAAAATAAATAAATATGGATTAATAAACATGATTCAGATTGCATAAGCTGTATCGTAGTTAAAAATAGGGAGCGCAGAATTCATGCATAGACACGCATTCCTGGCACACCTGTCGCTAGCGTTGTGCACACGCGTATTTTGTTTGTGTGTGTGAAGCCTGTCCGTTCCTGAAATGTAACCAACCCTTTTCAAGTAGAATAGTTTTTATGTTTTATTTTAATTATAAGAAAAATATGTACGATATGCAAAAACTCCAAAGTGTATAGAAATGAAAGGTGAACAAAGGGTTAAAAGACCGTGCCAATGTAACGAAAAGTGCAATTACTATACGTAAAAAGTTAATAGCTTTTTTGTAATTACAATAAAGAAGTGTAATTTACGTATAGTAAACATATAAAAATTAGTGATCGATTGAGCATCGAGTGGTGTGAAACAGACTTCGTAATTCGCGAAGATAGGCGAAAATAATGAATTGAACCAGAGTGGGGGAAAAGACGCTTCGACAAAATCTGACAAGTTAAAAATTGTTCAGACCTGAGCTTTTGCACGATCTGACTATAAATACCAGGTAGCGCTAATAAAGCTTCTTCTTCTCGATTCAACAGTTGCCACAGGAGGCTATGTCAGTCGACGACGCTATTTTAAATCTTTAGTAAGGGTCACAGAACAAACTGGAAGTCCAACCAGAGCAGCAGAGTATATACGATGAGGTCTATAGACACACCTGCAGCATATGATGTGAGGCGTGACGACTATTAAACAGCACATGCAGTGGAATCCGACCAGAGGACCAGGAGGACACGGAGGACACGGACTGAGGACCAAAGGAGGACGTACGGATGATTAACCACGTCAAACGAGGTGATGAAAAACCATCGTAATAACAGAAATTTGAAAGACACTAATTAAAGTTAGAATGAAAACATTCAACCTGTATTAAAATAACTAATTGTACATAAATGTAAAAGCAGAGTGAAATTTAGAATAATATCTCTTGTATAAAATTTAGTAATTGAGAGTAACATAAATGATAAAAGAAATATTTGATTTTTGAGTTAACGTAATTAATAAAGTCTTTGTTGATAAAGGAGAATGCATATGCAGTAGAAAGTTTTAAAGCAAATTAATATTAAAGAAATTGGAATACAAGTAAATTCATTATTGAAGTAAATTAATCAGTAGTTGCAAAAAGATGACCACACAATGAGTAAGCCGAGAGCAATAATATTTAATTAATTAACATTAGATAATAAGATTTATGCATAACCTATTGTATGTAATTTGTTAGCTATAAGTGTGTACGAAAGAGTCGTACAAACGATATAATAATGAATACTATTTCAATATGCGAAATGAAAGATTTTGTTTAATAAAAAATAAATAATGGAACAATTTTGAACTTAAATAACGCATCACCTTCTTATTAAGATTATACCCATGAATTCAATACATTATATTATTTGTTATGTTATATAAATTGGCGCTCCAAAAACGTGGGGCTCCACAAATTTTATTACATTCAATTGAAATTGGTATGTTATAATATATATTGCAACATGACAAGCTGTCTCAGTATAGGTGAATGTGGAGAATAATTATTATCAGCTATTATAAGTGTCCCGAACGATAAAAGAAAGTGTGGAAATAAATAGTATTATTAAAAACAAATAAAATTAATAGGATAAATTAGAAAATAAGACAATGTAGAACCATGAAGATATAATTTTATATGTGAGTGAAGTGTTGTGTAATGTGGGTAGCAAATAGAATGTTAGGGAAGTATATCCATGTGTTACAAAGATGTGTTCTAGAAGATTCAAGAAAAAGGAAGTCGGCGAACACGTGGCCGCTACTGAATATATTAGAGTAAATTGAAAAGACGCCTACGCGCATATCGGCGGTGACGTCATGCGGCAGCGCGACGGCTTACATTCAGCTGTGTTACAAAAGGAGTAGCCAGTCTTCTCTAAGCTCTCTCTCTGAAAGTACATCATACTCAGCGAAGGCGGTCGCAGTGGGCAGCGATTCCAGGCAACGTAAATTCCAGACAGTCCTTGGGCCCGTAGAGTCGTGTCAGCAGGAAACCATCGGAGTGCGAGATTGTCGGCTACCGTTCCTGAGCATCGTTTGCTGATCGTGGCGGCTGGAATACGGAGACCTTGAGCAAGGCAGTTTCTGGAGGCGGTTGCTGGAACGTGGAACCGAGACAACGGATCACTGGAGGCCGGATCGAGATCGTCGACCGGGAGGACAGAAAAGACGACCAAACAGGGAAGCAAAATTTAAAGTTGTTATCAAATTCTAAAACATTAAAGTATCACGTAAAAGAACATTAATATAAAATATAATTTTGTTTAAAAAGAAAAGAAAAAAGAGACTTTGAATAATTAAAAATTTACAAAACTGTTTAAATCAAGAAAACATTTATTTAAAAATATTTCAAAACAGATTTTTGAACAACAAGAAGTTAATTGTATGTCGAATAACAAAAGAACATTTTAATACATAAGTGTGTAGCAGAAAGAACAATAAATGTATTAAAATTCACTAATTGTGCATTCTTGTCTGCAAGTCTGGTCTGGGCTATAACCTGTTACCTTGCAATACATATATATATTACATTTAATATTTATAATTAAATTTACCTCAAGACGTTATTTTTTTTCCTTTTTTGGAACATGTTTCGGGTACTATCTTGTACCCATCCTCAGCATACAAGATAGTACCCGAAACATGTTCCAAAAAAGGAAAAAAATAACATCTTGAGGTAAATTTAATTATAAATATTAAATGTATTATATACATCAAGAAACGGACTGTAGCAGAAAGTGACTAAAATATATATATATATATATATATATATATATAAATAGCATGAACTAAGCATTCTTCCTTCTTCTTTTTAACACTATTAAGTAAAAATAATTACTCACTTACAGATGTGCGTGTCTGTGTGTGTGTGACGCAAAATTAAATAAGAAGAAAGAGGATATAAAACTACAAGGGAAACGTAGAAATCACGAAATAAGCGTTGTACTATGTACGTCTACTTTTCTTTCTAGGCATGCGCATGCTCGTTGATGTTATTCGGTGTAACGACCTTTTGGATCACTGTGAGCGTGCTAGTCAGTGAAAGTATGTCTGTGTGTGTGTGCGCGCGCGCGCGTGTATTGCAACATTACAATTTATATATAGCGTATCTGAAGAGTACTCCACGAAACCATCGAATAAACTACCAGCCAGGTCATGGGATTTCAGTGTTCGTTACGTTAAGTCTTTTTGTTGCACAATACATTTTTCTGTAAGAGGAAAGGAGGAAGATTTTGTGGCGTGGAATAAATGCTAAAAAAAACACTGATTTATTAACAACAGAAAAAAATATGAATTTGAATATCAACTTTTAAAGGAAGCTGTTTCACAAGTGTTAGCCGCATTATACACATGATAAAAATACTCATCATAATATACAAAGAACCATTAATCAAAAATATATACACACATATTAGACAATGTTCTAGACACTTGGGTGCGTAACATAAACATTTGATGCACATAATTAATTTAAATATTATAAATCATTAAAAAGAACTATTAAAATATTGAACGTATAAAAATGAAAATTTACTTGTAGACTAGTATTAAAAAATACCATTTACTTTAGTTCAAGAATCTATTAGTAACTGTATAACCATTTCAAGTAAATATATAAGTTATTAGGAAATAATGTTAAAGTTACAAAATTTTATTATATTAAATTACTTTTTTTGTACTTATATTATTTACAATTATGTATGCGTTTTTGATTTTATTTATATCGCCTTTTAAGTTCTATGTATAGTCGGTGTTAAGAAAGATTAATCGTTCATTTTTCACTTGTTGATTTTCGTGGTTGTTACCATGCGCGCGCGCGCGCGTGTGTTGTGTTTTGGACGATGCTGATGATGCTGCTGATGATTCTGATGCCGGAGTTTCCACTTCGATCATCTGTGGGGCCTCCATCGAGAATGATTGGCGTCTGTTCTATCATTCAGAATCGGCCAGGGTTTTATAGTCACGGCATGCTGACAGGTCGAAGAGTGCTTAACAAGCCTTTTCAAACACGTTACATTTTGTCCAGGATTGTTCCGCGCTGCAGTTTTCCACACATCACTTTTTGTGTATTTTCACACTCATAGTTAGTGTTCATGTGTGAACTAATAGAGTCATGAGATTCATAATACTTTTCTCTTTGTTTACATATTAATTAATTTCTCGTCACGTGTTAATTAGCTGAGTAATTAATTCATTTGTTTATAGTAGGTTATAATTTCACCGTTCACATTCAAATTATAACCACACAAGTGTCATTATGCACGTCTTAAAATGGCATAATTCACTTTGCTGTAGGTATTGTCAGAGTGCGAATTTTTATTAAATAAACATATTTAATTATTCGTATTTTATTCCTTGTCTGAAGTGCAGCTCACTACCACAATAAAGATACGTGTGTACTCAAAGACACGGAAGATTTCCTGCAATCGATCAGGTGAGAGCAAGTGTAACACATACGCACCAAATACGCATGTACACACGTGTGTGTGTACACACACACACAAACACCTTCACCCTAGTTACACAAGTAAATAATTGTTCAAAACAGGTGCTTAAAAATAGGTTACGATTTGTCCAATTCTTGTGTGTTCCCGCATGCACTATTTAAAACTATTTATAACTATAACTGTTTACTTTATTTTATACATACAAATAAATTAGTGTTGGCGAATATGCAAATATGTATCGTTGCAACACACACACACACACACACACAGCTGTGAATGCTGTGTTTGCTTGTGCTCTTGAAAACTTAGTGAGTGTGACGGAGAAGAGCGGTAATTTACGGAATGATTTAAAGAGAGACATCTTGAAGTCGGGGAGTACGCTTAGAAAAGTTTTTGCAGATGTTATGAATGTTTTGGAAGAGAAAGGGAAGACAATTAACGTTTTGGAATGTGAGGTTAAGAAAATGGAAACAGAAAGAGTATCTTTTATGAGGGAATTGTCGATGCGTGTATAGCCTACGCCACCTGTTGGTCAAACTCCAAAGCTTTACTCTGACGTTGCACGTAGTAGAGAGAAGGGTTCAAATAAGAAATTTAAAGTTGTCGTTAAATCTGAATTTAACGAATCGGCTGAATAAGTTAAAGCTGATTTAAAATCAAAAATTCATCCAATACAAAAGAAAGTCGGAATAAGAGCTGTAAGGTCGTTTAGGGACGGTAGAATTGTTATAGAATCTGGTAGTAAAAATGATATTGACATTATTACCAATGGTATTAATGAGGCATGTGGAAGTATTTTGGAAGCATCGGTCCCTAAACTACATAATCCCGAAATGATTGTGTACAATATACCGGATGATATTTCCATAGAAAATGCTCGGGATGTTATTATAATGCAAAACTTTGAATTAAATCTACAGAAAGAATACTTGCGACCTAAGCATGTTTCTAAAAATAAACGACAGCTAAGGAATCTTGTAGTTGAAGTTAGTCCCCAAACACGACAAAAGCTTTTAAGTAATAGGTTAAAAATCGGATGGCAATTATGCAACGTGGATGATTATCTGGTTGCTAAGCGATGTTTTAAATGTAGTGGGTATAACCATACAACTCAGGAGTGCAGAGGGGATCTTACATGCCCCTTGTGTGCTGGAGACCATAAGCTGAATGAATGTAAAGCATCAACTAATGAGTTTAAATGTATCAATTGTATTAATTACAATAAGCGTATAAAGGATAATACGGTTAATGAGCGTCATTCGTCCTTCGATAAGAGCTGTTTCTGTTTGGAACAACTGATAAGGAACTATAAACAGAACATTGATTATTAATGCCATTTCTATGGACTGCTAATGCCAGGTCAACACATCTAGATAAGAACAACATAATTCGATGCATGCAGATCAATTTACAGCATTCCAGACAGGCAACAGATAACATTGTTGATATAATACGACAACAAAGGGAGGACGTTTTGTTTATTCAAGAACCATGTGTTATTTTAAATAACGTTGTCGGGATACCAAGGAATTGTAGAACGTTTACTGCTGGTACGGGTAAACAGAAAGCCGTAGTTGTAATTATGAATGTTCGAATTACATGTTTAATGATTAACCAACTATGGGATGAAGATACTGTCGTATTACATTTAATTTATGGTGGTCAAAAATTCTTTTTGGCGAGCATGTATTTTGGTATGCATGATGATGTCGGAATTAATATTAATAAAATTGAAAATGTTCTGTATTTCGGAATGGGAAGTGGCGTTTTGATTGCTGTCGATAGTAACGCCAGGTCAACAATGTGGCATAATTTGTTAACCAATAGAAGAGGTAGGGCGATACATGAATTTTTGTTGGGGAACCAACTGTTTTTAATGAATGATGAAAGTAATTTCACAACTTTCGAATCACGGAATGGTAAAAGTAATATTGATTTAACTATAGTTAATAATCAGCTGGTTTCTCTACTTAAGGACTGGAAGATCAGTGAAGAAGAGAGCTGTTCGTACCACAGAATTATTACTTTCAATATAGTACATGGAAATTATGATATTGCGGAATTTCAGTATCAGGGGTTGCGATATGTCGTCAATGAAGGTAACTATGAAGCTTTTGATCGGAATTTGCTTCAAGAAGTACTTAACAAATTTTATGTTTCTACGTGCAGTAATGATTTAGGAAGTCTGGACATTGTATTACAGTTTAAGGTTTCGGAGGTACAAGATATGGATCAAGTCGTGAAAAAATTTGAGGATACCATAAAGACAGCATGTGACAAGTCTTTTAAGAAGCGTACAAAATTACAGAAGACTGCTGGAGGCAGATCGGTTCCGTGGTGGTCAGATACACTCACAGTCATGCGTAAAAGAATTAATGGATTAAGAAGATTCCAAAAGACTAGAAACGACAATGTCCTGAGAGAATGTCGGAAAATGTACTACTTTGAGGAAAAGAAGAAGTATCAATCAAGTATTAAATGAGAAAAAATACATTCTTGGAAACAATATTGTAATTTAACAACATCAGTTAAATTAATCTGGAATGCGGTTTATCGCTTGGCAGCTGGAAAAATGAGAAAGTGTTCCACTTTAACAACTTTGCAAAAACCGGATGGCTCCTTCACAACTGATTTGGAAGGTACTATGAATTGTGTGTTGGAATACTTTATTCCCGTGGATGACGGCATAATGGGTAATAAGTATCATAGGTATATTAGGAATCAGATTAAGTATCCAATAAGTGTACAAGATGACAGAGAGTTTTCACAGGAAGAAGTTTTGCGAGTTTTGGAAAACATGAACCCTCAGAAGTGTCCTGGTGAGGATGGAATAACAAGTGGCATTTTATTGCGGGTTTTTATGAAATTTCCTCGGTTTGTAACAACAATCTATTATGAGTGTCTGAGAAGAGGTGTCTTTCCTAAGTTATGGAAAAGAGCAAAAATAGTACCAATAGTTAAGCCGGGCAGGGAGAACAGTACTGAAGTTTCGAAGTTTCGCCCTATCAGTTTATTGAATGTGCGAGCGAAAGTATTGGAAAAACTACTTATAAACAGAATAATGCACCACGTGTTTCCTGAAGATTTAATGCAGTCTAATCAGTATGGATTTTCACCCCAGAAAAGTACAGTGGATGCAGCTATGGCAGTTAAGGAATTTGTTGAAAGATGTTTGGTGGATAAAGGGGTTGTTGTTCTCGTTAGTCTTGATGTCCAGGGCGCTTTTGATGCAGCGTGGTGGCCGTGTATTTTGAATACTCTTAAACAATTCGAGTGTCCTAGGAACTTGTATTGTCTCTCACAAAGTTACTTTGGTGGACGAACGGCAATTCTATCTACTCAGAATACATCAATGGAGAGGGATGCCAGTAAAGGTTGTCCTCAGGGATCTTGTTGTGGGCCAGGATTTTAGAACCTACAGTATTACTCGTTGCTCAATTTAGACTTCACTAAACGTACAAAAGTTATAGCTTCTGCAGATGATTTAATTGTGTTAACAAGTGAAAAGTATCTCTTAGATGCTGAAAATTATGCCAATTTAGAGATGGTCAAAATTTCAAAGTGGGCTACAAATAACAAAGTTTCTTTTAACGAACAAAAATCAAAAATACTCTTGATTTCTCGTAAAAGACTTCAGAATTCAGAATTAAGCATTTACCTTAATTCTAAAAACTTCAACAAGTTAATAAGTTAAAATATTTGGGTTTCATTATTGACACAAAATTCAATTTTAATGAGCATATCCAGTATGTGGTCGAGAGGTGTACAAAACTGATTCATATGCTATCAAGATCTGCAAAATTAAACTGAGGGTTGGGACATGAGGCACGTAAAACAATATATAAGGGGGCAATTCTCCTCCTTTTATCATATTGATCACCCGTATGGATAGACGCATTCGAAAGGAAAAGTAACCACATGAAGTTCAAAAGAGTGCAACGTCTTATCAATATTAAAATTGCGAAGGCTTTTCGTACAGTGTCGCATGAAGCTCTGTGCATTTTGACAGGACTGACTCCAATAATAATAAAGTTGAGAGAGACCGTTAGTGCTTACAGAGTTGCTAGAGGTTGTGATGGTGCTAATATTTTGATGGACACAGTAATTCCGTTCAAGGAATGGCCTCATCCGGCAGATACAGTTATTATAAACTCGAGCCACGAAAGTAAAGTATACACAGTACAAGCATATACAGATGGCAGTAAGCACAACAAAGGGGTTGGGTCGGGTATAGCCTTGTTTGTTAATGGTGAGCTGAAATATGAGATGCAGTATAAGTTGGGTGTTGGGTGCTCTAATAATTATAATCAGGCTGAGGAATTGGCAGTCTTGAAGGCCCTGGAAAAGATAGCTGAATTAAATTATATTATAACTAATTTGAGAACGGCAGCTGTTTACACCGACAGCAGAGTAACTCTGGACTCACTTAGGAGCTCGAGGAATCATAACTACTTGATAGAAGAAATAAGGAATAAGTTAAGAAGTTTAAAGGCGGACAACTGGTCAATTGATTTTGGTTGGGTTAGGGCACATGTGGGTATTTATGGTAATGAACTGGCTGACAATCTGGCTAAAGAAGCTGCGCCCAGTAGCAGTATGGTGTGCTATGAAATACCAAAAAGTGCAATGATTAACAAATTCTGTGAGGTGAGCCTAATGAAGTGGCAAAGTGAGTGGGAACAAACATCAAATGGAATGCTGACTAAGTTGTTTTTCCCTAGTGTGAAGCACAGACTGTCCTCAAGGTTTGCACTGTCTCCTAATTTTACCACAATGGTGACTGGTCATGAAAGGCTTAGAGCCTACTACTATCGTTTCAAAATAAAAGATGATCCAACATGTGTCTGTAACGACGGTGACCAAACAGTGGAACATTTGTTATATGAGTGCAATATGTTGAATGAAGGAAGACGGGTTTTCAAAAATAGTGTACTAAGGAGTGGTGGACGATGGCCTCCAAATAGAAATGAATTGACTTCAAAATATGTTAGACAGTTTATTAAATATGTTAATAACATTGATTTTAATTCTTTGTAGTGTTTATTGTTATTGTGCTTGTCTATCTATTTTGAATCATTGTATGCGTTTATTATTATGAATTAACTTACATATTGGTTGAACAGCTTCATCATGCATACATACATACATACAGTTTTAACATGTTAATAATATAGTACTAATTCATTGTATCATTGTAATTGATTGATTTTTATTTTTCTTGTTTATTTTGAATCTTTGTAATTGTTGTTTTGTTGTAATAATGGAGTTGTCTTTATATGTGTTGAGAATTAGCTTGTAATAAGTTTATATATAGCATGTAGTATTACTTTACTTGTAATGGAGCATGCTGATAAAATAAAGGTATAAACACACACACACACACACACACACACACACACAGAGAAAGAGAGACACACACACACATTGAAACGTTACTGGTATACAATTCTGTTTGTACCCAACGCAACTGTACTGTGTTTAAAGCACCGGCTAGGTCATAGGACTTTTTTGTGTTATTTGCGTTAAGTATAATTGATGCACAATAAACTATTTGGATTGAAGAGTGAGACGTTGATGGCATGAAACACCTAATTAAAATATTGAAAAATGTAAATCACCGATTTATTAACTATTACCTTAAAAAATAATTGAACATAAAAATTAAAAAAGATGAATACAAAATTTCAGAGTATTTCGTTTTATAAGAAGATATAATGCCAACATATTATACTTCGTATAAGTGACTCACATTAATAACATATTAACATCATAACACATATGAAGAAACCACTTGCAAAGTTATTGAGATTGCTTGGGTGTCTGTCAAGAGTCTCAACATTTAATCTTTATTAAAATTTTTATATATCCAAAAATATTTACAAAAGTAATATTATATTTATTAAATAAAATTGTGATATGAATGTTAATATTTTAATACCATAATTTTTACTTTAAGTAAAATAATTATTAATTACAATAGAGCATCCAATTTTAATTAACAAAAAACTTTATTTTTAATACAATTTAAAATTTCATATTACTTATTTTACTCTGAATATTTACACTGTTTATATTACACTGTATATATTTACGAACTGATTTTATTTCGTTAGCCCGTACTGCAGTTCTTTATAAGTCCTTTGTTTGTTTTTAAAAATAATTTTTCATTTGCCACCGGTGCATTTCTTGAGTTATCATTGCAAAGCTGTTATTGTGTGTGTGTGTGTGTGTGTGTGTGTGTGTGTGTGTGTGTGTGTGTGTGTGTGAGCGAGCGCAAGTCGGACTACGATCGGGAACGGGAAAGCAATTACCTCCTCTTTCGGGACTGTACAAATCTGTACGGCACAGTGATGAGACAACAGTTGCCTCACTCCGGATTACCTTTCATGGAACGTGAAGAAATCGATGCATTAGATTTGAGTAGAGTTGGAGCGGAAGACGAAGTCAGATACATACTCAATGTCGGTCTCGGTTATCCCACTCGTTTACATGATTTACTTTCGGACTTCCCGATGACACCGGAACGCAGAAAAATCGGTGAGCGTGAGTTGTCGCCGTACAGCAAACAGTTTAACTATTTTAAAAACTTTCATATGCCCGCCACCGGTACCATGGAAAACTCATCACCAGTCTCGAAGACAAGAAAATTATGTCGTACACTACAGGACGTTAGAGCTTTACCTCAAACTCGGGATGTAACCAGAACCGTTAATCATGTATTACTGTTTCATCAGAAAGCATAGATGAAGCAGTGCATAAATTTCAATACGGCGAAACGAAAAATAGGTGCGAATGATTTCAAAAAGGATTTCTTTAAATTAATGATCAAAGCGGTGTACGGTATGTTTGATCGTTGAGATATTCGTTTGGTGTCGAACGAAAGCAAACTGTTAAAGCTGAGTGCGAGCCCGAGGTTCGTACACGTTAGCGTATTCAACGACGACCTGGTCGGTGTGCTGATGTAAAAGATAACCGTGTAACTCTTACCTGTCCGCTATAAGTGGGATTAACCTTGCTGGACATCAGTAAACACATGATGTACAGTTTCCATTACGATTTCATGGTCGCGAAATACAGATCGCGCATTCGATTGTGTACGACCAATAGGGACTCCTTGTTCTATGGTATACGGACCGATGACGTGTACGAGAACATTAAGGAAAACCTGCATCCTTTATAGTTCCAAGGATAACGCATGCATGTTATAATTCGGTAAATAAAACACGGTTGGGTCCTTTCCAGGACGAGACGCACGCGAATCCTGTTCCAGAATTCGTTGGGTTGCGCTGCTAGTGTTGAAGGACGATTGTGATAAGAAGAAGAAACGAGTAGCGGAAGAGGTACGGAGGGTAGCTATCGAGAACAGTTCAACTCATGCGGACTATAAACGATGTTTGCTTTCATCGGTATCGAGTAGCCGACAAAGTTAAATGTCTGTGCAGATTATCCATAGCGAAAACCACCGAGTGTACACAAGCGAGATCGTCAAGCTGTCACGGTCCGCGTACGACGATAAGCGATACATTCTGAACGATGGACAGAGAACTCTATCGTACGGACATTATGGAATGTGTTTATCACCCTCATCGCTATACGCCACGTCGACAACATTACACACACACACACTCACGCGCGCGCGAGAAGTTTACAATCGTAGTGTGGAACAAAGCACAGCTATTCGTCGTGCAATTCATTGAATCATATAAATATGATACAATACAGAACCGCAAATGACCATGTAAAACAAAGGCTCTATTTACCGAAGCATTAATTTCATATAAAATAAGTTGTATGGTCTTTACATATTAATACACAGTACATTATTGATTTTGTTTTATATCCTGGCACCGGCAGCAACCAACAGACTAACGCGCCAGCACAACCTATGCGACGGCCATCAACAACACAACGAGTTTATTTTGAATTTGCAAATTAAACTAAAGTACCTTTCCAGTAAACGGAAGACTTATTTTGACCTCAAAGTAATGGACATTATTTCTGAAAAAATAGAGAGTAAAGAAAATTATTAAATCTACTTTTTCACAGTATTTGTTATTAAATCCAACCAGCAAACTTGAAGAGAGGTAAGTAATAAAAAAATTGGACATACATCTTTGACCCATGCAGTATGAAATACCAAGCGGCAAAAATTTTCGTTTGTTAAACGTAATCGCTTTTCTTATGTAGAATTTGAAAAGGCAATAACTAATGTCAATTAAGTTTGCTGTATACACGACGTTATTATCCTGCTTATTGTCTCCTACGGCTTTCACAGAAGGGAATGAAGTTTTCTAGTCTAATTCATTCATAGTTCAACAAAAAAATTGATTTATAGTCCTATTAGTATACTGTCAGAATCTAGATAACGCCAATTAAATGAACCGTGAGAAAATATTATAAATTTTTTATATAAATTCTTATTGCTTGTTATACCATCTCCTGATTATTTACAATCTGAGTATAATTTATAAATGCCACACCTTCTGGAGGAAATAACATTGTGTTTACATAAAGGTGTAGGTATACTTCATTGTTTGGCCCACATGCAGCTATCATAACCCTAATATTGGTCACGAGCGTAGCCTATCTAATTCGTCCACTCGTATTTCACATTATTGTAAACACAAATTGTATAAGGCGATATCCGAACAAGTTATAAAGTTTTAGACGTCTCGTCTAAGGTTTCGGAACTATCTGTACAAATGATATTCAGTCGGTGTCAGTTCCGAAACATGCACTAAGCAGTGTGTGCTTACCATCTGGATGGGGGGGGGGGGGGGGGCAAAATGACAGAAGTTTTATTTTATTAGTTGAATGAACTAAGTGTTTTAAAACGAATATGAATATGACAAGTGAGTTCTGTATTTCAGAATCTTCCTAATGTACCTTATAATGCTTACTATGATGCAATTTAAGAAAAAGTGATGAGTGGGTACCGGGGATAAAAATTTCTTAATGTAAAATAAAAAAAAAAATAATTTAAATTAGTTAAAAAGTGTTGAACTAAAAAAATCAGTGTTTTAGAATTAATACTCACCTTCGAAAACTACAAAAATCATTTGCGATCAGGCTAAAGTTGGAAAAGGAATGTAATGTATACCTATATTCAAAGATATGCTGGGATTGCCAGGAATGCTACCGTTATAACAGCTTTGAGCAGCTGTTTTGCACTGTATCAGCCTAGTCGCCCCTTCCACCACGATTAATTTAAAAATTTGGTCGTCATATGGTCGCATTTGTGTGTTTGCTTTTTTTACTCGTGTATGTGATATTGTTAGTTTTCATATTTAATAGTTAAAAAGATATTTCTCACAACACGTACATGATATTTTATTTCTGGGCTACTTTGTCGTTTATTCCTTCTCAATAGGCTATAAATTAAACTTTATTTTTACACCAGATATATAGCGTCCGGCAACAGTATTTCACGATATTTAAAGGCTCAGAAATGCATGCAGGGAAATAACATGTGCACGAAAATTAACCAAATAAAATATTTATAGTTGCCATTTTTTCCTCATACCATAGTTTTTTAAACTTAAAACTTGTAGGTGTTCACCTCGGCGCTCTATAGGTTCCTTCAATCTTCGACGATAATTTTCCATGACACCCTTAAGCATTTCAGGATGGAGGTTTAAATTACCTATCTCAACCTGTATTTTTTCCTTTAGTTCTTAAGGTTGTTTGTAGTCTGTTTCTGTAAACTTTGTCTTTTAGGAAGCCCCATAAAAATTGTTCTGGGAAAGCTAAATCAGGTAATTACGCAGGTCACTGTAAATCGCTGAATCATTAACTATCGAAATTAGCTTCCAGTTACAGACTGTCTGCAACCTCTCCATTGCTCTCTTGCCGTATGGATCGACGGCATTCATCCACGACAGAAGAGAATTGCGAGGAGAAACGGGACCGCGTCTTCTAAGTCCATAATTCACACGGAACCTTCGGTCAGTTGAAATAACAGACTTAGTTTCGATAAACGCAATGACACTAAAAACACGCCAGTCTATCGACCAATGTCAAGCCTGTAACTCGCTACAAATGTAACCCGTTTTCTCCTCCACCCAGACTCATGGCTACCACAACAGCACTAAATTTGTCAGATCCTATTGCCGGACAAGTAGCTGGGGAAAATGTGGTGACGAAATTTTAGTTCACAATCGAATTTTTTGATTTTTTTTTCAGAAAGCCTGAAAAATGTAATAATGTTATGTGTTTCAGAGATTATCTTTTAAAGACTGGAATTGGGGAATTCGTCCTTCCTATTTAGCTCTTCTTCTATGTGTACTTATAGGCATGATTTTTTCTTTACTGTTTAACGATCCTCACTGCAACCACCGCATTTGTTCATCACCAACCACCACTTGAATGAAAGCCGTCTTTTGTTAGACCCAAAATCCTACAACTAGTGTTACTAAAGACTATGAATAAGCAAGTGCATATTATCATGAAGTATTGTTATATCCCTTAGGTATAATATAAAGATTTCCTTTTATTTCTGGCATTAATTTTAACATAATACTTTCTCATGCTACACATTCTAGTAAAGTTTTCAAATTATATACGACTTTGGTTTTCTACAGGCTATGTGTTACACGTATTCAATGAAAAAACTTTCACTCCCATTGCTACTGTATTTACGTATATTTTTATCGTCAGATAATGTATTATCTTAAATAAATTATTTACATCGTTTACCTCATACTTCACCGCTTGCAGAACATCGAATTCCCCATCTAGAACAAGCTACTGGCTACTTTACTTTAATATTCGAAGGTCAAGCTTTAATATTAAATATTATTTTATTGCCGTTTTTGTTTACTGGATTAAGTAGTTTACAGAGAAAAATAAAGCTACTTAATAACACATACTGTGTACACGTTCGAATGAAGAAACCATCGTGAAGAAGCCGGATTAATTTCAGTACTAACATCTTGCTGCATAACTGCATTCCTCACATTGCAAACAAAATTCAATAGAGAATTTGAAAGCAAAGAAACGAGCGAGAGAAGAAGACGTGTCTGTGTAAAAAAAAGAAATTAAGGAATTTATAACTCTTCCATAAAAGATATGAATTTACTCTCACTCCGAAAACAGTATCAAGCAGAAATACTGTGCGAATAAACATCTACATTCTAAGAAAATATTTAAAAAAAATTGACAACAATCTCTCCGTAATTGCCACAAACAAACAGTGCTTGAAAGAAATTATAACTCGATTAAGTCCTTCAAAAATAATATCCTAGAGAGAATACAACTGACTGCTTCCAACTCTTTACGCAAAAGAGAAAGATCCAAGAACTGGGTTTATTTTGTAAATACAAGAATAATGAGAAGGTTAAAATACATATCTGAATGCATTCAACATTAGCACACAGCCTAAAAGAGCTGATGCCCTTGCTACAAATCCAAACAGGAAAAACGCTTTACCAATGTTTCATCGATCAATTGCGGGAAATCGATTCTCAGCATTGCCATGGGAAGCAACACCGAACGAACACTTCATCACAGGGTGAGAACAGGAAACAGGAGACTTAGCGCCCACCTTGGTAGAAGGAATCTTAAAATTATTTACTTACCCAGACGTTGAAGTAAGATGTGATACTACAGCTACAAATATGATGTTTGCCGTAGCCTACATGGAACGTTCCCATTTCCTCTTTTCCTTCTTCCCAATATATTCTTAAATCGTCTTCTTTTCCCATCTACTTAGCGTCGCCTGTGCATTTTTATTCCCACCCACAATACGCATCTATATAGGGTCTTCGGCTTGAGTGTAGTTTTATAAAATCCTAGTTTTAGGCTTCTAAACAATTGTAAATGATTAATCTACTCAGCACATCTGTTGGCTTTGATCAATCTCGCATCAATCTACTTCTCTTCCTCACATCTATATGTCACTCTAACTACCGAATACACAAATTGCTTCAGCTGCTTAAACTCTACTTTCTGCAGATAGTATCCACTTATAACTTTACACCTATCCTTAAGACGCCACCTATTCTCGTTATCATACACTTCTTCTGGTGCAGCTGCAAACTCATGTGACTTGCCTCCTCTACCTATCTTTTTGTTATTTTTTTAGTTTTTCTTCCCTTCCTGTCAACCACATATCGTCTCAATATCCTATGATTTTTTACACAGTACGACAGTTATATATATTGACGTCATAAATGGTTTTAAATTTACGAAACACAAATTGTTAATCGACCAGTTATGCAACAAAGAACCAACTCACATGGCATTAAAACTGAAATATTGAGATTCAAAGTTTAAGCTATATTCTAATTTTTTTGTTAGTATATTTTATTGTTTTTTATATTAATAAGTAACACACTTTTATTCATTAGTAACAAAGTAACTTCAGAACAATACATAATATCTTAAAATATAATAATTTGTGGGTTGTTCCTTTTTGCAATAAACAATTTTTTCCATAAACTAGTGCATATTGTTAGTTGGTTCACTAGTGAAAGGGAAAAACATTAAAGGCAATAATAATAATAATAATAATAATAATTATTATTATTATTATTATTACATAACATTGTTATTATTATTAGCTTTTCATTACAAGTAAACAATTTTAACATTAACATTAATTTTCTTCAATTTTAAAATCTGGAGGTCCTCCAAAACCATCTAAATCATCTTCTGCATTCTTATCAGGGAGTAGAGATTTATAAAAATAATGAGCTGACTGAGGTATTAAATTAAGCAGTGATCTTTTAACTTTTTTAAGCGATACCTTTACCATTAGGCCACAATGGCGAGAGATTTTCTTTACTAATGATGCACGAAACAGGATGTCTCCTTGCTGTCTCTTTGAAATATTAACTTCACTTAGAGAGCTTCAAAAAATTTGTCTCATAAAAATGGACATTGGTTGATTTTTTTTTTCACTGTCCCTAGTATTAGGCTAATTTATGACATCATTTAGCTTTTTCTTTTTTAAGGTTTGATATGAGGCTTTCAACCCTATTTTTTTAACAAAATCGTCCTGGTTCATTTCATAAACAATAAGCGGTTTTTGTTTGTGACACTCTTTCATTACTTTAAAATAATCCTGTGGCAAATAAGTGTACTGTTGCTTCAAAATCATCATCATTAGGAAGATAGCTATGTCCTGGAAATAAGAAACTTTGAGTTATTTTGTTAAGTGTAGGATGTTTTTGAAGCGCTACTTTCAACAGTAGTAACAGTTCTGTATTCCTGTTTTGACCTTCACAGGAATCACTCCATAAAATTAGATCGTCAGGTCCGGCTGGTAAATTATTTCTTATTCGGCTATCTTGTTTATTATTTCTTGTTCAGCTTTAACATGCACGAGCCAACCTCTCGCGCCCTCTGCCAGCTTCTTCAACCCATGTGTGTCACTATCCTCGATTATCGGTACCTGAATGGATGCCGTAATTATAGACCCACATTTGGCGCTTATAAAAAACTAAATTTTTAGGTATCCTAAGAAGAGGTAGTCTTTCTCCGTATCAAACGTTAAGCATTCTGTAGCACTGTTACTACCAGCTAATCTCAAATCGTCTTTCATCTTTTGCTTAGCTTCTTGCCAAATGTCATCATGCTGCTCTTGATCTTTTTGTAGCTGAAACGTTTTTCGAGGATCAGAGGTATTCATGATTTGAATATTAAAAGAATCGCACTTATTACAAGTGTCTTTTTAGAGTTTTAAATTGTAGGTCGTTAAAAATTTTTTTTGAAGGTTGAAAAACTTGCAACTTCTTGTTTCTACCATTAATACACAAATCATACATTTTACTCAGTGTCGTGTCAGATGGAAGGAATTCTGAATTGGTTTTTGATCGTCTATAATGTGACCTGTATTTTTGTATATTAGTGATAACATCTTTCATCTCCTGTATCTGTTCATTAGACATTTTATTCCACCCACATTGTTTTCCTCTTTTGTCACCTAAATGTGTTTTCTGTTTTTGTAGAACGGTATTAACTCTTTTTTTGAGATGCAAAATGTTTTGCATCTCTCTGCATCTAACATTACTGATCTGATACTCGCGAAATAAATATTTTGTTTTATTGCTTACAACATTATTTGCTTGCACGTAGGAACGTTTGTTCTGCACCTCTTTTACGTTATTAGCAAAGTACATATTTTGTAAGTTATAATCTGATAACTCCTTGAATTTGTTGAATTCAGTATGATGCACTTCTGCGGGAACATTTTGTATACACTTTATGATACAGTTACAGTTGTCATTAAATTCTTTAGCATTCACATTTTTATTTAAAAAATTAATATGTTCCATATATTTATACTTATTACACTTTCTTTTAACCCTATTCAAGTTTTCATACTTCCTTTTGCGACCTTTCTTGGGCCTAGGGGAGAGAGGGGTAGCCCCGATCACCTAAGGGAGAAATTTTATAAAAAATTGAAGAATTGGCTAAAAGTTAAAAACAAATGTAAAAAATTGTTGATATAACAGTGCAGCTTATTAGTTATACACTGTAAGCGTTAAAGTTGAAAGGGGCTTTTCTTATTGCATAAAAAGTAAAAAATGGGCTTTGATCGGTATTCCCCCACCCGCGGGGTAATGATGATCAGTTGATTTCCTATGCAAATTAAATGAGAAAAAATAAAAACTTAAAAAAAAATTGTCAATGTAAAAAGCAAATGATATATTGTTAAAAGATACATTAGAATGTTACTTATATCTGCAAATGGTCCTTACTACATTCTAAGCCTAAAAATAAATTTTAAAAATTAGGTTTTTTTTAGTTCATAAGCCAATGTACTATATCCTGTGTATTTTATATGGGAAATAATGCAATTTAATTTTTGTATGTAAATTTTCTCTATATAGGCCAACTAAAAATCTTTCCTATAATACACATTATAATAGTTTCTCATTCAAAAGACACTAATATTGACAATCTTTGACTCCGAGGGTAACTTTTAAATTAAGATACGCCATAATAAAAAAAAGTTTTTATTAATCAGTACAAAACTAAAAAAAAACCTAGTTACGCCACGGAAAGTATCACGAACATATAAGGGCAACGCATTAGTATTTAATACTACTTAACTCAGTATGGTGTTGTACAGTTGTAACTCAGTACAGTTGATCGTCATTCCCCCACTCACCTGATCGGTGCTACCCCACCGCGTATACTACTGAGTTTTGTAACCTGAGACTACAGTAAGTTAGTTTAAAACCGTAAATAACGAATTCAAATAATGCTGGAAACGTTAACAATATATCTGTACAATTAAATAATTCAAAATTTAAGTGCAAATATCATTACGTTGCTTTAAAGATGTGAAGAAATAAGAAGAAATTTGTCTAAAACACACTTCTGTAATTCACCTGTAAGTACAATGGCGGAAATGGTTAGCGGTCGTTTTTAATTAGTTCACTGTGCAACTGGCTAGAGTTCACCATTCAACAGATATCGCTACAGAGTACTATACTCTCGTTACCGTCCTGATCGGGGCTACCCGCTGATCGGTGCTACCCCACTCACCCCTACCTCCAAATGTACTTTCTTTTTCATTTGGGAACAATGAAATATCTACTTAGTTTTTATTACTATCATGTAACCAATGACAAACCATATTATCATGTTCAGGTGTCAATTTATTCTTCGTGAAATTGTTCTTCTGCGTGCTCTTCTACAAACAAAAAACAGACATGCAAACCTATTGTGAAAATGAACGAAAACTGTTCAAAGGGTGTCAAATATTTGTGTAACTGTCATAGGTACCAACAATTATGAATTTCGCTTACCACGTCAACATTCAATTCGTCCTCTGAACTAGGAAAACGCTGTTGTTATCGTCACTAGAGTTATCTCAATTACAGAATAAACAGTTTTCTTTCCTCCAGTTTAGGGGTTGGAATTATTTCCACTTGCTGAACATGATGGAACAGGCATTAATTCAGCGTACGTTGGCATGTAATAGGTTTTCGATTCTGCATTTATAAGTAGTTCATCAACTGAAAAGAATTCATAAAACTTTATTACAAGTTTTCACAGATCTAGAAAAAAATTCAAAATTTTTAAGACAGGTTGTTAAATTTTTGAGAAATGTACTTTTTTGGTGCTAGCTGGTTTTTGCACCAAAGTCTTCTGTTTGAAGATAAAAGTTTTTTACCTTCAAAGTCATATCCTAATTGCTTCTGCACTTCTGTAAAAGATCCTGAGACCTGATCTGGTGTTACAATGGGAACATGAAATTCATCAGACATTGTTGTGTTTGCTTTTGCACTGACACTACAGTCAAGTCTTTGGTAATCTTCACTTTCTACAAAAAAGTAAACCAGTAATATACATACTGTGCCGTGGCAAAATGTAAAGCTGAACGCCCCGGCCATATCTCGCGTCGACAATGCCGGCCGAATATCAGGACCAAAGGTTGCGCGGTTGCGCTCTGCTATATATCGACCTTGACCGATATACCGCTGCGGTGCACGACAGCGAAATCAAGTCGGCGGCGCATCAACTGTTTTATAACTCTATTCAATCCGCTGCAAATTTTCTGTACACGCCTGTCTTTCCTTTTCGACACTCCGGCAGGGCGGTTGTTTGACGGTGGGCACTCGTAGACACCTTATAATGACTTGGTGAATTTATAAAGTGCTTCAGGGTCCCCGCATATTCGGGAGGTAAAAGGGGTTGCCAGGATGGGGAAATTACATCTATCCCCATCCGCAGAGCGGAGCAACAAGGTCCCCAGCGCCATCAGACCAACCTAGACCCAACAGAGAAGGAATTACACTACCCGCGGAAGCTCGCCCTTGCTCTCATCACCGTCACTCTCCTCCAGCATTACATAGCAATTTTACCATATGTGTCAGCAAAAAGCAGGTGGTGGCAGGTGGTACTTTTTATTTAACCACACATACACAGCACTCCACCAGTTGTAAGCTACAAACGAAAGACTCGCTTAGCAAGAGTAAACTCGTGCATTTAAAGGTTAAGATTGCTCATAACAGATCCTGTGCAGACTTGGTTGCTTCTTGATGTGATTATTGTGTTTATTATTATTGGAAATCTGCTTATAATACATTTTTAGTAATTTAATTGTTATTTGTGTTGTTACATGTTATTATTACTTGCAAATATTTAATGTCGATAAATAAAAGTAACTTGGAAATGACTTAAAAAAACTATACTTGAAAATTTTTGTATTTATATAATGAACAACTTGTACCTTCTTGTTATATAGCGTTAGTAATTCATTGCTGATTAAATTGTCAAATGCTGTTAGTGCAAATTGAAAATTTCTGGCGATTGCAAAATGAAAAGAATTTGTGTCTGCTGGTTATACAGTTTTAATAATTTATTTGTTAATTATATTTGGATGTTATTAGTAGAAGTTAACAATATACCAGTGTCTATGAAATGAGAATAATTAAAAATAGCTTGAATTGCATGCTCTGTGACACGTTTTTTGGAGTTTTGTGCTGAACTGTGCTTTGAGGTTATGTAGTGCTTTGTTTATGAAAGTGTAGAGGAGTGAACAGTTTTCTTTAATAAATAATTCGTATTGTTCATTTTATATAGAGTGACAATCATATACAGTGTGCAAAATTTTAATTTACTGTTAACCGTTTGTGATAAACTACATTTGCAAAAGTCTAACTATGTGACTGAGAATGAAATTTGTTAATAATTGTGAATCAGATGACAAAGTACCTATTTTTGACAAATCGGAGAGTGGAGAGAATCTATATAACATTATTTATATAGATTTTATCAGTTTCTCTATAATTAAAGTTCATTGTTTTGCATTAAGTTACATTTACAAAGTTTCATACATGACCAATATCAGAGGACTAATGTACTAACCACTGATCAAAAGGTTTTTAACATTTTAATAAAACAATTTGTGAGCAAGACTAAAGTCAATTACTGAAAGACAGACTGTTAGCCTTTTGGTAAATGTGGTTTTAAAGTACAGAATCTGAAGATAAATTTTCAATACGTAACGTCAAAACCTATATGTTATTACCTTTCTTTTCGCAGCACTATTCGAATTTGAAGGTGCAACTGTAGCAGGTAATGAAGTGGTCACTGGACTGGAAGGTGTTGCAGAAGCCAGTGCTGTTGCAGGAGCTGAAGACGATTTGTGTACTTGTATACTATCGGCAGACTCTGTAGGAACGTGTTGATTTAGGTGAATTTGGTGGTGGTGACGGCAATCCACGGTACTTGTCACTTTTTATTTCCCTCATCTGTTTTAATTTTATATCTTTTTCTCTCACCTCTTTCTACAAACATTCATAATTACAGTTACTATACCTACTACAGACAAAAGTCATTCATATTTCTTTATATAATGGCTCCCATGTGTACCACCGAAGTAGCTTAGGAGAAGGCAGGGTAGGCTGCCTTATGTGAGCCATACGGCATACAAAGAAGGCAGTGTGGCCAGCACTACCCTTCAGCTGCCCATTATTATCCCCAGGATGTTAGCCCAGGTACTCATTTTCAACAGGCTGAGTCAACCTGGGGGCTGAAAAATGCACCATGATTTTGTGGTGCAGGCCCGGGAATAGAACCCAGGACCTCTAGATTAGTAGTCAGGTGCCATACCCTAGAAAGATATTGGGGATTAATTATGTCAACAATAATTAATTAATTATGTGATTATACTAATTTGTAAAATGAGATCGTGTAATCACTCAATTAGGTTACTCATATCAACTGATTGAAGCTAAGTGATACGTTAGTTCTCCTATGATAGCAAAATTACTGCATTGAGACTCTAATTATTGTATAAATTAATAAAAACTACTATAAATCATTCTAGTGCCATTACTTTCTTGTTCTGAGGTAACTTTGACAATAATGAACGCATATATTCTGGATAAAATAAACACTTATTTATTAACATCATTAAATAAAGAGACTTCAATATATAAATATGGATGATTCCCTGTAAATACATACATAAAAAGAACACATGTATATATATCAATTTACAATGCGAATCCAATACGTTGTTTGCTGGAAAACATACACATACATATATAATACAATCGCTATATAGAAAACACAAATAGTCAAACAATAAATCTTATACTAATGCGTTCATTGCTTGCCTCAGATGAATAGCGTTAATTATAGTTATCATATTTACTTTAAATACTCAAGGGGTGTTTCTTGAAAAGAGACAGGACAGTAGAGTTCTTATGATAAGAATAGCATAAAGATTACTTGTAAAGCGATTTATCCGATATTTCCATCGGTGTAACTCCTTCTCGTTGGTGGTCCATCTGTGTGAAGTTGCGTAGCTGTGACGTCACTAACACTCAACACACGCGGATCAGATTCACTCGCGCTGTGTGTATTTTATGTTGATTCGGCTGTTACTGTTAGAGTTTATGAAATCATGTGTCGTGTGGGTAAGTTCATCATCAACTATGGTGTATATATCTGTCTGTCTATTGTTGAACTTCTTGTGTGGACATTAATGTATAGTGTCTTTGATACCGTTGTGTAATTGTTCCAAATTATATTGTATCGCTTCGCCGCACTGTACAACGTTACGCTTTCGTTGTCCGGTAAAACATTAACAATAGTTCTGCGCGTCGGTTATTGATGAAACTGCGATTGGTTAGTTGAGTTCTGAATTTAACGGTAACTGAGTTTAATAAAGAACTCTAGAGTTATTTAGCACTGGCGTATGTCGCATGATTTAGTCGCTGCAAGTACACTATTACCGGATACTCGCCAATATCGAAATGTTTAAGTCACTTAATTATATACCTATATACCGCGTAGCAGAGTTTCAAAGTCCCACTGCTGTCCGTATGTTAATCGAACTGTATTAAGATTTAGTTCCGTGAGACTGTTAAAGTATACGATTGAGAAATTTATAAGAAGACTCTCGAACTTTGTATTAAGACTGTTGAAAATGTATGAAGACTGTTTAAAAGTACGTGATTGAAATATATGATGACTGTCGGAAGTGATAAAAAGACTGTCGAAAATTATAAGTAAACTGTCCTCCCGCGTGCTCTGCAAAACAGTTTTTATCAAGCATCGTTTACCACAATGCAATCTTCTGATAGGCACGCCTCAGGTCGAACATGATAGGACAGAAGAACTCCTACCCTTATGCAAGACTATCGTTCTTCACTCCTCATTCGACGTTCCCGTTGCCATGATGACGACGGTCCTCTCCACCTGTTCTCTGGGTAGATGCTGGGTTGTGATTGGGTATCCTGTCTCCCCACAAGTTCGCGTCGAAAGCCTCCGTACTCTTTTCCTGGAACCAGAGCAATTTCTCGGCTGTCGATCAGGTCTTTGTCTAAGCGTACTCCGGACCCTGCTGCAGTTCTCACGCGAACAATGTGTCGTATTTCGTTATTGTTTCACTATCCTTGACCCTTTTCCGATAGCTATCCTGACGCAGCGTGACGTCATTTCCAAAACGGCACTCCTTCTGCCTGTCGTAAATATCAGTTGTCGCCATTAAGACGTTCCCCCGCTGTGCACAAGTTCGATTCCATTCTTTAGATATCGATGTCAGTTCTCATACAGGGTAAATACCATTGTGTACTTACGCCCTTTTCTTACTACTGGTACACTTCAAATTAACCTTAGAGTGTGTCCGTCACAGTTTCTCTGTAAATTGGTACTTGACATAGTTTCTTTTATCTTGCATGTTGCCGGCTGTAAATTATTTCCCATTGTAAAGTTATGTGAAGCGTATTCGTATTGTCCGAAGCAAACGTTCAGTTGACACATCGTAAAACTGTTCTTTATTTATTGCTCGTGGCTCGTGTAGGGGTGTCTTGCTGTATGTAACGTCTTTTCGGTCATACTATTAAAAAATTTTAATTCTTGGTTGTTACATAGTCCCCAAATCGGATTGGATGTTGGATCAGCAGAAGACATTCTAATCCGATTTCTGCGCTCTGTGTTTGTTGTGGGAGTCCCCTCTGATAAGGTCACGGTCATTGACCCACTTTCCTCTGCTTGGGGCATACGGGTATATATTCCCTATATTTTGTTGTAAACTAACTCTGGGAATTTATTGCCGTGCATCTGAGGAAGGATGAACGCATTTTCACACATTGTGCATATCTAATTAGATATGGGATTATTTTACAATAATAATAATAACTGTGGATGGCTGTCATCCGCTTATAACCTAATACATGAAATAATGGTTTTCGACATGAAATGTAATTATTCATGTATCGTTTAAATATCGTTACGATAGTTAATGTCCTTAGTCTATCTTGAACATTTAAAACACAACACAATTTACGAACCTGTAAATACATTTTGATACATTCATTATTTGTTATTGAGTATCACTTACAATACGTATTACTAACATTTATACTGATTATATAGATTATAAATTTATATACATCATTTAGGAACGATTAACAATTCATTTGAAATCATTTTGATTATAGATAACTTCGCTTTATACCACTCAGATTTGATTAATTAATCTTACATCATTGTGTGTCTATAAAAAGCTCGTCATAACGTCTTTAGCAATTTATTGCTGCACACTCGATCGAACTTTTCGCATCATAAGTGTCCTTTCTATTGAAATTTTCATTAACATTGGTTATACACATGTAATTAATGTCATTAGACTGTCACGTCGAGACTTAAGAACTCTATGTACAAAAAAAAATCTTTAAATTATACGCTAATAAGTTATACATCATATCGTTCAGCTAGTTGGACCGGTTTTCGCGGCACATTCACCCTATGCGTTGGCCCGTCCCCTGTAGTCCACTAGTCTAATTGTCGATGCAACTTTCGCTTTCCTGTGAGACTTGTACTTTCGTTTCGTAGTACTTCTTCAACAGACGTACATTAAATTTTCCTCTCACTTTGCCACTGCTATCGCACTCAGTGAGCTCGTATGTTGCATCACCAAGGACGCGATTAACCTTGTATGGTCCGGTGTACAACTCGAAAAACTTGTCGATCCTTTCCATTGCGGCGTCAGATTGGTGGTAGCTCCTTAACAGCACCTTGTCGCCGATAGCAAATTTAGTAATTTCCTTACTATCATTGATGCGCTTAGCATACTTCTCTCTTTTTTCCTTTATTTTTACAAATACGTTGATATTTGAGATGTATTTACTGTTGATGACATCTTTGTCCAGCCACTTCTCCCATGCGCGGGTCGGCTTCTTTCCTAATTGCGCCTCGTGGGGGGTTATTTCTATTGTTTCGTGGTATGTTTCATTGATACATGTCTCAATCAATCCGACGTATCTTGACCACTTACTATGCTGGTCGTGTACCAAGATCCTGAATAGATTTCCAAGTTGGCGGTTAATCCTTTCTGCTAAGTTCGCGCGAGGATTCCTTATCGCCGTATATCTCGGTTGTATACCCAGCTCCTCGAGACCTTTAATCCATTTTTCCGCGGTAAATTGCGTGCCGTTATCGGTTAAAATGACTTTCGGTCGTCCAAACTTCGCACAGTAGTCGTTGATTCGTCGTAATGTCGTGGTGGTTGTCGCTCTTCTTAATGTGAATAACTTGACAAACTTTGTGAAGTTGTCCACCATGACAAGTAAGTATTTGACGCCTCCTGTACCAGTTGGTAAGGGTCCATAGTAATCGACGCTCACGATGTCACCTCTAGCTGACGGTATCATAGCCTTTGTTCCGCCAAACAGCATCCTGTTGTTCGTGTCCTTGTATCGTTGACATGAGTCTCAAGTCTGGGTATATGCTTTCACTTTCTTGAACAAGCTGTCAATCGTGAAGTGCTCCTGTAACATTTTTATACAACTTTTCGGGCCTAGGTGTCCGTACATTTGGTGTATCTCTGCAATTAGGTCCTTCGACACGCTGTCAGGAATGTATAGTTTCCATTCGCCACGTTGTTCCATTCGTCGGTATAACTTATTGTTAACAATTTTATAAAATTTGCTTAATTTATTATCTACATCGTTATTCTTAATCTTATCTATAAGTGTTCCGAGTTTGGCATCTTCATTCTGGTATTTGCCGATATCTCTAATTATTTTACCTATTTGTTGACTCATTTTAATAACTAGGTGATTAATCAAATACTCGTGCGTTTCCTCGTTTGTCTCCTGTTGTTCCGCGTCAGCCGGGTATCTACTCAATATGTCCGCAACTACATTATCCTTTCCTTTACAGTGGATAATGTCGAAATTGTATTCCTGTATGGCGAGAATCCATCTTGTAATTCTCGAGTTGTTTAAGTGGCACTTGTGCATGAATGTTAATGCTTTATTGTCCTTGATTATCGTTAGGGGCTGGCCAAGTATGTACATTCAAAACTTATCCAGACATCTAACGATACTTAAGATATCTCTTTCTCCGTTGTGAAATAATTGCGTTCTGCGCCTTTAAATGTTTTGCTTGTACAAGCAATTACGCCAATTTCTCCTTCTTCATCGATCTGGTAAAGCTGGCCACCATACGCAAAATTACTAGCGTCACACTGAATATAGTATCTTTGGTTCGGCCGTGGGAACCGTAAAGTTACTGTGTTTATAAATAAATTCTTGACTTTCTGGAAACACTCGTCCACCTCTCTTGTCCATGAAAACTTTCGTCCTCCTTTCAGCAGTTCGTGTAAGGGTTGCGTCGTTTCCGCGTATTTACTCGTGAATCTATTATAAAAATTGGTGAGGCCAAGGAAACCTTTGAGTTGTTTTGTATTCTTCGGTGCTGGGAAATCCATAATTGCCTTTACCCTGTCATCAGTTGCTTGTATCCCTTTTGTTGTAAGGCGATAACCAAGGAATGAGATTTCTCGTCTAAAGAACTGTGACTTGGTGAGGTTGACAGTGATATTTGCCTTATTGAGGTTGTTTAGTAATGTTTCTAAATGATTTAAGTGTGTTTGTATATTGTTGGAGTAACACAAGCAGTCGTCCACGTAGATGATCGTGTTCTTCTTGACTTCCTCCTCGAGAGCCACGTCCAATCCACGTGTCAACGCCGCAGAGCTGGTGCTAAGTCCAAATGGTGTCACTGTGAATCGGTAGCACCTCCCTTCGTGCATAAACGCAGTGAAATCCCTACATTCTTGTTTTAATGGGACTTGCCAGAAGCTACTGGATAAACCGACTGTCGACAAGTACTGCATATCACCACATCTAGCCAATATCTCATTTACCGGGGACACTCCTTCGTAATCGGGTACAGTTACGCTGTTCACTTTCCTAGCATCAAGGCACAGGCGAGCCCTTCCATCCTTCTTGATTACTGTCACGATTGGATTGACGTACGGGCTGGCGCAACGTTCGATTACTCCATATCGTAACATCCGGTTAATCTCCTCGTTCACCTTGTCTCTGTAAGCAAGCGGCACAGGCCACCCTCGTTGAAAGTAAGGTGTCCTGTCCGTAACGTGAAACTCATGCGTGTAACCCTCTATTCTTCCCGGACACTCCCTAAAAACATTCCGGTTCCCTACCAAAATCTCCTTCAGGCGTTGCAATATTCCTCCATCCACGCAGTCTATGCTCCCAATCTTTTCATCGATGTACCGCAGTACTTCCTCTTCTTCTTCACTGGTTATCACGTCAATGTTCATAATTGGTATAATGTGCTCCTCTTCATCAGTGTTGCTTTTTAAATTAATTACTTTGATTCCGATGTCGATGCGACACCCAACTTCTTGTAGAAAACTAATTCCTAGTATGCACGGTTTCACTAATTCTGGTATTATCAAAAACACACATTCATATCGGATACTACCAATCTCAATGTCACACAATATTTGTCTCTTAACTAATTTGGATTTATTTCCTACAGCACTTATTATAAATGTATTCGTTACGGGTAGTGTCTCATATGGCCCTATACACTTCTTATGATTATTAAACCACGTGTCCGATAATCCGTTGACGAGGCATCCGGTATCCAGCAAAGCTTGTACAATTATATCATTATTAAATTTGATAGTAATTTCGGGACATTTCAACACTTGTTTGTTAATAATTTCGTCGTCCTCTTGTAGTAAGTCCTTTCGTAAATCCGGTAGTAATATATTTACATTCTCACTCAGAAATAAGTCGCTTAAAAATTCTATCTTATTCTCTAGTTTGACATATTTTTGTTGTTGTTGTTGTCGCTGTTACCGCTCGCCCTCGGGGTGGTGTCATTGACCGTTCTACTGGGGCCCGCTTCTGCTGGCGTGAACTGCACGTATTGATGTATTGCTTGTTGTCAAAACGACCCCTTGGCTGTCGGTCGCTTTCACTTTTGTTATACTGTCCCTCCCTCTCTCTCGGGTTGTTTTTTCCCTCGTTGTAGGGTCTATAATGCGGCCTGCGATTGTTCTCTCCGCTTGACTGTATACTCGTAAATTCCGTAATTAATGCTTCAAAATTCGGTATACTTGTGATGCCACGTGTGACCACGGCGAGCTGCAAATCCTTTCCAAAGTGACGGGCTAATTTTCGGATCAGCTGCGTATCGGTCAATGCTGGCGACAGTTGCCGGCTTTCCAGTAATATTCTTTCTACATACTGGACGGCTGTGATTGGCCCATTCCACTCATATCTGCCGTACTCAAGATTGTCGCGTATATTGTCCTGGCGTTCTTGACCCCAGTACTTCAAGGTGAAGGCTTCTTTAAACTCTTCGTACGTGGAGATTTGATTCCGTATGACACGCCACCATATCCCAGCGTCCATCTCCAAGTGTCTCCCGATCCATTTAATGTCATTGTTGTTGTAGTACTGTTCTTGGATTTCTGACAATTCCTTCAGGAATTCCATTGGGAACCTGTCAGTGCCGTTGTACTTTAATTCTGTATGTGTGTGTCCGTTAATCCTACTGATTATCCCCGACTCACCTTCAATTAGCTGACGCTGTAGTAGTTCTATTTGGGACTTTAATTCGTTGATACGAGTGGTTTTCTCTCTGGTGCTCTCATCTAGTTTTAGTTCCGCCGACTTCTGTCTCCCATCTACCTCACTGATCTTCTGCTGTATCGTGCTGTTTACGTCTCCCTGTTCCTGTTGTAATTGTCTTACTGTTTGGAATAATTCGACTCTCAATTCCTCCTGCTTCTTATGATTTTCTTTTGCGTGTGTTTATACTCTGTTGTGGATCTTCTTGATGCTTGTTTGAGTATTTTGGGCAATACTCTTTAGTCCCTGTCGGTCTAATTCTCTAGTTTCTCGTTCCTCTTCGAATTTCTTGTCGGTGTCGTCCTTTAACTCTTTTATGATCTCGTTCTGCTGCTTCTGGACCTCGTCTATCTTCTTGTCACAATTATTTATATATTCACGCATTTCCGCGCGTATTTGTGTAAAATTTTCATTCTGCTTCTCGAACTTTTCATTAATTTCTTCCTTTTGCTTCTCAAATTTTTCTTCTAGTTTTTCGAATTTTTCATTAAAATTTTCATTAATCATCTTAAGGCTTTCACTCGTGCCCGCATGAGGTCCATAAGTGAACGCATTGTCACTTCTTCCTGCGGTTGTTGTTGGGACTCCTGTCCCCGCGCTCTGACGTCTGACGTCTCCTCGGTCATTTGTGAATAGGTTGGTGATTCCTCCCGTTCGACATCAGGTACACCCTGTTGGTTATTAATATCGAAATTCATGGAATCGGTACTACTGGTCGTCATTTTTGCAGCCTTACTCCGCGTTAACATTCAGTCCAACTAGCTTCACACTAATAATATTTGTTCTTACAACTAACATGAAATATATATACGCTTATCCTATCTACTGCCTGCTCTTTGCCCCACGTTGGGCGCCAAATACAAAGATATTGGGGATTAATTATGTCAACAATAATTAATTAATTATGTGATTATACTAATTTGTAAAATGAGATCGTGTAATCACTCAATTAGGTTACTCATATCAACTGATTGAAGCTAAGTGATACGTTAGTTCTCTTATGTTAGCAAAATTACTGCATTGAGACTCTAATTATTGTATAAATTAATAAAAACTACTACAAATCATTCTAGTGCCATTACTTTCTTGTTCTGAGGTAACTTTGACAATAATGAACGCATATATTCTGGATAAACTAAACACTTATTTATTAACATCATTAAATAAAGAGACTTCAATATATAAATATGGATGATTCCCTGTAAATACATACATAAAAAGAACACATGTATATATATCAATTTACAATGCGAATCCAATACGTTGTTTGCTGGAAAACATACACATACATATATAATACAATCGCTATATAGAAAAGACAAATAGTCAAACAATAAATCTTATACTAATGCGTTCATTGCTTGCCTCAGATGAATAGCGTTAATTATAGTTACCATATTTACTTTAAATACTCAAGGGGTGTTTCTTGAAAAGAGACAGGACAGTAGAGTTCTTATGATAAGAATAGCATAAAGATTACTTGTAAAGCGATTTATCCGATATTTCCATCGGTGTAACTCCTTCTCGTTGGTGGTCCATCTGTGTGAAGTTGCGTAGCTGTGACGTCACTAACACTCAACACACGCGGATCAGATTCACTCGCGCTGTGTGTATTTTCTGTTGATTCGGCTGTTACTGTTAGAGTTTATGAAATCATGTGTCGTGTGGGTAAGTTCATCATTAACTATGATGTATATATCTGTCTGTCTATTGTTGAACTTCTTGTGTGGACATTAATGTATAGTGTCTTTGATACCGTTGTGTAATTGTTCCAAATTATATTGTATCGCTTCGCCGCACTGTACAACGTTACGCTTTCGTTGTCCGGTAAAACATTAACAATAGTTCTGCGCGTCGGTTATTGATGAAACTGCGATTGGTTAGTTCAGTTCTGAATTTAACGGTAACTGAGTTTAATAAAGAACTCTAGAGTTGTTAAGCACTGGCGTATGTCGCATGATTTAGTCGCTATAAGTACACTATTACCGGATACTCGCCAATATCGAAATGTTTAAGTCACTTAATTATATACCGCGTAGCAGATATAGTCCCACTGCTGTCCGTATGTTAATCGAACTGTATTAAGATTTAGTTCCGTGAAGACTGTTAAAGTATACGATTGAGAAATTTATAAGAAGACTCTCGAACTTTGTATTAAGACTGTTGAAAATGTATGAAGACTGTTTAAAAGTACGTGATTGAAATATATGATGACTGTCGGAAGTGATAAAAAGACTGTCGAAAATTATAAGTAGACTGTCCTTCCGCGTGCTCTGCAAACAGTTTTTATCAAGCATCGTTTACCACAATGCAATCTTCTGGAAGGCACGCCTCAGGTCGAACATGATAGGACAGAAGAACTCCTACCCTTATGCAAGACTATCGTTCTTCACTCCTCATTCGACGTTCCCGTTGCCATGATGACGACGGTCCTCTCCACCTGTTCTCTGGGTAGATGCTGGAATGTGATTGGGTATCCTGTCTCCCCACAAGTTCGCGTCGAAAGCCTCCGTACTCTTTTCCTGGAACCACAGCAATTTCTCGGCTGTCGATCAGGTCTTTGTCTAAGCGTACTCCGGACCCTGCTGCAGTTCTCACGCGAACAATGTGTCGTATTTCGTTATTGTTTCACTATCCTTGACCCTTTTCCGATAGCTATCCTGACGCAGCGTGACGTCGTTTCCAAAACGGCACTCCTTCTGCCTGTCGTAAATATCAGTTGTCGCCATTAAGACGTTCCCCCGCTGTGCACAAGTTCGATTCCATTCTTTAGATATCGATGTCAGTTCTCATACAGGGTAAATACCATTGTGTACTTACGCCCTTTTCTTACTACTGGTACACTTCAAATTAACCTTAGAGTGTGTCCGTCACAGTTTCTCTGTAAATTGGTACTTGACATAGTTTCTTTTATCTTGCATGTTGCCGGCTGTAAATCTCGGTTGAGTCGAGTCTGTCACGGCCAACCTTATTTCCCATTGTAAAGTTATGTGAAGCGTATTCGTATTGTCCGAAGCAAACGTTCAGTTGACACATCGTAAAACTGTTCTTTATTTATTGCTCGTGGCTCGTGTAGGGGTGTCTTGCTGTATGTAACGTCTTTTCGGTCATACTATTAAAAAATTTTAATTCTTGGTTGTTACATAGTCCCCAAATCGGATTGGATGTTGGATCAGCAGAAGACATTCTAATCCGATTTCTGCGCTCTGTGTTTGTTGTGGGAGTCCCCTCTGATAAGGTCACGGTCATTGACCCACTTTCCTCTGCTTGGGGCATACGGGTATATATTCCCTATATTTTGTTGTAAACTAACTCTGGGAATTTATTGCCGTGCATCTGAGGAAGGATGAACGCATTTTCACACATTGTGCATATCTAATTAGATATGGGATTATTTTACAATAATAATAATAACTGTGGATGGCTGTGTCATCCGCTTATAACCTAATACATGAAATAATGGTTTTCGACATGAAATGTAATTATACATGTATCGTTTAAATATCGTTACGATAGTTAATGTCCTTAGTCTATCTTGAACATTTAAAACACAACACAATTTACGAACCTGTAAATACATTTTGATACATTCATTATTTGTTATTGAGTATCACTTACAATACGTATTACTAACATTTATACTGATTATATAGATTATAAATTTATATACATCATTTAGGAACGATTAACAATTCATTTGAAATCATTTTGATTATAGATAACTTCGCTTTATACCACTCAGATTTGATTAATTAATCTTACATCATTGTGTGTCTATAAAAAGCTCGTCATAACGTCTTTAGCAATTTATTGCTGCACACTCGATCGAACTTTTCGCATCATAAGTGCCCTTTCTATTGAAATTTTCATTAACATTGGTTATACACATGTAATTAATGTCATTAGACTGTCACGTCAAGACTTAAGAACTCTATGTACAAAAAAAAATCTTTAAATTATACGCTAATAAGTTATACATCATATCGTTCAGCTAGTTGGACCGGTTTTCGCGGCACATTCACCCTATGCGTTGGCCCGTCCACTGTAGTCCACTAGTCTAATTGTCGATGCAACTTTCGCTTTCCTGTGAGACTTGTACTTTCGTTTCGTAGTACTTCTTCAACAGACGTACATTAAATTTTCCTCTCACTTTGCCACTGCTATCGCACTCAGTGAGCTCGTATGTTGCATCACCAAGGACGCGATTAACCTTGTATGGTCCGGTGTACAACTCGAAAAACTTGTCGATCCTTTCCATTGCGGCGTCAGATTGGTGGTAGCTCCTTAACAGCACCTTGTCGCCGATAGCAAATTTAGTAATTTCCTTACTATCATTGATGCGCTTAGCATACTTCTCTCTTTTTTCCTTTATTTTTACAAATACGTTGATATTTGAGATGTATTTACTGTTGATGACATCTTTGTCCAGCCACTTCTCCCATGCGCGGGTCGGCTTCTTTCCTAATTGCGCCTCGTGGGGGGTTATTTCTATTGTTTCGTGGTATGTTTCATTGATACATGTCTCAATCAATCCGACGTATCTTGACCACTTACTATGCTGGTCGTGTACCAAGATCCTGAATAGATTTCCAAGTTGGCGGTTAATCTTTTCTGCTAAGTTCGCGCGAGGATTCCTTATCGCCGTATATCTCGGTTGTATACCCAGCTCCTCGAGACCTTTAATCCATTTTTCCGCGGTAAATTGCGTGCCGTTATCGGTTAAAATGACTTTCGGTCGTCCAAACTTCGCACAGTAGTCGTTGATTCGTCGTAATGTCGTGGTGGTTGTCGCTCTTCTTAATGTGAATAACTTGACAAACTTTGTGAAGTTGTCCACCATGACAAGTAAGTATTTGACGCCTCCTGTACCAGTTGGTAAGGGTCCATAGTAATCGACGCTCAAGATGTCACCTCTAGCTGACGGTATCATAGCTTTTGTTCCGCCAAACAGCATCCTGTTTTTCGTGTCCTTGTATCGTTGACATGAGTCTCAAGTCTGGGTATATGCTTTCACTTTCTTGAACAAGCTGTCAATCGTGAAGTGCTCCTGTAACATTTTTATACAACTTTTCGGGCCTAGGTGTCCGTACATTTGGTGTATCTCTGCAATTAGGTCCTTCGACACGCTGTCAGGAATGTATAGTTTCCATTCGCCACGTTGTTCCATTCGTCGGTATAACTTATTGTTAACAATTTTATAAAATTTGCTTAATTTATTATCTACATCGTTATTCTTAATCTTATCTATAAGTGTTCCGAGTTTGGCATCTTCATTCTGGTATTTGCCGATATCTCTAATTATTTTACCTATTTGTTGACTCATTTTAATAACTAGGTGATTAATCAAATACTCGTGCGTTTCCTCGTTTGTCTCCTGTTGTTCCGCGTCAGCCGGGTATCTACTCAATATGTCCGCAACTACATTATCCTTTCCTTTACAGTGGATAATGTCGAAATTGTATTCCTGTATGGCGAGAATCCATCTTGTAATTCTCGAGTTGTTTAAGTGGCACTTGTGCATGAATGTTAATGCTTTATTGTCCGTGATTATCGTTAGGGGCTGGCCAAGTATGTACATTCAAAACTTATCCAGACATCTAACGATACTTAAGATATCTCTTTCTCCGTCGTGAAATAATTGCGTTCTGCGCCTTTAAATGTTTTGCTTGTACAAGCAATTACGCCAATTTCTCCTTCTTCATCGATCTGGTAAAGCTGGCCACCATACGCAAAATTACTAGCGTCACACTGAATATAGTATCTTTGGTTCGGCCGTGGGAACCGTAAAGTTACTGTGTTTATAAATAAATTCTTGACTTTCTGGAAACACTCGTCCACCTCTCTTGTCCATGAAAACTTTCGTCCTCCTTTCAGCAGTTCGTGTAAGGGTTGCGTCGTTTCCGCGTATTTACTCGTGAATCTATTATAAAAATTGGTGAGGCCAAGGAAACCTTTGAGTTGTTTTGTATTCTTCGGTGCTGGGAAATCCATAATTGCCTTTACCCTGTCATCAGTTGCTTGTATCCCTTTTGTTGTAAGGCGATAACCAAGGAATGAGATTTCTCGTCTAAAGAACTGTGACTTGGTGAGGTTGACAGTGATATTTGCCTTATTGAGGTTGTTTAGTAATGTTTCTAAATGATTTAAGTGTGTTTGTATATTGTTGGAGTAACACAAGCAGTCGTCCACGTAGATGATCGTGTTCTTCTTGACTTCCTCCTCGAGAGCCACGTCCAATCCACGTGTCAACGCCGCAGAGCTGGTGCTAAGTCCAAATGGTGTCACTGTGAATCGGTAGCACCTCCCTTCGTGCATAAACGCAGTGAAATCCCTACATTCTTGTTTTAATGGGACTTGCCAGAAGCTACTGGATAAACCGACTGTCGACAAGTACTGCATATCACCACATCTAGCCAATATCTCATTTACCGGGGACACTCCTTCGTAATCGGGTACAGTTACGCTGTTCACTTTCCTAGCATCAAGGCACAGGCGAGCCCTTCCATCCTTCTTGATTACTGTCACGATTGGATTGACGTACGGGCTGGCGCAACGTTCGATTACTCCATATCGTAACATCCGGTTAATCTCCTCGTTCACCTTGTCTCTGTAAGCAAGCGGCACAGGCCACCCTCGTTGAAAGTAAGGTGTCCTGTCCGTAACGTGAAACTCATGCGTGTAACCCTCTATTCTTCCCGGACACTCCCTAAAAACATTCCGGTTCCCTACCAAAATCTCCTTCAGGCGTTGCAATATTCCTCCATCCACGCAGTCTATGCTCCCAATCTTTTCATCGATGTACCGCAGTACTTCCTCTTCTTCTTCACTGGTTATCACGTCAATGTTCATAATTGGTATAATGTGCTCCTCTTCATCAGTGTTGCTTTTTAAATTAATTACTTTGATTCCGATGTCGATGCGACACCCAACGTCTTGTAGAAAACTAATTCCTAGTATGCACGGTTTCACTAATTCTGGTATTATCAAAAACACACATTCATATCGGATACTACCAATCTCAATGTCACACAATATTTGTCTCTTAACTAATTTGGATTTATTTCCTACAGCACTTATTATAAATGTATTCGTTACGGGTAGTGTCTCATATGGCCCTATACACTTCTTATGATTATTAAACCACGTGTCCGATAATCCGTTGACGAGGCATCCGGTATCCAGCAAAGCTTGTACAATTATATCATTATTAAATTTGATAGTAATTTCGGGACATTTCAACACTTGTTTGTTAATAATTTCGTCGTCCTCTTGTAGTAAGTCCTTTCGTAAATCCGGTAGTAATATATTTACATTCTCACTCAGAAGTAAGTCGCTTAAAAATTCTATCTTATTCTCTAGTTTGACATATTTTTGTTGTTGTTGTTGTCGCTGTTACCGCTCGCCCTCGGGGTGGTGTCATTGACCGTTCTACTGGGGCCCGCTTCTGCTGGCGTGAACTGCACGTATTGATGTATTGCTTGTTGTCAAAACGACCCCTTGGCTGTCGGTCGCTTTCACTTTTGTTATACTGTCCCTCCCTCTCTCTCGGGTTGTTTTTTACCTCGTTGTAGGGTCTATAATGCGGCCTGCGATTGTTCTCTCCGCTTGACTGTATACTCGTAAATTCCGTAATTAATGCTTCAAAATTCGGTATACTTGTGATGCCACGTGTGACCACGGCGAGCTGCAAATCCTTTCCAAAGTGACGGGCTAATTTTCGGATCAGCTGCGTATCGGTCAATGCTGGCGACAGTTGCCGGCTTTCCAGTAATATTCTTTCTACATACTGGACGGCTGTGATTGGCCCATTCCACTCATATCTGCCGTACTCAAGATTGTCGCGTATATTGTCCTGGCGTTCTTGACCCCAGTACTTCAAGGTGAAGGCTTCTTTAAACTCTTCGTACGTGGAGATTTGATTCCGTATGACACGCCACCATATCCCAGCGTCCATCTCCAAGTGTCTCCCGATCCATTTAATGTCATTGTTGTTGTAGTACTGTTCTTGGATTTCTGACAATTCCTTCAGGAATTCCATTGGGAACCTGTCAGTGCCGTTGTACTTTAATTCTGTATGTGTGTGTCCGTTAATCCTACTGATTATCCCCGACTCACCTTCAATTAGCTGACGCTGTAGTAGTTCTATTTGGGACTTTAATTCGTTGATACGAGTGGTTTTCTCTCTGGTGCTCTCATCTAGTTTTAGTTCCGCCGACTTCTGTCTCCCATCTACCTCACTGATCTTCTGCTGTATCGTGCTGTTTACGTCTCCCTGTTCCTGTTGTAATTGTCTTACTGTTTGGAATAATTCGACTCTCAATTCCTCCTGCTTCTTATGATTTTCTTTTGCGTGTGTTTATACTCTGTTGTGGATCTTCTTGATGCTTGTTTGAGTATTTTGGGCAATACTCTTTAGTCCCTGTCGGTCTAATTCTCTAGTTTCTCGTTCCTCTTCGAATTTCTTGTCGGTGTCGTCCTTTAACTCTTTTATGATCTCGTTCTGCTGCTTCTGGACCTCGTCTATCTTTTTGTCACAATTATTTATATATTCACGCATTTCCGCGCGTATTTGTGTAAAATTTTCATTCTGCTTCTCGAACTTTTCATTAATTTCTTCCTTTTGCTTCTCAAATTTTTCTTCTAGTTTTTCGAATTTTTCATTAAAATTTTCATTAATCATCTTAAGGCTTTCACTCGTGCCCGCATGAGGTCCATAAGTGAACGCATTGTCACTTCTTCCTGCGGTTGTTGTTGGGACTCCTGTCCCCGCGCTCTGACGTGTGACGTCTCCTCGGTCATTTGTGAATAGGTTGGTGATTCCTCCCGTTCGACATCAGGTACACCCTGTTGGTTATTAATATCGAAATTCATGGAATCGGTACTACTGGTCGTCATTTTTGCAGCCTTACTCCGCGTTAACATTCAGTCCAACTAGCTTCACACTAATAATATTTGTTCTTACAACTAACATGAAATATATATACGCTTATCCTATCTACTGCCGGCTCTTTGCCCCACGTTGGGCGCCAAATACAAAGATATTGGGGATTAATTATGTCAACAATAATTAATTAATTATGTGATTATACTAATTTGTAAAATGAGATCGTGTAATCACTCAATTAGGTTACTCATATCAACTGATTGAAGCTAAGTGATACGTTAGTTCTCTTATGTTAGCAAAATTACTGCATTGAGACTCTAATTATTGTATAAATTAATAAAATCTACTATAAATCATTCTAGTGCCATTACTTTCTTGTTCTGAGGTAACTTTGACAATAATGAACGCATATATTCTGGATAAAATAAACACTTATTTATTAACATCATTAAATAAAGAGACTTCAATATATAAATATGGATGATTCCCTGTAAATACATACATAAAAAGAACACATGTATATATATCAATTTACAATGCGAATCCAATACGTTGTTTGCTGGAAAACATACACATACATATATAATACAATCGCTATATAGAAAAGACAAATAGTCAAACAATAAATCTTATACTAATGCGTTCATTGCTTGCCTCAGATGAATAGCGTTAATTATAGTTACCATATTTACTTTAAATACTCAAGGGGTGTTTCTTGAAAAGAGACAGGACAGTAGAGTTCTTATGATAAGAATAGCATAAAGATTACTTGTAAAGCGATTTATCCGATATTTCCATCGGTGTAACTCCTTCTCGTTGGTGGTCCATCTGTGTGAAGTTGCGTAGCTGTGACGTCACTAACACTCAACACACGCGGATCAGATTCACTCGCGCTGTGTGTATTTTCTGTTGATTCGGCTGTTACTGTTAGAGTTTATGAAATCATGTGTCGTGTGGGTAAGTTCATCATTAACTATGGTGTATATATCTGTCTGTCTATTGTTGAACTTCTTGTGTGGACATTAATGTATAGTGTCTTTGATACCGTTGTGTAATTGTTCCAAATTATATTGTATCGCTTCGCCGCACTGTACAACGTTACGCTTTCGTTGTCCGGTAAAACATTAACAATAGTTCTGCGCGTCGGTTATTGATGAAACTGCGATTGGTTAGTTCAGTTCTGAATTTAACGGTAACTGAGTTTAATAAAGAACTCTAGAGTTGTTAAGCACTGGCGTATGTCGCATGATTTAGTCGCTATAAGTACACTATTACCGGATACTCGCCAATATCGAAATGTTTAAGTCACTTAATTATATACCGCGTAGCAGAGTTTCAAAGTCCCACTGCTGTCCGTATGTTAATCAAACTGTATTAAGATTTAGTTCCGTGAAGACTGTTAAAGTATACGATTGAGAAATTTATAAGAAGACTCTCGAACTTTGTATTAAGACTGTTGAAAATGTATGAAGACTGTTTAAAAGTACGTGATTGAAATATATGATGACTGTCGGAAGTGATAAAAAGACTGTCGAAAATTATAAGTAGACTGTCCTCCCGCGTGCTCTGCAAACAGTTTTTATCAAGCATCGTTTACCACAATGCAATCTTCTGGAAGGCACGCCTCAGGTCGAACATGATAGGACAGAAGAACTCCTACCCTTATGCAAGACTATCGTTCTTCACTCCTCATTCGACGTTCCCGTTGCCATGATGACGACGGTCCTCTCCACCTGTTCTCTGGGTAGATGCTGGGTTGTGATTGGGTATGCTGTCTCCCCACAAGTTCGCGTCGAAAGCCTCCGTACTCTTTTCCTGGAACCAGAGCAATTTCTCGGCTGTCGATCAGGTCTTTGTCTAAGCGTACTCCGGACCCTGCTGCAGTTCTCACGCGAACAATGTGTCGTATTTCGTTATTGTTTCACTATCCTTGACCCTTTTCCGATAGCTATCCTGACGCAGCGTGACGTCGTTTCCAAAACGGCACTCCTTCTGCCTGTCGTAAATATCAGTTGTCGCCATTAAGACGTTCCCCCGCTGTGCACAAGTTCGATTCCATTCTTTAGATATCGATGTCAGTTCTCATACAGGGTAAATACCATTGTGTACTTACACCCTTTTCTTACTACTGGTACACTTCAAATTAACCTTGGAGTGTGTCCGTCACAGTTTCTCTGTAAATTGGTACTTGACATAGTTTCTTTTATCTTGCATGTTGCCGGCTGTAAATCTCGGTTGAGTCGAGTCTGTCACGGCCAACCTTATTTCCCATTGTAAAGTTATGTGAAGCGTATTCGTATTGTCCGAAGCAAACGTTCAGTTGACACATCGTAAAACTGTCCTTTATTTATTGCTCGTGGCTCGTGTAGGGGTGTCTTGCTGTATGTAACGTCTTTTCGGTCATACTATTAAAAAATTTTAATTCTTGGTTGTTACATAGTCCCCAAATCGGATTGGATGTTGGATCAGCAGAAGACATTCTAATCCGATTTCTGCGCTCTGTGTTTGTTGTGGGAGTCCCCTCTGATAAGGTCACGGTCATTGACCCACTTTCCTCTGCTTGGGGCATACGGGTATATATTCCCTATATTTTGTTGTAAACTAACTCTGGGAATTTATTGCCGTGCATCTGAGGAAGGATGAACGCATTTTCACACATTGTGCATATCTAATTAGATATGGGATTATTTTACAATAATAATAATAACTGTGGATGGCTGTCATCCGCTTATAACCTAATACATGAAATAATGGTTTTCGACATGAAATGTAATTATTCATGTATCGTTTAAATATCGTTACGATAGTTAATGTCCTTAGTCTATCTTGAACATTTAAAACACAACACAATTTACGAACCTGTAAATACATATTGATACATTCATTATTTGTTATTGAGTATCACTTACAATACGTATTACTAACATTTATACTGATTATATAGATTATAAATTTATATACATCATTTAGGAACGATTAACAATTCATTTGAAATCATTATGATTATAGATAACTTCGCTTTATACCACTCAGATTTGATTAATTAATCTTACATCATTGTGTGTCTATAAAAAGCTCGTTATAACGTCTTTAGCAATTTATTGCTGCACACTCGATCGAACTTTTCGCATCATAAGTGTCCTTTCTATTGAAATTTTCATTAACATTGGTTATACACATGTAATTAATATCATTAGACTGTCACGTCGTGACTTAAGAACTCTATGTACAAAAAAAAATCTTTAAATTATACGCTAATAAGTTATACATCATATCGTTCAGCTAGTTGGACCGGTTTTCGCGGCACATTCACCCTATGCGTTGGCCCGTCCCCTGTAGTCCACTAGTCTAATTGTCGATGCAACTTTCGCTTTCCTGTGAGACTTGTACTTTCGTTTCGTAGTACTTCTTCAACAGACGTACATTAAATTTTCCTGTCACTTTGCCACTGCTATCGCACTCAGTGAGCTCGTATGTTGCATCACCAAGGACGCGATTAACCTTGTATGGTCCGGTGTACAACTCGAAAAACTTGTCGATCCTTTTCATTGCGGCGTCAGATTGGTGGAAGCTCCTTAACAGCACCTTATCGCCGATAGCAAATTTAGTAATTTCCTTACTATCATTGATGCGCTTAGCATACTTCTCTCTTTTTTCCTTAATTTTTACAAATACGTTGATATTTGAGATGTATTTACTGTTGATGACATCTTTGTCCAGCCACTTCTCCCATGCGCGGGTCGGCTTCTTTCCTAATTGCGCCTCGTGGGGGGTTATTTCTATTGTTTCGTGGTATGTTTCATTGATACATGTCTCAATCAATCCGACGTATCTTGACCACTTACTATGCTGGTCGTGTACCAAGATCCTGAATAGATTTCCAAGTTGGCGGTTAATCCTTTCTGCTAAATTCGCGCGAGGATTCCTTATCGCCGTATATCTCGGTTGTATACCCAGCTCCTCGAGACCTTTAATCCATTTTTCCGCGGTAAATTGCGTGCCGTTATCGGTTAAAATGACTTTCGGTCGTCCAAACTTCGCACAGTAGTCGTTGATTCGTCGTAATGTCGTGGTGGTTGTCGCTCTTCTTAATGTGAATAACTTGACAAACTTTGTGAAGTTGTCCACCATGACAAGTAAGTATTTGACGCCTCCTGTACCAGTTGGTAAGGGTCCATAGTAATCGACGCTCACGATGTCACCTCTAGCTGACGGTATCATAGCCTTTGTTCCGCCAAACAGCATCCTGTTGTTCGTGTCCTTGTATCGTTGACATGAGTCTCAAGTCTGGGTATATGCTTTCACTTTCTTGAACAAGCTGTCAATCGTGAAGTGCTCCTGTAACATTTTTATACACCTTTTCGGGCCTAGGTGTCCGTACATTTGGTGTATCTCTGCAATTAGGTCCTTCGACACGCTGTCAGGAATGTATAGTTTCCATTCGCCACGTTGTCGTCGGTATAACTTATTGTTAACAATTTTATAAAATTTGCTTAATTTATTATCTACATCGTTATTCTTAATCTTATCTATAAGTGTTCCGACTTTGGCATCTTCATTCTGGTATTTGCTGATATCTCTAATTATTTTACCTATTTGTTGACTCATTTTAATAACTAGGTGATTAATCAAATACTCGTGCGTTTCTTCGTTTGTCTCCTGTTGTTCCGCGTCAGCCGGGTATCTACTCAATATGTCCGCAACTACATTATCCTTTCCTTTACAGTGGATAATGTCGAAATTGTATTCCTGTATGGCGAGAATCCATCTTGTAATTCTCGAGTTGTTTAAGTGGCACTTGTGCAAGAATGTTAATGCTTTATTGTCCGTGATTATCGTTAGGGGCTGGCCAAGTATGTACATTCGAAACTTATCCAGACATCTAACGATACTTAATAGCTCTTTCTCCGTCGTGAAGTAATTGCGTTCTGCGCCTTTAAATATTTTGCTTGTAAAAGCAATCACGCCAATTTCTCCTTCTTCATCGATCTGGTAAAGCTGGCCACCATACGCAAAATTACTAGCGTCACACTGAATATAGTATCTTTGGTTCGGCCGTGGGAACCGTAAAGTTACTGTGTTTATAAATAAATTCTTGACTCTCTGGAAACACTCGTCCACCTCTCTTGTCCATGAAAACTTTCGTCCTCCTTTCAGCAGTTCGTGTAAGGGTTGCGTCGTTTCCGCGTATTTACTCGTGAATCTATTATAAAAATTGGTGAGGCCAAGGAAACCTTTGAGTTGTTTTGTATTCTTCGGTGCTGGGAAATCCATAATTGCCTTTACCTTGTCATCAGTTGCTTGTATCCCTTTTGTTGTAAGGCGATAACCAAGGAATGAGATTTCTCGTCTAAAGAACTGTGACTTGGTGAGGTTGACAGTGATATTTGCCTTATTGAGGTTGTTTAGCAATGTTTCTAAATGATTTAAGTGTGTTTGTATATTGTTGGAGTAACACAAGCAGTCGTCCACGTAGATGATCGTGTTCTTCTTGACTTCCTCCTCGAGAGCCACGTCCAATCCACGTGTCAACGCCGCAGAGCTGGTGCTAAGTCCAAATGGTGTCACTGTGAATCGGTAGCACCTCCCTTCGTGCATAAACGCAGTGAAATCCCTACATTCTTGTTTTAATGGGACTTGCCAGAAGCTACTGGATAAATCGACTGTCGACAAGCACTGCATATCACCACATCTAGCCAATATCTCATTTACCGGGGACACTCCTTCGTAATCGGGTACAGTTACGCTGTTCACTTTCCTTGCATCAAGGAACAGGCGAGCCCTTCCATCCTTCTTGATTACTGTCACGATTGGATTGACGTACGGGCTGGCGCAACGTTCGATTACTCCATATCGTAACATCCGGTTAATCTCTCGTTCACCTTGTCTCTGTAAGCAAGCGGCACAGGCCACCCTCGTTGAAAGTAAGGTGTCCTGTCCGTAACGTGAAACTCATGCGTGTAACCCTCTATTCTTCCCGGACACTCCCTAAAAACATTCCGGTTCCCTACCAAAATCTCCTTCAGGCGTTGCAATATTCCTCCATCCACGCAGTCTATGCTCCCAATCTTTTCATCGATGTACCGCAGTACTTCCTCTTCTTCTTCACTGGTTATCACGTCAATGTTCATAATTGGTATAATGTGCTCCTCTTCATCAGTGTTGCTTTTTAAATTAATTACTTTGATTCCGATGTCGATGCGACACCCAACTTCTTGTAGAAAACTAATTCCTAGTATGCACGGTTTCACTAATTCTGGTATTATCAAAAACACACATTCATATCGGATACTATCAATCTCAATGTCACACAATATTTGTCTCTTAACTAATTTGGATTTATTTCCTACAGCACTTATTATAAATGTATTCGTTACGGGTAGTGTCTCATATGGCCCTATACACTTCTTATGATTATTAAACCACGTGTCCGATAATCCGTTGAAGAGGCATCCGGTATCCAGCAAAGCTTGTACAATTATATCATTATTAAATTTGATAGTAATTTCGGGACATTTCAACACTTGTTTGTTAATAATTTCGTCGTCCTCTTGTAGTAAGTCCTTTCGTAAATCCGGTAGTAATATATTTACATTCTCACTCAGAAGTAAGTCGCTTAAAAATTCTATCTTATTCTCTAGTTTGACATATTTTTGTTGTTGTTGTTGTCGCTGTTACCGCTCGCCCTCGGGGTGGTGTCATTGACCGTTCTACTGGGGCCCGCTTCTGCTGGCGTGAACTGCACGTATTGATGTATTGCTTGTTGTCAAAACGACCCCTTGGCTGTCGGTCGCTTTCACTTTTGTTATACTGTCCCTCCCTCTCTCTCGGGTTGTTTTTTCCCTCGTTGTAGGGTCTATAATGCGGCCTGCGATTGTTCTCTCCGCTTGACTGTATACTCGTAAATTCCGTAATTAATGCTTCAAAATTCGGTATACTTGTGATGCCACGTGTGACCACGGCGAGCTGCAAATCCTTTCCAAAGTGACGGGCTAATTTTCGGATCAGCTGCGTATCGGTCAATGCTGGCGACAGTTGCCGGCTTTCCAGTAATATTCTTTCTACATACTGGACGGCTGTGATTGGCCCATTCCACTCATATCTGCCGTACTCAAGATTGTCGCGTATATTGTCCTGGCGTTCTTGACCCCAGTACTTCAAGGTGAAGGCTTCTTTAAACTCTTTGTACGTGGAGATTTGATTCCGTATGACACGCCACCATATCCCAGCGTCCATCTCCAAGTGTCTCCCGATCCATTTAATGTCATTGTTGTTGTAGTACTGTTCTTGGATTTCTGACAATTCCTTCAGGAATTCCATTGGGAACCTGTCAGTGCCGTTGTACTTTAATTCTGTATGCGTGTGTCCGTTAATCCTACTGATTATCCCCGACTCACCTTCAATTAGCTGACGCTGTAGTCGTTCTATTTGGGACTTTAATTCGTTGATACGAGTGGTTTTCTCTCTGGTGCTCTCATCTAGTATTAGTTCCGCCGACTTCTGTCTCCCATCTACCTCACTGATCTTCTGCTGTATCGTGCTGTTTACGTCTCCCTGTTCCTGTTGTAATTGTCTTACTGTTTGGAATAATTCGACTCTCAATTCCTCCTGCTTCTTATGATTTTCTTTTGCGTGTGTTTATACTCTGTTGTAAATCTTCTTGATGCTTGTTTGAGTATTTTGGGCAATACTCTTTTGTCCCTGTCGGTCTAATTCTCTAGTTTCTCGTTCCTCTTCGAATTTCTTGTCGGTGTTGTCCTTTTACTCTTTTATGATCTCGTTCTGCTGCTTCTGGACCTCGTCTATCTTCTTGTCACAATTATTTATTTATTCACGCATTTCCGCGCGTATTTGTGTAAAATTTTCATTCTGCTTCTCGAACTTTTCATTAATTTCTTCCTTTTGCTTCTCAAATTTTTCTTCTAGTTTTTCGAATTTTTCATTAAAATTTTCATTAATCATCTTAAGGCTTTCACTCGTGCCCGCATGAGGTCCATAAGTGAACGCATTGTCACTTCTTCCTGCGGTTGTTGTTGGGACTCCTGTCCCCGCGCTCTGACGTGTGACGTCTCCTCGGTCATTTGTGAATAGGTTGGTGATTCCTCCCGTTCGACATCAGGTACACCCTGTTGGTTATTAATATCGAAATTCATGGAATCGGTACTACTGGTCGTCATTTTTGCAGCCTTACTCCGCGTTAACATTCAGTCCAAGTAGCTTCACACTAATAATATTTGTTCTTACAACTAACATGAAATATATATACCCTTATCCTATCTACTGCCTGCTCTTTGCCCCACGTTGGGCGCCAAATACAAAGATATTGGGGATTAATTATGTCAACAATAATTAATTAATTATGTGATTATACTAATTTGTAAAATGAGATCGTGTAATCACTCAATTAGGTTACTCATATCAACTGATTGAAGCTAAGTGATACGTTAGTTCTCTTATGTTAGCACAATTACTGCATTGAGACTCTAATTATTGTATAAATTAATAAAAACTACTACAAATCATTCTAGTGCCATTACTTTCTTGTTCTGAGGTAACTTTGACAATAATGAACGCATATATTCTGGATAAAATAAACACTTATTTATTAACATCATTAAATAAAGAGACTTCAATATATAAATATGGATGATTCCCTGTAAATACATACATAAAAAGAACACATGTATATATATCAATTTACAATGCGAATCCAATACGTTGTTTGTTGGAAAACATACACATACATATATAATACAATCGCTATATAGAAAACACAAATAGTCAAACAATAAATCTTATACTAATGCGTTCATTGCTTGCCTCAGATGAATAGCGTTAATTATAGTTACCATATTTACTTTAAATACTCAAGAGGTGTTTCTTGAAAAGAGACAGGACAGTAGAGTTCTTATGATAAGAATAGCATAAAGATTACTTGTAAAGCGATTTATCCGATATTTCCATCGGTGTAACTCCTTCTCGTTGGTGGTCCATCTGTGTGAAGTTGCGTAGCTGTGACGTCACTAACACTCAACACACGCGGATCAGATTCACTCGCGCTGTGTGTATTTTCTGTTGATTCGGCTGTTACTGTTAGAGTTTATGAAATCATGTGTCGTGTGGGTAAGTTCATCATTAACTATGGTGTATATATCTGTCTGTCTATTGTTGAACTTCTTGTGTGCACATTAATGTATAGTGTCTTTGATACCGTTGTGTAATTGTTCCAAATTATATTGTATCGCTTCGCCGCACTGTACGACGTTACGCTTTCGTTGTCCGGTAAAACATTAACAATAGTTCTGCGCGTCGGTTATTGATGAAACTGCGATTGGTTAGTTCAGTTCTGAATTTAACGGTAACTGAGTTTAATAAAGAACTCTAGAGTTGTTAAGCACTGGCGTATGTCGCATGATTTAGTCGCTATAAGTACACTATTACCGGATACTCGCCAATATCGAAATGTTTAAGTCACTTAATTATATACCGCGTAGCAGAGTTTCAAAGTCCCACTGCTGTCCGTATGTTAATCAAACTGTATTAAGATTTAGTTCCGTGAAGACTGTTAAAGTATACGATTGAGAAATTTATAAGAAGACTCTCGAACTTTGTATTAAGACTGTTGAAAATGTATGAAGACTGTTTAAAAGTACGTGATTGAAATATATGATGACTGTCGGAAGTGATAAAAAGACTGTCGAAAATTATAAGTAGACTGTCCTCCCGCGTGCTCTGCAAACAGTTTTTATCAAGCATCGTTTACCACAATGCAATCTTCTGGAAGGCACGCCTCAGGTCGAAAATGATAGGACAGAAGAACTCCTACCCTTATGCAAGACTATCGTTCTTCACTCCTCATTCGACGTTCCCGTTGCCATGATGACGACGGTCCTCTCCACCTGTTCTCTGGGTAGATGCTGGGTTGTGATTGGGTATCCTGTCTCCCCACAAGTTCGCGTCGAAAGCCTCCGTACTCTTTTCCTGGAACCAGAGCAATTTCTCGGCTGTCGATCAGGTCTTTGTCTAAGCGTACTCCGGACCCTGCTGCAGTTCTCACGCGAACAATGTGTCGTATTTCGTTATTGTTTCACTATCCTTGACCCTTTTCCGATAGCTATCCAGACGCAGCGTGACGTCGTTTCCAAAACGGCACTCCTTCTCCCTGTCGTAAATATCAGTTGTCGCCATTAAGACGTTCCCCCGCTGTGCACAAGTTCGATTCCATTCTTTAGATATCGATGTCAGTTCTCATACAGGGTAAATACCATTGTGTACTTACACCCTTTTCTTACTACTGGTACACTTCAAATTAACCTTGGAGTGTGTCCGTCACAGTTTCTCTGTAAATTGGTACTTGACATAGTTTCTTTTATCTTGCATGTTGCCGGCTGTAAATCTCGGTTGAGTCGAGTCTGTCACGGCCAACCTTATTTCCCATTGTAAAGTTATGTGAAGCGTATTCGTATTGTCCGAAGCAAACGTTCAGTTGACACATCGTAAAACTGTCCTTTATTTATTGCTCGTGGCTCGTGTAGGGGTGTCTTGCTGTATGTAACGTCTTTTCGGTCATACTATTAAAAAATTTTAATTCTTGGTTGTTACATAGTCCCCAAATCGGATTGGATGTTGGATCAGCAGAAGACATTCTAATCCGATTTCTGCGCTCTGTGTTTGTTGTGGGAGTCCCCTCTGATAAGGTCACGGTCATTGACCCACTTTCCTCTGCTTGGGGCATACGGGTATATATTCCCTATATTTTGTTGTAAACTAACTCTGGGAATTTATTGCCGTGCATCTGAGGAAGGATGAACGCATTTTCACACATTGTGCATATCTAATTAGATATGGGATTATTTTACAATAATAATAATAACTGTGGATGGCTGTCATCCGCTTATAACCTAATACATGAAATAATGGTTTTCGACATGAAATGTAATTATTCATGTATCGTTTAAATATCGTTACGATAGTTAATGTCCTTAGTCTATCTTGAACATTTAAAACACAACACAATTTACGAACCTGTAAATACATATTGATACATTCATTATTTGTTATTGAGTATCACTTACAATACGTATTACTAACATTTATACTGATTATATAGATTATAAATTTATATACATCATTTAGGAACGATTAACAATTCATTTGAAATCATTGTGATTATAGATAACTTCGCTTTATACCACTCAGATTTGATTAATTAATCTTACATCATTGTGTGTCTATAAAAAGCTCGTTATAACGTCTTTAGCAATTTATTGCTGCACACTCGATCGAACTTTTCGCATCATAAGTGTCCTTTCTATTGAAATTTTCATTAACATTGGTTATACACATGTAATTAATGTCATTAGACTGTCACGTCGTGACTTAAGAACTCTATGTACAAAAAAAAATCTTTAAATTATACGCTAATAAGTTATACATCATATCGTTCAGCTAGTTGGACCGGTTTTCGCGGCACATTCACCCTATGCGTTGGCCCGTCCCCTGTAGTCCACTAGTCTAATTGTCGATGCAACTTTCGCTTTCCTGTGAGACTTGTACTTTCGTTTCGTAGTACTTCTTCAACAGACGTACATTAAATTTTCCTGTCACTTTGCCACTGCTATCGCACTCAGTGAGCTCGTATGTTGCATCACCAAGGACGCGATTAACCTTGTATGGTCCGGTGTACAACTCGAAAAACTTGTCGATCCTTTTCATTGCGACGTCAGATTGGTGGAAGCTCCTTAACAGCACCTTATCGCCGATAGCAAATTTAGTAATTTCCTTACTATCATTGATGCGCTTAGCATACTTCTCTCTTTTTTCCTTAATTTTTACAAATACGTTGATATTTGAGATGTATTTACTGTTGATGACATCTTTGTCCAGCCACTTCTCCCATGCGCGGGTCGGCTTCTTTCCTAATTGCGCCTCGTGGGGGGTTATTTCTATTGTTTCGTGGTATGTTTCATTGATACATGTCTCAATCAATCCGACGTATCTTGACCACTTACTATGCTGGTCGTGTACCAAGGTCCTGAATAGATTTCCAAGTTGGCGGTTAATCCTTTCTGCTAAATTCGCGCGAGGATTCCTTATCGCCGTATATCTCGGTTGTATACCCAGCTCCTCGAGACTTTTAATCCATTTTTCCGCGGTAAATTGCGTGCCGTTATCGGTTAAAATGACTATCGGTCGTCCAAACTTCGCACAGTAGTCGTTGATTCGTCGTAATGTCATGGTGGTTGTCGCTCTTCTTAATGTGAATAACTTGACAAACTTTGTGAAGTTGTCCACCATGACAAGTAAGTATTTGACGCCTCCTGTACCAGTTGGTAAGGGTCCATAGTAATCGACGCTCACGATGTCACCTCTAGCTGACGGTATCATAGCCTTTGTTCCGCCAAACAGCATCCTGTTGTTCGTGTCCTTGTATCGTTGACATGAGTCTCAAGTCTGGGTATATGCTTTCACTTTCTTGAACAAGCTGTCAATCGTGAAGTGCTCCTGTAACATTTTTATACACCTTTTCGGGCCTAGGTGTCCGTACATTTGGTGTATCTCTGCAATTAGGTCCTTCGACACGCTGTCAGGAATGTATAGTTTCCATTCGCCACGTTGTCGTCGGTATAACTTATTGTTAACAATTTTATAAAATTTGCTTAATTTATTATCTACATCGTTATTCTTAATCTTATCTATAAGTGTTCCGACTTTGGCATCTTCATTCTGGTATTTGCTGATATCTCTAATTATTTTACCTATTTGTTGACTCATTTTAATAACTAGGTGATTAATCAAATACTCGTGCGTTTCTTCGTTTGTCTCCTGTTGTTCCGCGTCAGCCGGGTATCTACTCAATATGTCCGCAACTACATTATCCTTTCCTTTACAGTGGATAATGTCGAAATTGTATTCCTGTATGGCGAGAATCCATCTTGTAATTCTCGAGTTGTTTAAGTGGCACTTGTGCATGAATGTTAATGCTTTATTGTCCGTGATTATCGTTAGGGGCTGGCCAAGTATGTACATTCAAAACTTATCCAGACATCTAACGATACTTAATAGCTCTTTCTCCGTCGTGAAGTAATTGCGTTCTGCGCCTTTAAATATTTTGCTTGTAAAAGCAATCACGCCAATTTCTCCTTCTTCATCGATCTGGTAAAGCTGGCCACCATACGCAAAATTACTAGCGTCACACTGAATATAGTATCTTTGGTTCGGCCGTGGGAACCGTAAAGTTACTGTGTTTATAAATAAATTCTTGACTCTCTGGAAACACTCGTCCACCTCTCTTGTCCATGAAAACTTTCGTCCTCCTTTCAGCAGTTCGTGTAAGGGTTGCGTCGTTTCCGCGTATTTACTCGTGAATCTATTATAAAAATTGGTGAGGCCAAGGAAACCTTTGAGTTGTTTTGTATTCTTCGGTGCTGGGGAATCCATAATTGCCTTTACCTTGTCATCAGTTGCTTGTATCCCTTTTGTTGTAAGGCGATAACCAAGGAATGAGATTTCTCGTCTAAAGAACTGTGACTTGGTGAGGTTGACAGTGATATTTGCCTTATTGAGGTTGTTTAGCAATGTTTCTAAATGATTTAAGTGTGTTTGTATATTGTTGGAGTAACACAAGCAGTCGTCCACGTAGATGATCGTGTTCTTCTTGACTTCCTCCTCGAGAGCCACGTCCAATCCACGTGTCAACGCCGCAGAGCTGGTGCTAAGTCCAAATGGTGTCACTGTGAATCGGTAGCACCTCCCTTCTTGCATAAACGCAGTGAAATCCCTACATTCTTGTTTTAATGGGACTTGCCAGAAGCTACTGGATAAATCGACTGTCGACAAGTACTGCATATCACCACATCTAGCCAATATCTCATTTACCGGGGACACTCCTTCGTAATCGGGTACAGTTACGCTGTTCACTTTCCTTGCATCAAGGCACAGGCGAGCCCTTCCATCCTTCTTGATTACTGTCACGATTGGATTGACGTACGGGCTGGCGCAACGTTCGATTACTCCATATCGTAACATCCGGTTAATCTCTCGTTCACCTTGTCTCTGTAAGCAAGCGGCACAGGCCACCCTCGTTGAAAGTAAGGTGTCCTGTCCGTAACGTGAAACTCATGCGTGTAACCCTCTATTCTTCCCGGACACTCCCTAAAAACATTCCGGTTCCCTACCAAAATCTCCTTCAGGCGTTGCAATATTCCTCCATCCACGCAGTCTATGCTCCCAATCTTTTCATCGATGTACCGCAGTACTTCCTCTTCTTCTTCACTGGTTATCACGTCAATGTTCATAATTGGTATAATGTGCTCCTCTTCATCAGTGTTGCTTTTTAAATTAATTACTTTGTTTCCGATGTCGATGCGACACCCAACTTCTTGTAGAAAACTAATTCCTAGTATGCACGGTTTCACTAATTCTGGTATTATCAAAAACACACATTCATATCGGATACTATCAATCTCAATGTCACACAATATTTGTCTCTTAACTAATTTGGATTTATTTCCTACAGCACTTATTATAAATGTATTCGTTACGGGTAGTGTCTCATATGGCCCTATACACTTCTTATGATTATTAAACCACGTGTCCGATAATCCGTTGAAGAGGCATCCGGTATCCAGCAAAGCTTGTACAATTATATCATTATTAAATTTGATACTAATTTCGGGACATTTCAACACTTGTTTGTTAATAATTTCGTCGTCCTCTTGTAGTAAGTCCTTTCGTAAATCCGGTAGTAATATATTTACATTCTCACTCGGAAGTAAGTCGCTTAAAAATTCTATCTTATTCTCTAGTTTGACATATTTTTGTTGTTGTTGTTGTCGCTGTTACCGCTCGCCCTCGGGGTGGTGTCATTGACCGTTCTACTGGGGCCCGCTTCTGCTGGCGTAAACTGCACCGTATTGATGTATTGCTTGTTGTCAAAACGACCCCTTGGCTGTCGGTCGCTTTCACTTTTGTTATACTGTCCCTCCCTCTCTCTCGGGTTGTTTTTTCCCTCGTTGTAGGGTCTATAATGCGGCCTGCGATTGTTCTCTCCGCTTGACTGTATACTCGTAAATTCCGTAATTAATGCTTCAAAATTCGGTATACTTGTGATGCCACGTGTGACCACGGCGAGCTGCAAATCCTTTCCAAAGTGACGGGCTAATTTTCGTATCAGCTGCGTATCGGTCAATGCTGGCGACAGTTGCCGGCTTTCCAGTAATATTCTTTCTACATACTGGACGGCTGTGATTGGCCCATTCCACTCATATCTGCCGTACTCAAGATTGTCGCGTATATTGTCCTGGCGTTCTTGACCCCAGTACTTCAAGGTGAAGGCTTCTTTAAACTCTTCGTACGTGGAGATTTGATTCCGTATGACACGCCACTATATCCCAGCGTCCATCTCCAAGTGTCTCCCGATCCATTTAATGTCATTGTTGTTGTAGTACTGTTCTTGGATCTCTGACAATTCCTTCAGGAATTCCATTGGGAACCTGTCAGTGCCGTTGTACTTTAATTCTGTATGTGTGTGTCCGTTAATCCTACTGATTATCCCCGACTCACCTTCAATTAGCTGACGCTGTAGTCGTTCTATTTGGGACTTTAATTCGTTGATACGAGTGGTTTTCTCTCTGGTGCTCTCATCTAGTTTTAGTTCCGCCGACTTCTGTCTCCCATCTACCTCACTGATCTTCTGCTGTATCGTGCTGTTTACGTCTCCCTGTTCCTGTTGTAATTGTCTTACTGTTTGGAATAATTCGACTCTCAATTCCTCCTGCTTCTTATGATTTTCTTTTGCGTGTGTTTATACTCTGTTGTGGATCTTCTTGATGCTTGTTTGAGTATTTTGGGCAATACTCTTTTGTCCCTGTCGGTCTAATTCTCTAGTTTCTCGTTCCTCTTCGAATTTCTTGTCGGTGTCGTCCTTTAACTCTTTTATGATCTCGTTCTGCTGCTTCTGGACCTCGTCTATCTTCTTGTCACAATTATTTATATATTCACGCATTTACGCGCGTATTTGTGTAAAATTTTCATTCTGCTTCTCGAACTTTTCATTAATTTCTTCCTTTTGCTTCTCAAATTTTTCTTCTAGTTTTTCGAATTTTTCATTAAAATTTTCATTAATCATCTTAAGGCTTTCACTCGTGCCCGCATGAGGTCCATAAGTGAACGCATTGTCACTTCTTCCTGCGGTTGTTGTTGGGACTCCTGTCCCCGCGCTCTGACGTGTGACGTCTCCTCGGTCATTTGTGAATAGGTTGGTGATTCCTCTCGTTCGACATCAGGTACACCCTGTTGGTTATTAATATCGAAATTCATGGAATCGGTACTACTGGTCGTCATTTTTGCAGCCTTACACCGCGTTAACATTCAGTCCAACTAGCTTCACACTAATAATATTTGTTCTTACAACTAACATGAAATATATATACGCTTATCCTATCTACTGCCTGCTCTTTGCCCCACGTTGGGCGCCAAATACAAAGATATTGGGGATTAATTATGTCAACAGTAATTAATTAATTATGTGATTATACTAATTTGTAAAATGAGATCGTGTAATCACTCAATTAGGTTACTCATATCAACTGATTGAAGCTAAGTGATACGTTAGTTCTCTTATGTTAGCACAATTACTGCATTGAGACTCTAATTATTGTATAAATTAATAAAAACTACTATAAGTCATTCTAGTGCCATTACTTTCTTGTTCTGAGGTAACTTTGACAATAATGAACGCATATATTCTGGATAAAATAAACACTTATTTATTAACATCATTAAATAAAGAGACTTCAATATATAAATATGGATGATTCCATGTAAATACATTCATAAAAAGAACACATGTATATATATCAATTTACAATGCGAATCCAATACGTTGTTTGCTGGAAAACATACACATACATATATAATACAATCGCTATATAGAAAACACAAATAGTCAAACAATAAATCTTATACTAATGCGTTCATTGCTTGCCTCAGATGAATAGCGTTAATTATATTTATCATATTACTTTAAACACTCAAGGGGTGTTTCTTGAAAAGAAACCGGACAGTAGAGTTCTTATGATAAGAATAGCATAAAGATTACTTGTAAAGCGATTTATCCGATATTTCCATCGGTGTAACTCCTTCTCGTTGGTGGTCCATCTGTGTGAAGTTGCGTAGCTGTGACGTCACTAACACTCAACACACGCGGATCAGATTCACTCGCGCTGTGTGTATTTTCTGTTGATTCGGCTGTTACTGTTAGAGTTTATGAAATCATGTGTCGTGTGGGTAAGTTCATCATTACCTATGGTGTATATATCTGTCTGTCTATTGTTGAACTTCTTGTGTGCACATTAATGTATAGTGTCTTTGATACCGTTGTGTAATTGTTCCAAATTATATTGTATCGCTTCGCCGCACTGTACAACGTTACGCTTTCGTTGTCCGGTAAAACATTAACAATAGTTCTGCGCGTCGGTTATTGATGAAACTGCGATTGGTTAGTTCAGTTCTGAATTTAACGGTAACTGAGTTTAATAAAGAATTCTAGAGTTGTTAAGCACTGGCGTATGTCGCATGATTTAGTCGCTATAAGTACACTATTACCGGATACTCGCCAATATCGAAATGTTTAAGTCACTTAATTATATACCGCGTAGCAGATATAGTCCCACTGCTGTCCGTATGTTAATCGAACTGTATTAAGATTTAGTTCCGTGAAGACTGTTAAAGTATACGATTGAGAAATTTATAAGAAGACTCTCGAACTTTGTATTAAGACTGTTGAAAATGTATGAAGACTGTTTAAAAGTACGTGATTGAAATATATGATGACTGTCGGAAGTGATAAAAAGACTGTCGAAAATTATAAGTAGACTGTCCTCCCGCGTGCTCTGCAAACAGTTTTTATCAAGCATCGTTTACCACAATGCAATCTTCTGGAAGGCACGCCTCAGGTCGAACATGATAGGACAGAAGAACTCCTACCCTTATGCAAGACTATCGTTCTTCACTCCTCATTCGACGTTCCCGTTGCCATGATGACGACGGTCCTCTCCACCTGTTCTCTGGGTAGATGCTGGGTTGTGATTGGGTATCCTGTCTCCCCACAAGTTCGCGTCGAAAGCCTCCGTACTCTTTTCCTGGAACCAGAGCAATTTCTCGGCTGTCGATCAGGTCTTTGTCTAAGCGTACTCCGGACCCTGCTGCAGTTCTCACGCGAACAATGTGTCGTATTTCGTTATTGTTTCACTATCCTTGACCCTTTTCCGATAGCTATCCTGACGCAGCGTGACGTCGTTTCCAAAACGGCACTCCTTCTCCCTGTCGTAAATATCAGTTGTCGCCATTAAGACGTTCCCCCGTTGTGCACAAGTTCGATTCCATTCTTTAGATATCGATGTCAGTTCTCATACAGGGTAAATACCATTGTGTACTTACGCCCTTTTCTTACTACTGGTACACTTCAAATTAACCTTGGAGTGTGTCCGTCACAGTTTCTCTGTAAATTGGTACTTGACATAGTTTCTTTTATCTTGCATGTTGCCGGCTGTAAATCTCGGTTGAGTCGAGTCTGTCACGGCCAACCTTATTTCCCATTGTAAAGTTATGTGAAGCGTATTCGTATTGTCCGAAGCAAACGTTCAGTTGACACATCGTAAAACTGTTCTTTATTTATTGCTCGTGGCTCGTGTAGGGGTGTCTTGCTGTATGTAACGTCTTTTCGGTCATAATATTAAAAAATTTTAATTCTTGGTTGTTACAACCCACTGGTCTACTGGGCCGCCTCATATTTATTTATGACTTTGTAAATAAGTAGCATAAATTTAAACAACAGATATTGTCATTCTACCTTTCTTATGAATTACAGAACATATGTTGGTCTGGTATTTATCATGTACTTGAATTTACTCAAGTTTTGAGCTTGAATCTGTTACAATTTTTAATGTTTATAAAAGGAACATAACTGGAAATAACGAATGCACTAATACAAAAGATTGTTGCTGTTACTGAAGTGTTTCATTGTAAGGCCTGTCACGATGGGTTCAGCTCATCTTTTTCCATCTAGGCCACGCGTCTCGTTTTAAAAATTTACGTAACGACCCCCCCAAAAAAAAAAAACAATTTAGGGCCGTTTTAATACACGTATCGCACATCCCGAAGAAAAGTTTTGTAACTCAAAAAAGTGCACTTTTCAGGAGAGCTAAAACAAATTTTTTTATTACGAAAAATCTTCCTAATAAGGATTATAATTGCTAATGTTACTTGAAATTTCATGATACAACAGTATAAAGTATGGTGTATTTAGCTAAATTTATAATATAATTATTTGAGTGTTTGGGGTATTGTTTGAAGGGGTAATCTTTACCCCTTCCTAGTTACGACACTTTTCCGCGGAAGTTGATACAAAATTACTTACTTATGACCCATTTGTTGCGGTTGAACCTGCTGTCCCCTTGCGTGGCTTGGGGTTAACGGTGTTCACACTTTAAACCATAGGCTGGGTTTAATAAAATATAAAACGATAAAAGTGGACTGTATAAAAAGGTTTATTGTTAAGAACAGATCAAATTATACATATGCGATTCTGCGAATCCGCGCGTGCCCGTACGACTGCATATCTATTAATTTAGACTAATTGAAATTGAATTGATTAAATCGTTAACATATTGACGCCAGTAAAGTAAATTTGCGTAACACATGGGCGGAATAGGCTCTTGCCTCTTGGAGCTCCGTGAGCTGACTGCTAGGTTGGAAAGGGGAGCACGGACCGACCTTAGCTCGTCCGGCGATAACGTGATATGCAGCCGACGTCACAGGCGAATTATGGTGTTTAAACACATTTTAAGTCTGAACATACTGCCCGTCAAAAATCGAAGATCTCGATTTTTCCCAAGCTTGATGCTGTGAGCAGTTTACTCACCCATGACGCCAACAGCGGCTACATAAATTGGTTGTAACACATAATTGAATACAATACGTAAATTGAATAGAATACATGAATCGCATAAATCACATAAATTGAATAGAATACATAGATTGTATAAAATACATGAATTGACTGCAATGCATACATTGAATGGCATGCATGAATCGCATAAATCACATCAATTGAATGCAATACATAAATTGAATAGAATACATGGCTCGCATAAATCATATAAATTGAATACAATACATGGATCGCATAAATCATATAAATTGAATACAATACATAAATTGAATAGAATACATGAATTGCATAAATCACATAAATTGAATACAATACATAAATTTAATAGAATACATAGATTGAATAAAATACATGAATTGGATGAGTATGCAAATTGAATAAAGTCCTTTGCACAAGGCAGCATTACTGAGGACCAGACCAATAACACCCCTTCGCATAGAGTGAAACCCACGAGTGACGACAATCCTTATTCGTTGGACACAGGTAAAGAGCACAGCTTATGAATAGGTCGACGCAATATACCACGGGGAGTGCGGACGTCAACGACGCGCACAAACTGGTCGTCCCCCATGAAAATCTTAGTGACCACACCCAAACTCCAGTGTAATGGAGTGGCGTTATCCTCTATAATTATGACCACATCACCCTCCGCGAGGTTCCCCTTGGGTGTCTGCCATTTATTACGTTGTTGAAGCTGGTGCAGGTAGTCTTTGTACCACCTGCTCCAGATACATTGTACAAATTTCTGCAGCAATTGCCAGCGTCGCAGTTGGTTGCATGGAGTGGCTGCAAGGTCAGCGTCGGGGAGGGCTGTCAAGGCCGAGGCAATTAAGAAGTGCACGGGTGTAAGGGGCTGCGGATCCCTAGCATCAGATGAGATGGCAGAAAGGGGACGGGAGTTCAAACACGCCTCAATTTGAGTAAGGTTCGTGTATAATTCCTCAAAGTTAAGAATGGTGGCGCCAATGGTGCGGCGCAGGTGATGCTTGACGCTTTGTACACCACTCTCCCAAAGGCCGCCGAAGTGTGGTGAGGAGGGTGGAATGAACGACCACTTGAAACCGTGGGTAAGTGAGAATGAGTGAATACTCGTTTTAAATTCCTCAGAGGTGCATAATTTGTACAACTCGCGCAAAGTGGAACTCGCGGCCTAAAATTAGTGCCGTTGTCAGACATAATTTCCCCGGAAATGCCGCGGCGTGCAATGAATCGTTTAAAGGTGGGAATAAATGCCTCAGCAGTCAGGTCAGACACCAATTCCAAATGAATCGCCTTCGTAGCGAGACAGACAAACAAGCATATGTATGCCTTTGAGGTAGTCTTGGATCGCTGCCCGCCTTGACGGATCACGATAGGGCCGCCGTATTCTACAGCAGACGAAGGAAAGTCCTTGGTCAATACCACTCTTGACGAAGGCAACTGACCAAGTTGCTGCGTTTGCTTGTGGGTTCTGAAGCGAAAGCGTTTGATTTTACAGAACTGACAACAATCTTGCCGTTGACGATCCAATACATTTGACGAACAGAACTATGCGTTAACTGAACGCCCGCGTGAAGCAGCCTCGCATGCTCAGCCTCTATTATTAATCTAGTGAGGTGTGCCTTTGGGTGCAGAATAATCTGATGCTTAGTATCGTAATGCAAATCGGAATGTTGGACACGACCTCCAACCCGAAGTAACCCCGAATCGTCGATGAATGGATCAAAAGAGATAATTTTGCTAGATTTGGATAGATTGGCATTTTTTATCTCAATGATTTCCTTATGAAAGTACGACAATTGAGATTGGCGTATAAAAAAATTTAAAGTGTTGTTTAATTCCTCCCTGGACAGTCGCAAATCATGTCCCGAACCAGGGGAATTCGATCTCAGATTATAGATAAATCTGAAGCAATAGCTGATAACGCGTATCAATCTCTGAAGAGTGGAAAAGTCTTCACTTATAGCCTATCGGTAGCGATGGCGCTAGCCATACATTAAAGAATTGCCGATTGTTTTTGTTCGGATCGGCACTCCCGTATGGTGGCCGAATCATTTGTGCTGAATTTGGGGTGGCGAATTGGATCCTGCAAAAGCCATGCCGGACATGTCACCACAATTGGAAGTTCCGCAATTTGTCTGGATGACAACCACAAGATAGAACATCGGCGGGGTTATCCTGGGACTTCACATGATGCCAGTCAGCGTTATTGGAACCCTGCTGGATTTCAGCTACACGATTGGTGACGAAGGTCTTCCACCTGGAGCTTTCACCGTGTATCCACTGGAGGGCGACCATGGAGTCGGAGTACAGATGAATCTCAAGAGCATGTATGTTCAATGCACGAATAACCTTTTGAACAAACGGACAAGCAGAAGACAACCGCATAGCTCAAGTCTCGGCAGTGTAATTTGTTTTAGGGGGGCTACCGTAGATTTCAAACATAGTAAATTAGATAAGACACGCCCATTATCATATAAAATTCTTGCGTATATGCAACAACCATAACCCTCACAGGAAGCATCCGCGAACCCGTGAATTTGAAACGATCTCGTGTAAGGTTAGACTTTATGCAACGGTTCACATTAATCTTATTGACTAGATTTAGTTTACTATACAATCCGCTCCATTTGGGGAGAAGAGAATCTGATAAGACCTCATCCCCATTCGTTTTTGCTTGCCAAAGCTGCTGCATGAAACATTTGTATAGAAAAACTACGAAACCATGTAGACCCAACGGGTCATAAATCCCCGCAATTACTGAAAGAACAGTTCTTTTGGTAAACGACTCACGGCAAGGTTTGAGCGTTGTCTTATAAACAAACATATCGGAACCGTTGTTCCATAGTAGCCCTAAAGTGCTCACATTTTCAACCTTGTTTAGGGGTATAGCAGTGTCGCCTTGGTTTATGATTTCTTGGCTGTTGGAAGACCATTTGTGCAAGGGAAACCCATATTGTCGAAGTAATTCGCTTACATCCGACCTCAACCGTTTGAGCTCATCTATACCATCGCAGCCGGTAATTAAATCATCGACGTATAAGTCGTTAGCAATATATCGGCATGCCAAGGAAACTGATTGAGGTTGTCATTCGCAACCTGGAATAGACACCTGGTAGCAAGAAATGAAGCGCTGGCTGTGCCATAAGTCACAGTCCTGAGCACGAAATGTTTCAACTCCAAGTCGGGGGAATCCCGCCAAAGTATTGTTTGGAGGTTGCAATCGCTAGAATTGACCAAAATTTGTCTATACATCTTCTCAATTTCGGACGTTAAGCCATAGACGTGGGTCCTAAATCTGAGTATAATAGAAAAAATGTCCTGCTGTATTGTCCGCCCCACCAGTAGCTTATCATTAAGTGGACGGCCATTTGCGGATTTTGCGGACGCATCATATACCACGCGGAGCTTTGTAATTAGACTTGAGTTCTTGAAAACCACGTGATGGGGTAAGTAGTACACCTTGGAGCGATGAACCAAATTGTCGCTGGGACTGAGTGGTGACATGTGCCCCAGCAGTTGGTACTCTTTGATGAACTTGGAATAGTCATGCCTCAACCCAGGATTCCTCATGAGTTTACGCTCAAGTGTCCGAAAACGCTGTTTAGCATGGGCCAGCGAATCGCCCAGAGGCACATCACCAGCCCTACGGGGCAACCTAACAACAAATCTACCGTCCCTATTTCTCAGCGTGTTATGCACAAAGTGTCCCTCACATGACTCGTCGGCAGCTGAGGGCAAATCAGCAGGATACTCCTCGACCTGCCAGAATTTCTCAACCATAGAAGTGAGCCCTTTATTGTCATTTCTCGCTATAAATGACGAAGCACGATAAGGAGATTTAAATTTGAAAGGAAGATTTCCGGACACAATGTAACCAAGTCTAGTTTCCTGAAGAATGGGGAAGTTCCCGTCCCTGACAAATTTTCCGGGATTAATCAAACTTAAGAAGAATTGGGCGCCCAGCAGAACGTTAATGCTCGAGGACGTGCTGAATTTTGGGTCCGCTAGGAATATACCCTTGGGCAATCCCAATTGCGCAGGATCAAAGGATTCCGTGGGGAGATTGTTAGTAAGATTAGGCAGAATTGAGCATTGTACGCTAAAATTGAATTTTTCGTACAGCGATTGTAAGGTGATAGTGGTGCTGTGGTGGGACCGACAGGACGCATTGTTGATGCCTGTAATTGGCAACTCATTTTTTACAAGGTTCAATTTAAGTTTTTTGGCAAAGGCCTGTGTAATGAAATTCGCCTGGCTACCAGAGTCCAGTAAAATCCCGCAAAGGCGGGGTTTCCAGAATTGTCTAAGGTTTGCATAACGCAGTAGACAACAGTATGTTCCTATTAGTTTTTAGTTTGAGGGCACAGTAGGTGCCTCTTAGCTTTTTAGAGCAAATTTTACAAGTGTCCTTATTTTTACATTCATTTCAGAATGGCCCACCCGCAAGCAGTTAAAGCAGCATTTAGTTTTAATTAAAAACTCCTTACGTTTGTCAGTGGTTAACCCCTCAAATTGTTTACACGTATATAAGTGGTAGTTAGCATTGCACATTGAATGTTTTTAGAATTAGCATGATAGCTGATCACATTGCCTTGTTTTGAATTGTTTACATTTATCAGTTGTCAGTTGTAGGCCTTGCTGAGTTGCCTGCCCGACCACTCTCGGAATCTGCCGCCACGGTTTCCAGCACCGATCTCCTATTGTTTAAAAACTCAATCAACCCTTCAATTTCGGGAAAGTTGATGTTAGAGAGTGACTCCTTCCAACGTTTGGAAGTATTCGGGTCCAATTTCGACGCTAATAGCTGAGTGACAATAAGCTCATAAATATTTACGGGTAACGCCATAACCTTGAGCGCGTTTATGGTTGCGCTTATTTTATTAAGAAATTTAGATATGCTACCCACCGATTGCCTATCGATAGAATTGATTTTCAGTATATCTTTGACATGGTGGATGGCAATAATTAGCTTATTGTCAAATCTAGTCTTCAGTAACCCTAGGGCTACGCCATTATTCTCACCAGTTATAGGCAGCGATTGTATAACTTGGAGCGCTTCATCCTTTAATGAATTGTGTAAGTAATGCAACTTTTGTATGTTGATAAGATCCAAGCGAGAATCTACCAAGTCTTTGAATATGTGTATGTAGTGTTGCCACTCCATAACATTTCCGCTAAACTCTGGGATTTTAATGGGCTCCAGTTGCGTGACATGAGCGAATCTTTCCGCTCTGTCATTAGTAGTAGTATTAGAATTCTCAGTAAGATTAGTCGAGAATTTTTCAATACGTTTGTGCATTTTGCACTCGATTGTACATAAATCATCTTCGACCTGGATTCAATCGCTATCCGCGTCAAAAACAGCGTCCTTGGACGCCTCGAGTTCGGATTGAATTGTGTCATATTTACGCTAGAGCTCCGCCAGCGACCTTAATTTGACATGCAACGCGTGGACGTCACTTTTTTTTATGTCGAAAGCATCCGCGAAATTATTAATTCTTGTTATTGAGGTCTTAATAACGGCCCTTTGCCTTATGAGCTGTTTGCTTTCGGCCATATTGAGCGTATTAAGACGTGGAACGAAAGTAGAACAGGCAACTCAGTTCTCAGCAATATAACTACGTATTAATAGTTAAATAGAATAATTGCAAACAAATAATACAACATAACATAATGAGTGACTAATAGTTCAAAACATAACATGGCAAAAACGTCTTACTTGAATTTCCACTGATTCGAGATAGTAAGTTACATACGGTTGTAGAGATTATCAGCTGATGGCGGATAAGAGTTAACCAGGATGACGTAGTTGCCGTTGAGTAGAACGGGTTGTTATCTCTTGAGATAGCGGCAGCTCGTGACGTCGGATTTCTGCAATGCGGTGAGATAAAGATGCGTCTCTCTGCCTCTGCGTAGGTGTGTCGTACCTGTCCAATTCTGTCTGCGCTGCATGTAATAGATTTTCCAGTAGACACTTGCGAACTTATTGCGAACAGCAATTTTACGTATTTGATTTACAGGCTAAATGATTTTGCGGAACTTACGCATAACAGTTTCAATGCCCGAATAATACTCGGACGCATACAGCTATGCCGCACTAATATCCGAAAACGAGCACGCACTAACTCCCTTACGACGCTTAAAGTCCGTCACTCCGAACTGCTCGTAAGTGTTTTAGGCACTTTGAGATCGAAATTAAATCCGGCCCTGGTGGACCATTTGTTGCGGTTGAACCTGCTGTCCCCTTCCGTAGCTTGGAGTTAACGGCTGTTCACACTTTAAACCATAGGCTGGGTTTCATAAAATGTAAAACGATAAAATAAAAGTGGACTGTATAAAACGGTTTATTACAAAGAACAGATCAAATTATACATATGCGATTCTGCGAATCCGCACGTGCCCGTACGACTGCATATCTATTAATTTAGACTAATTGAAATTCAATTGATTAAATCGTTAACATATTGACGGCCGTAAAGTAAATTTGCGTAACACACGCGCGGAATAGACTCTTGCCTCTTGGAGCTCCGTGAGCTGACTGCTAGATTGGAAGGGGGGCGCGGACCGACCTTAGCTCGTCCGGCGATAACGTGATATGCACCCGACATCACAGGCGAATCATGGTTTGAACACATTTTAAGTCTGAACACCATTTAAAAGTAGCTTTATTTTCAAGGTGGTTTTATTATTAACAATTTTTACAGATTGTAGCTAATGTACTTACCTGTTTTTAAATGTTTCCGTTAAGTCATAATTATAAAACATTTTTTTCCTCACGGAATCTTCTGTTATTTTGACAAAATGGTTAAGGTCTATTAAAAATAAAAATTTATTACAGAACTTTCAATGAATCTGTATTCAAGTAAAAATTAAAACAATAGAGTTAAAAACAATACGTAAAAATGAAGTAAAAAGTAAAAATTTAAGTAAAACACAAAGCATGCAAAATAAAAAGTAGGTAAAAATAATCAGTAAAAAGTTAAGTAAAACACAATGCATAAAAAGTAAAAAGTAGTTCACCTCTGATAATTTATTTTGTTCGTACATTAGTGATAAAGCTATTTCTTAATTAAAGAACAGTAGAATGATGCATAGTAAGTAGGAATGTAGCCATTATCTAATAAAAATTTAAGATCCCTTACTTTATTTTCATTTAGTACAAATTTACTTTTGTGAGCCTTAGTTATTGGTGGTGAAACATTGTCTTTTTCAGTATTCATTGACTTCCGTGGGACAGTTTTTTTAAAATAAATACGTTTAAATTCACTTTCACTATAGGATGTTTTGCAAAACACTTTCAGTGGTTCTTTTTTTCAACTTTTAGTACTCGTATATCGTTCACTGATATTTTTTTACCGTCAGAATTGTTATTGAATGTATTACTAAAGTGTGCGGCTAGCTGCTTTATGTTGATGAAATTACCATAAGACATTTCTATAACGTGATAGGGTTCGCCCTTTTTCTTTGCTGTACGGATATGTGCAATAAATTGATCGGGTATATAAATAGGTCCAGACTTCAATGCTTGGGACACCCAACAAAGCAAAACATGACAGAAAATTAGCTTTGCAAAAAAAATTCAAAATGCAAACTTACAAATTCCGAGCAGACAATTACCAACCTTTTTCTCTATAGTTGAATGCATCACCTTCATTTTGTGTGTGCCCAACTATCAAAAATTGTTGAGTAATTCTTTTAATTTTAAATTTTCCCACTGCATATAATAGAGTTGATATTAAGAACCTACAATAAATAAGAAAGAAGTATATGAATATTGGTTATGACCTTTTTGGTAAAAAGATTTGTGTAAGTTATACAGTGATTTTAATTTAAAAGTATCTCACCTGTTTTATTGTTGAGCGACACAGTTGTCACTGTATAACGTAATTTCCAGGTCATCAGAGTCGCATGTTCTTGTTCTTTCTTCCAAATATAATAAAACGCATGAGGACAAATCTGTAGCTCCTTTAGCACCATCTCCTTCATGCCATACATAGCAGAATGTTTTATCTTGTGCAAAATCTGTGATGTTAAATTCATTGTGTTTAATTTTGATTTGTAGTAAAAAATGGATGTATTGCCTTTTGGTACTTGTAAAACAGCCTGCATATCATAACAAGCAACAATAAAATTGTTACTACCTTTTTTCTTGTTATTGGTCTTTTCAGCTCTTGATAATTCTTTTTCTTTCAGATGGCTTTCAAATTCATTTTATAATTTTTCCTTTTCGCCATTGCTGCTTTGACGGTATTGAATAAAAGTTACATTGATCTTTTCGGGGTATATAAAAATATATATTAAACTCTGAATTAAAAATGTCACAGTATATATGATAAATACCTGCTGGCCTAACTGTTTCTTTACACTGAGCTAAGTAATCACGATGCAACTCGGATATTGTTTTGCTACCATCTACCATCTTTACTCGTCTGTCTGCGTAAATAGTGACTTTCGATTCTCGATATGGATTTAATGTGTTCTCTTATATCATTTTTAATACTGTCATCAACTTTTCGATGTTTTCCGTGTTTTCCACGCATATCTATTGTTACTGGACCTGATGAATTACGTTTTTTTAATACAGTGCTGATTACCCCATCATTTATGTCTAATGCTGCTTTAAAAAAATATTTGCAAATGCGAATCTTGTTGCTATTCACAGAAAAGAAATATGCATTGTTAAGTTGTCTGTTATTTTCTCTGCCATGTCTGTACTTTGGGGTAACAGATTCTAAATGGGTAGAAATAAAATCCTTTTGACGATTCACATCATTCAATGCATATTGAAAAGTATTACTCGTTGTTCTTGATTAATTTTTTCATAACATTTCAATTTGCAATTACAAGGCTCTTTGATAAGTTTTTGTGGTATTATTTTTTTGTTTTTTCACATGAGACGTATTCTTTTCCAGCATTGCGAAGAATTTTTGCTTTTACTTTAACCCACTCATTAGGGTCACGAGGCCTTTTCCGTGTGCATATTGTTTGTATCTTATCTGCAGATTGCTCACACAGATCAACGGCAACTGGTGATTGATTTTTGTCATTATTAGATGAAATTGGTAGGTCAGAATGTACCAAATTTTCTTCAAGATGTTGAGATGGATCAGTGGTACTTGACCACTGATAAATGATATTATTTTCACATGAAATTGCCAGTACAGATTTAATAACATTTTCTTCACGTTGAGACGGATCACCAGTGCTTGACAATCGATTAAAAGGTTTTGATGAAACAGACTGCACAGAGGACTCGAAAAGAAATGAAGATAATTCAGAGCTAGACTGTGGAAGATAATCGGGATCGGCATCTGTATCATCCACAACTGAAGAAGCTTCACCACCACCACTACCACTACCACTACCACTACCACTACCACTACCACTACCACTACCACTACCACTACCACTGCTACTACTAGGCCTACTACTACTACTACTGCTCCTCCTATTATAATCTTTTTCAGTTTCATTGTCACGCTTCTGTACACATCCCACAGTTTTTCCTGTAGAAATATTGCAAGTTTCACTGATATTGTCTACACTCAAAGCATTTTTTGATGCTGCACATGATGACATTCCACTATGAGACATGGATGTAAACGTGTTTTTTCTGAGCCTTGTATACACATACCAGTTACAATCGACACCATTCGTTTCCCCGTAGAATCCATTTTCTGTAAATAAACATGAAAAACTTTCATGAAGAGGAAAGAATACACCATGAGGGAAAGAAAAGTAAATAATAAAAAAATTAGAAAATACTGTTTACAGACAGATGGGAAAAATTACATATCTGGTAATGTTTGAAATAAATTTGCTCACAAATTATAGAGTTAAAATCTATAAAAGTAAGTTACTATAGGGTCAGTAGGGTTAAAAAGTCACAGGATTGTATCTAAAAAAAATAATTTATTTGGTACTGCAATAATAAGGGAACAAAATAATATTGCTTTGACGATCAAATATTTGTGTTATCAGATGACGTTAGATACGAATATTGGATACTTGTATTACAAAAAGAAAATGATGATAAAAATTTTGATTTAAAAGTACGGAGATAAGTAAGGTATTGGAATTTAAGGATGAGTATAAATTTCCGATGAACACTAGAGTTCTTATATTGAGCACTTCAATAATTATAGGAAACTCAAGTCACACAGTAAATGTTTTGTTGATGTTGCTTCGTTTTGTAATATTAAGGATCAGTTATACCTCATCCCAGGTGACATTTAAATAAGTAAAGCATACACCAGATATTGTGATACTAAAGTTATTTATTCATAGTTCTTGCTATTCAAAACATAACGTTACCTTGGAAACAGTACAAGTTAATATCAATTTAATTAGTTATTTCCGTAATCATTCTTTTACTCTGAGCATCTGCTCAAGGTCTTTAATCTAAATACTAAAATTACTAATAATTATAATTCTATGCTCCATACAAAATTTGTCTTGATAAAATGGATTCATAGTGTTATATAGATATTTGTGTTTATCTTTAAAGAATCTGTCATTCTAATTTAATGTGAACAAGTTTAAATATGATTTTAAATATTACTATCAGTGAATTCTTTTAGAGCGACAGACAGTGGGTTTTCCTATATACTAAGTATACATAAATTCGTTACTCTTGGTACGTATTCCACAACTGCTTCGTAAAACTGTGATGATCTCCGTTCACTCCCTCTCCCTCTCTCGTCCTCCAGGATTCCCGATGCGCTGATTGACGAACTCATCACCTTCCGAATGAACACTCTTTTCACAACACTTCGTATTCCGCACTCCGGCATTCCTAATTGTTTTGTAAATTCTCGATACTTAACTTAAGTTTTGCATCAGTTAATAATAGTATCTCTTTAACGCCGAATTAATTTTATTTAAGTCTCATTGCGTACAACTGGTACTTTAATACTTCAGTAATCACTACCGAATTCTTGTCATTTGTTCGTCGGCATAGTTTCTTCGCGGACTCAATTTATTGTCACTACAACTGACATCGTTTAACAAATGTAAACAGTTACAATAGTTTCTACACGATCATCATGTCTAGTTCATATTTCCGCCTTGTTCTTCCTCTCTCGACTTCAACACTATGTCTTTAATTTAACACTCCGTCAAACTTCAGATCGCCTTCGCTTAAGTTGTCATTATACGACTTCTCGAATAAAACTATGTCTCTTTTCAAAATTATACTTTGATCTCCGATAAGTCCCACACTACCTTACAACTCTCGTTTAACATTCCGTTCAGACTTCAGTTAAAACTCATGAATTTTAAAACTCTGTATCACGGAAAATTGCATTCTGAACAATTTTACGGGGACAAAGTCATACGATACCCAGGGAGAAATATAAATTTATAGAAAGCGGTGGTTTTTTTTTTTAAGTAAGAAAACATTAAAATATGTTGTAGGGAGCGGCAGATATTCAATAGACGACCGTGCGTTGACGCCTGTAAGTCGGCTAAAAAAGTACAGATAGTTACGGACCGGACGGACCGTCATAAAACTGTATTGTTTGCTAGGGTGTATGAAACATTCACCAAGATTGTAAAAGTTAAGTGCATCTAACAAAAGGAGCTATATTTTAGAAAGAGAGCGTATAAAGTGAAATGGAGAGTGACGCGAAGTTTTCCTACCACGTGTTCACGCGCATTTAGTTGACGAATAACGGATAGCGTCATTCTTTACGCGGGTTGTTTCGTTAGACAGATTGGTTAGATTTGAATTTAGCGGTAAGTCAGACCAATAAGCGTGTAGTTTGTCAATATTGAGTGAGGGCAGTTTGTAGCGAAGTATAAAAATACTTAGAGTAAGAATTTAAGGCAGTCAACGGAGCGATTACAGATATTAGACTCGTAATATTTATTTTAGTCTACGGGAAAATCACAACACTAAGACTCGTATTAGTTGTAATAAAAATTTGTCAGTAATTTTAATAAGTATATTTCAATCGCCACGTAAATCAGTTACGGTAACGCGATAGTAATCTGTGTGGAAGTTAGCATCGTAAACATTTAATAAATGTTCATAAGAAGAACTCTAGCGCAACTAAAGAAGATCAACTAAAAACCGAGTAACATATCTAAGTTTTAATTAATACAACATCAACCGTTTAAAAGTCGAGTTACCTAGCGATTTAAATGTGTGAAACGTCATGTACGGGACGGTCGATCAAGAGCAGTTATCAATCCGGTTTTAGACGCACTTAGCTTTGTTAATGAAATACTGTGTTTTTCTACAACTGTATTAGTATACAGCACCTGTGTAATTATCACTAAGCAAGTTGAGTGAATTGTGTAATACTTGTGAAACCAGTGTAAATAGTGCGACCTGACAAGGATAACTATTCAACGGATACTTCTGATCACCAGCCTGGAACCCACAGCATGGATGACATCGCATCGCAGAGTAATTCAACAAACACGTAAATAACAACAATGAACAATCATTTCATATTGCTTATTAATATCAATTATATGTCAATCTTGTTTTGGTGACTCAGTCAGTCTAAGAACCCATTGCTAAGAAATAAACACTAACAAATTTTATAGTAAATGATTGAAGTACTGAATTATAAATTTTGTAATATTTGAATGCAATCGTTATTAAAAACTGAATTAATAACAACTAAATTGTGTTTATTTATTACTGGCGCCCTGGGATAATTCTAAAGAGTCGGTACACGAAAGTAAGTGTGATATCTTATTGTTAAAATTTGATATGTGATAAATATTAATTTTGTCATTGAATAATTTAATTTGATAAACCCTTACTTTATACATGCTCGTAGGCCAAGTAGTATGCAAAGTAGTAACAAAATAGTAGTAATATAAGGCCTATATCTAAAAGTGTATTACATCTGTCTGTAGTATATTGAAGTTCTGACTCAAGAAAAATAAGAAAGTCTGAGAATAGGACTCATACTGACTGTACCTAAGACTATTGTCAAAAAACCGACTGAAAACTGAACTGAAACTCTGCACTAAAAACTGATATAAAATTGAGTACAGCTACGTACAACTGAGCCAAAATTGAGTAAAACTGAGCTATTGTGTAAGACTGAGACGCGTTCGCAGTCAACACTTTTTTTTATAATCCGTTTCTCCCACATTTCTGCACAAGATGCTAGCCTTCCCCCCTTCTTCGTTTCTATTGGTTTTCACCCATTTTTCTACGAAAACTCCTCCTTAAACTTCTGGGTTGTCTTCTGTGACCGTTCTTATTCGTTCTTCTTTCTCGTCTCCTTGGCAACCTATTCTGAAGAAACGCCTTGACCAAATCCTAGTTTCTCATAGGCCTCTCTAATTTCCTACTCTTACTTCTTCCATTTAGCTCTACCCATACCCTGTGACAGAAGGACCAAATTTCACGCCTGCCCATCAACTTGATTGTTCTACATAATTCCTTTCATACTTATCCCCTTAATTGTCGTCTTGTCGCACAGCAGGCCTTCTGGTTCAACATGTGCATCTTCCTTAAGTGTGTCCGATTTGAGTATTGTCTTGTTACACCCTCTTTCCGTTCACACGCTGGTGAAATCGTTTTCTTAGTAACCCATTTAACGGATACATCTGCGCTGCAGTTTTTGTGCTTCGCTGGGACACTCCTTGGTAAACATGATTCCCGCTGTTTCGTTCAATTGCGTACCGAGTATGGCCTTTGTGCTTTCCACACATGTACGATTCCTTTCGCCCATTGTGAACCATGTACAGCTGTGTTCTGAAGCCAAGTCACACACGTGGCCTGTTGTTCGTCGCATTGTTTCTTTTGTCTCTTCAGTTATCCTTTCTTAGTAATATCCCTGTGATACATATTCTCCTGTTCTTCTGTTAGTGCAGCTCGCCACACGCAATGCCCCTTAAGCGGACAGCTGCTATTACTGATATATTGTCTTTTCTGACACAATACCTTCCTGTCGTTAATGGGTTTCACACGCTACTTATCGAACTATCGCTGGTACAGCTCCATCGTATATTATTGTTAGGTTGACAGCTGACCCTTGCTACTGTGTTTCCTTTCATCGAAAAATTTCTTTAAAAATTTACGTTACAGCATTAATTATTAATGCTGCATCTTCCCTCGTATCAATTCTTTCAGTTGGTGTAGCCCTCAGTTTCTCCAGTGCAGCGATCACTTCATCGAGCTGATATTTCACCGTATCTGCTTTTGAACTCCACCTGATATCACAATGTTCTTTTAGAGTCACTGTCTGAACATTTACATGAGCTGTATGAATTCCAACCAAGTTGAGTGAATGGTTGTCACAGGTAACAAACACAGATAGTGGATACAAATCTAATATTCTCTTCGTGAATGGATTCCAGCCATTGTTGCTTGATTGTCATACGACTGACTTCCGCAATCGCTAAGATTCAAGCCATTTCTCTCAACTTTACCTGTAATAGCTTCTGTGATCACTTCCGCTGTTTTCACTTCTAAAGGAATAAAAGTCTATGAAGGCTTCCTTGATATCAACAGAATTAGGTTTAATTTCAACAAATCTTATCATCTGAGACATTTGTTCTGCATGTGTAGCACCTTGTGTTGTGTCGAATATAATACTAAAGTACTTCGCCTTCTTACTTGCAGTAATTATATATTTGCACATTCTTTCTCCTAACAGGATTTTGTTTTACTTACGATATGAGAGGGTCTCATGACAGGGTCATATTTAGCCAATTGTTTTAACAAAGCTTAACAAAGCCAGAAAGCCAGAAAGTTTCCAGGATTTGGATCATTAGTAATTGGCTCTCGAACTCCTTACAGTTCCAGATTTTGTTGTGTAAGAGTTTGTACTGTGGCAATGATACGTTCGAGGATTTCTTTCCATGTCTTAGCTGCCTTACACATATGTTTCTTAAGTAGATCATCAATAAGTCCCCTTTGTTTAAAGAACGTTCCAATTCCTTACATTCCAAAAACGCAAAGCGATGAGCAGGACTATTTTCATGATCCTGAATACGGAGATTTAACTTTCGCCACAACGAAAACCCATTTGCACTATTAAAATGGCTTCTTTGATAGTTTTTTTTGTGGAAATAAAGTGCAACAAAAGCAAAAATAGAGATTTTTTAGTTGGAGAAAAACACATTTACGTGCTATTTACCTTTTCGCCATTTTGTTAAGTTTTATCAAACCAATACTTGTCCACCTTCATCTTCAGTAAAATGGCTGTCTTTGTTCTGCAACTGACACGTTCCTCTATTCACCACTATATCTCGGAAGGATTGAGATTTCTCGCTTGGCCAAGCTCCCATATCTTGTAGAGCAGCACCGGGGACACGGTCTACATTATTGCTAGTAATGTTCTGTCCTTCATCGCCTGTAATTTCAAGACTGCACGATGCAACATCATCCATGGTACTAGAACCAAGTGAATCTTATAACTGTACTTTGAAACTTTCACAGTTTGAAGTATTCACGTCGCTAACTTTACTCTATTTATCAACACCCTCATCGCTAACAACATCCATTTTATGATCGCAAGGTGATTCCTTGTTAATTGTAATATTTTGACTCTCAGGGTTATCTATACAAAGTTAATACAGTATGATTATCAGTACTCCTTTCCAGCACAACAACTCACTACAAAGTCGCAAAAAATATCAAATATGTTATGCTTCTTTTATGAAAGGAATAGTCATATCAAAGAAACAAGTTGTTTGTAGTTTTATAAACTGAGAACAATTTTTCCAAGTTTATGCTCACTTTGCCGCCCTCCTGGCTAAACCGCCCGGGGCGGCTGCCCTCTTGGCCTCCCCCCCTTGTTACGCCTCTGTACCGAACGAAGTTACCACGTTGCAACCAAAAATGCTACTGTACTCCCCGGAAGGAGCGCTAAAAACCAGTTCCGAAGAAAAGAGACTTACAGCGCAATTTAGTGGGGACGTTTTAAGGCTATACTCTTTTCTCCGGACAAACTACAGTACTTTTAAACCCTGTTTCCGTCAATAAACGAAATCGTGATTTTTTGAGTTATGACTCTTTTCTTCGGGATGTGTGATATGACTAAATAAACTACACGTTTTTAAAATTAATTAAAATTTTAAAAATTATATTGTACCACTGGGTGTTAATCTGTAGCTAACAGTCTTAATTTAATAAGGACAATGATGTTAAGTGTTAATGTTAAGGACAATGATATGAATCTTAAAAATGTTATACTACACATTACCATCACTTATAAAATTTAACATCAAGAGTATCCATTAAAAAAGTATTACAGATAATAAGCATGTATAACACTATCAAAGATTTACAAATATTATTATGCAGTATTTTCACTTCTAATACAGAATTTTAGGTTAGAAAATTAGTATTATATGTTAACAACTTACCTCTATTATTCTGTAGATTCTCAGACAACTGAACCATTTTCATAGTTCTCATTTTTATTATTCCACTAAACTGATAATAACATTTTCTTCATTTTTTTTTAGTTTTTATATAGAATTTAACAAGAGTAAAGAGTACAAACTAGCAACAATATTTCACCTACCAACATTTTAATAAACATCTGAGAAGCAACTAGGTGATTTAAAAAATGCACCAAACCTCATGGTTCTGTTGTAATACAAACTTTCATTTTACTAAAAGGAACACATGGATCCATTTTGCAGAATACCAGACATACAAAGGAAGACATGAGGGTTGGTTCAGACACATTTAATAGCTATATTAACTTCTTTGAAAGTTAATTCTATTTTGCGAAACGTAATTTTGACTTTCTACTACACATTGTTAACATTAAATTCAAAATGTCAGTTTTGTGCAATGGTTCCTTTTTGCATAACTAAGTCCAATTCGAAATTAAACATCCCACGGTCAATGTGTTACAGTCGTTTTAGATAATTTATTTTCGGTTCTTCGTTACTTATAATAAAATATTGCCTGAGTTTTTTTCTATTTTGTAACATATCATTGGTACCGTAAGACTGTGAAAGTATTCCAGATCAAAGAAATTGATAAGTATCGTAACTGAAAACCAAACACATGTGCTAGTACACTTAATCTGCTAAACAACAGAATGTAACATTAGTAATTAATAATAATATTACTATTATTAATAATAATAATAATAATAATAATAATAATAATAATAATAATAATAATAATAATAATAATAGTAATAATAGTAGTAATAAACTGGAATCTTTTAGCAGCGATAACAATAAAGGAACTTGTCATGGAAACATACATGTGAGCAACTTTGCTTTTACACTTGTGGAAATATTGGACCGGAAACACCTACCCTTTCTTACCTTTCTAACTACCAATCACCAACTAAATTATAATTTTGTTTTCAGAGAGATATCTAATCTATCTAACTAATGTTATTCTAATTTGAATTACAGTTTTCTTATTTCCTTACACGAAGGTTAAAATATACAGAAACTGGCGCAAGAACACACAATTACACATACACACCTAAACAAAACAATTACATATACACATTCACGCATCTAAACAAACGAAACAATTTTTAGTCGGTCTTGCACTATGCAATACTACAGACCTCAGATAGTGTACAACAGATTACTTGCGCCCTGAACCTCAAACTGACTTTAACAGGTTGCGCCGTGAGATACCGTTTGGAACACTTGCCCTGAATGACATTTGCAACGAATCAACTCCTTTTCTTGATAATCACAACTTCGTAAAACGGTATCCTATAAGAAACTATTATGAAAGCCTTCAATCCACTTATCAGAAATAGTCTTTCAGTCTAACTTCAACTGCATAAAGCTATAAATTTTAGGCAACTTAGGCGATGTATACTTCGTGGCATTTCTAATATAGCCTATATGTAATATCCTTACGAGTAAGGATTTCTGTGGTAAACTGTTAATTCAATATTTCTCTGGACCATCTTTGACGCTGTTTCCTCTATATTCTCTCCTTGACTCTTTACTTAAGAGATTTATGTTAATTTTTTGATAAAGAAGCGGTTACTAAGTCAGCTCAAGTTATGATCTTAAAAAAAATTCCCAGTAAAAAAAAATATCAAGTGTATAAAATCTAACATGTCTTTTTTTAATTTCTTTGTTTTATTTTTTCTGTTCTTCAGTCTGTTTCACTTTTTCAACCTGTCTATATTTAAAATTGTTTATCATGATGAGAATTTTTCATTTCAAACTTATTTACTTTTTCATATTCAAACTAACATTATAATACTAATTTATAATATCTCATTTCTTAAATTCAACCGCAAAGTAAAATCGTTAGTCGTCAAGCGAACTGTCGCCTTTAAAACTGACAAATTGACAACAAATAAGCAAAAAGATAAAACGTTTCGTTGGGAATCCAAAATCAGTGTCACTTTTCTTTTTGGGGGGAATGAGGAAGTATACAGTGGCGAAAAGATGCTTTTACATTTTTGTTGCGAATTATTTCCGACCACAACTCCTACATGAGTGAAGCCGCGTTTTTAGGGAATGTTATGTAAACAGGCCAAATGTAAACAATGTCGTATAATGTAAATCTTTAAGGGAAGAGTTAGCAAGTAAAAAAAGTGTTAAGAAATGAATCTTAGATATTTATTAATATGTAGAGAAGTCTGCATATTAAGTATAATTTTACAATAAAAATTTTCGATCAACTTTACTGTTTTAGAGATTTTATACTTTATCCGACTCATAAACACAGCAGCTAAATTATTACATGGTATAGATGATGGGTTAAACCACTCTTAATAATTTACAATATGACATTTAAAAAGTACAATCTAGATGAAACCCTGAAACGCCTAAACAACATTCACACAAACATATTGCGACAATACAAGCGTATGCTGTAATGTGCATTTATTAGATAAAATAAATATTTAGATTAAATTTAGAAATATGTAATAAATAAGCAGGTGTGAGATTGAAAGCTGAGTTTATACGCAGGAATCGACCTGCACGATCACGCGATTGTCGCTGAGAGAGTGTACAGTAGTAAATAATGTGTGTGCGTGAGGCCGGTTCAAGCCTGAAAGTTTGCAATATCACCTCAAATAGATGTTAAATAATAGTTTTTATTTAATTATAAGAAAACTATTAATGGTAAAAAATTGCAAAGACTTCTAAATATGTATAAAATTAAGACACATGTGCAGTGCGAATTCAGTGCGATTTTAAAAGCATAGTAATTACACGAATTATGCGATAACGATGGTAATTATATTGAACATGTGTAAATGAATCAGACACCGTCAGAACACCTTCTAATCCACATTAGACATTGCAATTGGCAGAAATGTGCGAAAATATGAAATTGGACGATAGTGGGGAACTGACGCCACCAAACAATTCCTGACATGCTGAATTCTGGCCCAGCAGGTGCAGTAAGATGCTCGAATATAAATAAGGGCACGAATGAAGCCAAATTGCTCTCAATCAGCTTTCAGAAGCGGCGGGACGTTATGTTCAACATCGACGCGATTTGTAAATTTTGTTAATTGAACTACAAAGTCAGATGGACGATATGCTCATCTAAGTATCAAACAATAACTCTCAGTTTGATTACAAATACGATTATAGAACATACTCGACAATGTCTACACCCACAAACGTTCATCACTCAAGACAAGCGACGAGGTCACATCAGGCAGAGGAACTCTAGGCAGAATAATAGAGGCGTCTACTAGAACAACAGCAGTGAGTGCAGAACAACATATCACTCTACACTACAGCAACCAGATGGGACCATGAGGGACGATTAACTGGAGGACGACGAGTGGAACCGGAGGAACGTGCAGGGAACTCTATTAGAAGAGGACCTACGGATCAACGGAGGACATGGGTACGATCTACAGAATCGAGGTAATCTACAGAATTGACAAATAATCAATTTATAATTTGTAAATAAGAGAATAAAGACATTGAAAAGACACTCTAAAATTTAAAAATAAATAAAATTTATGTAAAATATAGATAGAGATAAGAGAATCTAATTTAAATTCAATAAGAATTTTCTTTGATGATTAAAAATTAATTTAAAGTCAATAAATCTTTGCTTGGATGATTAACAATTAATTTAGTAAATTTAAATTGTATTTAAAGTTTGTAAAGCAATAAATGATTAAGGGGGTATGCAATGCATACAGTAACGTAGTTTGAAGTTATGTAAATAAAATAAAACAAAACTGCAGTAAAAGCACACAATCAGACTGAGCAGTCGAAATTTTAAGATTAACAAGTAAAGACTTAGAATATAATTTTGTTACTGTAAGATATAAGATTCATTTATGATAAATGTACTGCAACAATTAAACGTTAAGCAAACAGTAATGAAGGTTTGTGACGAAGTAAATGAGATGTTTTTAAACAAATAAATGCTTTTGTTTTTTTTTGAATAAATTGATGAAAACTTGTTAAAATTCAATAAATGACTACTCTTATTACGATTGCACCCAAACCCCAGTAATTCGTACATACATGTTGGCACAGCACAAATTAATTTACATTTGTTTTGGAATTTGTTGTGTTATACATTTTGTCTCCCAAGAACGTGGGGCTATACAAATTAAATTACTTGTAAATTTGTACACAATAAAAAAATGTATTGTTATAATACATTTTACAGAAGAAAAAGAAAAAGACAATAAAATCAAATATTTAGATCTAACCATTACAAGAAACAACAACCAACTACATTATGCAATACACAGAAAATCAGCTAGCACTAATATTACCATTAACAACAATTCAGTCCATCCAACACAACAAATTGCAGCTTTCCTTTCACTTTTCAATAGAATCTATAAAATATTCCTAATCCCACAGGAAATAAAAAAGAAAGAAGTATAATTTTCCAAATTGCTAAAGATGATGCGTATTGTAAAAACATCAGAAACAAAATTAAAAATTCAGTAAAATATAAAATAAAAGCATCACATTTAAGAGCTGTTAAGAATGATTCATACTCTAGGAATAATAACAGGAGCTCTAAAAACTTGACTATATTAACGTACACATACAATAAGATGACAAAAGTTACAAAACTCTTTAAAAATACTACTAATTTTAATATAGCGTACAAAAAAAGTTTATAAAGCCAATCTAGCAACACGCGCTATGAATACAGGACATGAATTCCTAGATATCAAGAACGTAAAACTAATAAAAAAACATATACCACACAAAGGCACAATAATGAATATATGGGGAGACCTGCAAAAAAATAATAAAATATAAACAAACTAATACCAGAACAAGCACAAATCAAAACATAACAAGACACGATTTTTAAAACACTAAACATTTGAAACACTCAAAAACAAAATTATACATCACATCTACGCACAATGACACCAAAGCGGCCAAAAACCAACAGAAATCATAGCAGGAACCAACCACGACACAGATATTCAGTAAGACTAAAAACAAAAATGGCTGACGATGAACAAAATTATCGGATGCTTGAAACATATACCACGCAAGAAAGAAACATCTTAAATGTAAAGTAGTACTATATATAAAGTAGTTTACATCCAGGTAAGAAATGTGGTTTTGAATACACAAAGTTATTCATTTATTTAAAAAGTTCATAATAAGCAGTTGTTATTCGCTTTCCTTACTGCTCGCTGTAGCCTAATTTTTACAACTTGCTGTGTAGATTTACTTCAGTTGCAAGCTAAAAGTTAAATGGGAACGTCTAAGAATTGTAAATATACAAAAGGAAAATCTGTGAAAAATAAAATTCTACACAAGTAGGAGACTACATAATAGATAAATAATGTGTTATCTGTATAGGCCTAAATGTTAAAAACACTTTTTGTTCTCCGCTGATTGTTGTAAACTGTTATACATTGATATATAGCATACTAATCTTTATATAATGATATGAAATATTAATTTGCTCTTATTATAATCAGTTAGTATAATAAAGTATAAAATTGAATTATGCAGGTATAGAGAAACACCACTGAAGTAATTTTAAAGCTTCTGTAGTAATAATGCATTCTAGAAGTTATCCGCACATGGCGTCCTGAGTCAATAGCGTGGGCTACGACTCAACATATAGCCTACGTGGAATTCGCGGCTGATGTCTAACCCTCTGAGTTTCAAGGAGCCAAACACTCATTTCAGGCGTCATGTACAAAATAGAATCAAAAGATTTTGTATTTGGAAGACAAAAAATTTAAAAAGCCGTTATTTTAAACACCTCGTAAGAACAAAAATATGCATAATTCTAATCTAACTACACACGCAATAAATACAGGACATGAACTCCTGGATATCAACTACTAGATGTTTCTTTCAGGTGTCAAAGAAGCTTGTGTGGAACAAGATGTCGTCATACGTCATACAGCTTAGTGACAGTGGAACGCTTCAATTTTGGGATTGATACAAACGAATCTTTACTGTATTTTGTGATCATGAAGGAAAATTTAGATCAGTCTGCGGCAGCAAAACCAATATCAGTACTCTTGAACTTTCCTGTAACTGAAACTACTAAAGTTACAATGAAGTTCAAACTGATTTTCTATAACTCGCAGTAAATATGTACCTATAGCCTTTTGGGTAGTTATGTTTATATTTTGAACCTATAAATATTGTTGCATCCAAAACTGAATGTTTTTTACCCACTCGCTCATGTATACACGCATTTTCCGATGTTTTTCTTGCAACGAATGAAAAATTCTAGAAAATGTACAACATATTTCCGAGGAACTTGCATGATATATCTAGTCCATGGCCATGATTGAAAAGACACTATCCGTGAGAATGGTTCACGCTTTACATTAACGTGGAGGCAACAACAGAGAGCACTCTAGAGCAGTGGTTCCCAAAGTGGAGTCCGCGAAAACTTTTAAGAAATAATAGAATATACCACACTTTTCTCCGATATTTTATGCTCTAAAATCAAAACTTTAGAATCTTAAAACAATTAGTAGAAGATTCCAGTATTTTATTTTGGTTCAAACTAATTATAATTGTAAAAGTAATTTCAAACTAATGGCTTTGATCATGTCTTTAAATCATGTCGTGTACCAATCTGTTTGTCAGCCGAACTGACTAGAGCGCCGCATCAACGCAGAACTGATCGCGAACGTGTTTTAGTCCACGTATAAGCACTGTATCTTGCTTATAAGCACTGCCTCTCCCGTATGTAAGCAAAACGTTTTTCCGTGTAGCTGGTTTTACTGCTAAGAAGCTGGATTTCGACACGTGTGGCTGTAAAGATGGAGCCGAGGTTGGCAACGCTGGTACACAAAGTACTGACATTGTGGATAACGCAAATTTAATTGCTTTCATCCACTATGCTTATGAGAATAAATTACACCAGAATTTTCGTTTTTAATAAACATCTACCACCACATACAACTTCAGCAGAATTATTTACATTGTGACTAAGTTCATGGTTGACATCGGTATTAAGTGGAATAAATGTGTGCATGTTAGCAGTGGCGGAGCCAGATAGATGTATGGAAGTGGACTGTTTACAACGATAAAAACTGTAGTACCACTTGTTGAGTGCGTTCATTGTTGTATCCACAGACAAACGTTAGCAACAGAAAAGATGCCACCAGAACTGAAGAGTTGCTTTGATGAGGTAGTTCGGATTGTGAATTATATGAAATCGCGCCCTTTGAATTCTCGATTATATGGTATAATATGTTAAGAAATGGGGAGTGGCCACAAGCAATTGTTGATTCTCTGTGAAGTACGATGGCTTCTGCGTGGAAGGGTATTGAACAGATTATTTGAACTGAGGGATGAGGTAAAGCTCTTTTTATTTGATTCCAACTTCGAACTTAAAGACAGGTTCCATGATTGGATTTTGAAGCTATCATACCATGCTGATACCTTCAGTCATCTTAATGGACTCACTTTAAGCCTGCAGGGATCTAGCATCACTATTTTGCAGGTTCGAGATAAAACCGAGTGAATGATAAAAAAATTGAAGCTGTGGATTCAGAGATTAGACTCTGAAATGTTCGAACAATTCCCTTCTACGGCAGATTTCGTCCAGATGTCAAGAGAAAATGTTCCAAACGAAATCCTCAACGTTATTAAGTCTCAGTTGGAGCAAATGCATTTCAGCTAAGGGAATATTTTCCACTGACGGATGACAGTGACATGTGGATAAGGAATCCATTTGCTGATGGGCCGTCAACTAAACTATCTCTTATGACAGTTCATTAAATTACAGTTTTTGCAATTACAACTAGCTGATTTCTGGTTATATATATTGAGTGACTATCCTGAACTCGCAAAAAAGCTTTGAAGTGAACTGTGTTTCCCTCTACTTATTTGTGTGAAACTGAATTGTCTCACATCACGTACTTGAAGTCAAAGTTAAGTAATAAACCTGATATCGACAATGACCTAATATTGAAATTATCAGACATTAAACCCAATATTGCAGAGTTAATTGTTTAAAATTCCTCTTCATTGTTCACATTAAACTATGTTTGATATAATTAATATTATAATTCTGCAAGTTAGGAGAATGTTGATTTTAATACATTTTAAGTAAAATATAAGAGGTTGTATCATATTTACTGTTTGTTTTATTTCAGAACTCAGACGGGGTCCGTAAAATTTTTAATTTTGTTGGGGTAGGGAGGTCCGCGGACTGAAAAGTTTGGGAACCACTGCTCTAGAGTGATTCTGTGATTCACGCGCATGATTTGAGTTCTGCGGGAAGCCGGCACAACGACCCTTTTCGTGCCTTTTATCCGTAGCCAAACCTATGGATCGAGTAACGTGCCCACTGTTAGTCACATGGTGTTACATCCAGGGAGCACCGAGATCTTCAAGCGATCATCACAGAAATACTTCTAAAGGAGGGATCACAATGATGAAAAAGTTAATAAATTCTTAGGTTATGATGTCGTAGGAATAAATGATAAATACAACAAACACATTAAATTTATTTTCACTACTTCCTGTATCCGTTCATTTAAAATTTGTACGTAACTTTTATTTAAATACATTGCATTATGGGCTTGCAATATTCCATACCAGTACATGTAAAAACATGCATGCGGTCACACTTTAAAAGCCGAGATAACACTAAAACACTAAAAGGGAATAAGAAAGACGGAATAATCATTATTACTGAAAGGGTTATAAAGTACTACCAGTAAGTTAATTGATCTGCTCACTTTATAAGCCTATACTTACTTGTTTTATAGTTATGGCTGAGATTTTTCAAAGCAAGTGATTCTTAGTTAAGTAAACGCTATAGTATTTTATTCGCACTACAGAAGTGGGAACGTGTAAATGTGTGCCATAAAATGTGTTCCCAAACAAAAACCTTGTAAAAAATGTACGTAATTGCGTTACACGAACGCTTTCGCCAGTCAAACGACCATCTGGAGAGCATTTACCGACTGACCGTCGGCGTATACCTAGTCATTTCACCAATTTTATGCTCACATGAAAACAAGGTGGCGAAAATCGCCGTATCGTATGTTTATATATTAATTAGACCAGTGTTTCCCAAAGTTTTGTAGTTCACCATCCGCTCTTCAAAGATATATCTCAGAGCCCTCTCGGGGAATCTCTATTCCTATCTCAAACACTGTTATGTTTACTAATAACAACACTGTGTTTATAATATATTAATTTAACCAGAAAACTAATACAGCACACGCGCGCCCGTGTGTGTGTGTGTGTGTGTTTTGAATTTCTAAAAGCCTGATTTAAAATTACAAACTAATTGATCCTGTAAATAAAACTTATTTTATTTTGATAAGAAATAAATCCAAAGATATTTATTTAGATTTAATTAATTTTTATTAATATGGCCTTCTGCTTATCTATGATGCTGACAGTAAATTTCAATGGGCAGTATATACTCTATGCAATACGGTAGCCAATACAACTTACGTATATCTAACACAGAATATCTACCAATCTATTGCTAGTATATCGGTGCCGTTTAGAGGGAGAGATACGGGCATGGTCCAAAAAATAACAAACCAATCAATAGTATACTGCTTCAGTTATTTGTGCTGTAAACGTACTCACCTGAATGTCACTGATATCAATACAAAAGGTAATAAGTATACAACGATGTGTGGTACAAGCAGAAAATTCTACCAATTGAATTAAATTTTACAATTTTTGTTGCTCCAGTAATCTAATACGGTAACAAAGCATAAGTTCAAGTTCATCCAGGATTCAAGTGCATAAGATCAAATTTTTAAGATACCTTAAATATACAAGAGCAGATCATATCAGCAACGGCTTGATTAGCCCGATTTAGGTATATTCTCAGTAAACAATTTAACCGATGGAACGTACGGATGTGGTTAAATCATATAGACAGAATGGAAGGGAATCAAAACCTGGGTAGACCAAAACAGAGAATGTCACGCAATAAATTAGGAGCAGTAACAGATGAAAGAAGAAAAAGAAGAAGAAATAAATGTGTATTAAAACTATAGCACAACTCAGAGAAAAATTCGAAATAGGCCTAGGAATTAGATATTATCAGAGATGTTGTCAGATGAAATGTCTTCGCTCATAGTGTAGATAAATTTCTTAGTCACATTACAGCAATTAATTGCTTTATTCGTTATATGTTGAGTGACATATTTTATATGGTATCCAGGTGTATGAGTTGTGCACGTCAGTAAAATATTTTGTTTGTCGAAAACGTAATTTCATTAATTTTTTAATATGAAGTATTAGAATACCTGCAGTTCAGTAAAAAGTAGGTAAGTGAGTAAGACTTTTATAGCAAATACAGTTTCTCTATCAAATAATTATGTTTATGGTTTCGTAGCGGATCAGTAAAGAGGACATGATTGTTCTCCTGTAAGTAACAAATAATTTTTATTGTAAAGTGTAAATAATTTACAAAAATATCAATTCAGCGGTAAGTATTAGGTCTAATGTTTTAGTCCCTAATTGAACATATGAACTAATAAACTCCTATACGGATAAAACTAAGAGAACGTGTTTAGAAAATTTTAAATACTGTTACGACGGTCACTGGTCGTCGTAGGGTACAGTGGAAGACAAAATACAATCCACTGTAGTATTCCCATCACGTACAAGGTGTAAGTTGTATATGTCTTCTACACTTAGTTATCTAAAGAGAGCGTCACGCAAATCTCATTCAAGTACAACTTTTAACAACTGAGTTAACAGGACATTAGAAACAAATTAATAACGTCGTTAATTTTAATCATAGGAATCTCAATTTTTGATATATTGTACTAAAGAAGGTGAGCTACCATTTGTCTACAAGAAATGTTTTTCTGATGCTTAACCTCTGAGTTCTTACGTAATAAAAACGATAAACCCTAAATTTTTAACTCAAATTCGTGTATTTTTTTATTTAACTCTCAATGTAAATTAATTGAAAAAAGATTTAAAAAATTAGAAAATTTTGTTAAAAACGTCTTTAATTCATTATTAAATTACAGTTCATTAGACATTTCTAGCCCTGTATTTTACGTTTCAACGAGGTTATTAAGTGGAATGTTTTTACTACAAACTCGGTCGCCGCGCGGCCGCTCCGCCAGTCACTTTCTTTCGTTAGTCAGGGTATAGAGGGTAATTCATTGCGGCCTCGACAAGTTCGCGCGGCTTCTGACACAGTCTAGCTAATGCGTCGAGAATCACGTACGCCACAGAGATTCAGCTGGATTCCTCTGGAACATTCGATAAACACGTAGATTGTTCTGTAATGTCGTAACAATACCTACGAGTGCTCTTGGATAGAAAACACTAGAGAAGTGAAGAAATTGTAGACATATACAGGTGAAGAAAGGAGTACATTGGAGATACGGTAGGTTGAGGGGAGGCAGAAATAGTAGAAGCAACAAGAAGATGAGAATATACAGGCACTAATACGATCTGTAGTGGTATGTAGTATACTCTATGTAAGTCATACGGCTGACGGCCAACGATGGAGATATAACCTGGAAAACAGGTTTCAACGAAATGTGATTAAAAAATTACGGACCTAAAGAAAATGGGCAATGGACAATTAAGATGACTGAAAAATCGAGACGTAGAAGAGCTACTAGATGCAGAGAATATAATAAGGCGTATGAAAGCATATATGTTGGTGGAGGTTGAAAATACTATACATTATCCTATAGAGTTCTTGCATACACTCAACCCACCCTCATGTTCTCTGCCTCAAGGTTGGCGCTTCCATAATGCTTTTGCACAAACTTAATCCACCAAAGTTGTGCAATGGTACCAGCCTGCAGATAAAGACTGTTCAAACACGTGATTGAACACGTGTACACACAGTATTCACGGACGGCGTCGGCCAGGGAGACACTGTCTTCGTCCCCCACATTCCTCTGATACCGGCAGATTTCCACTTTTAATTAAAATGACTGCAGTTACCGGTACATCATGACCATCAAAAAGTACAAGGGCAGAGTCTGAATGTTGCTGCGTGGACCTGAGGAGTGACTGCTTTTCCCATAGCCATTTGTATCTAAGCTACTCCAGAGTCAGCTCCCCTGACAGCCTGATCATTTTCCAGCCTGAGCGTAAAACTAGAAACGTAGTCTAAAAAAAAGTTCTCAGTACATAAACAGGACAAGAAAAGATAAAAAGGGGCCGAAGCCGAATAACCATGAAGAGGGGGGTAAATCAGTATCCTGGCGATAAGTCGAAGACTTATACAGGGTGTAGGTGAGGCCGCTGCGCTTCGGCCCAACGCCAGTTATTAAACTTAAGTGTGGCTTCTAATTTTCTCTAAATTTATTACATAACTTGACATCATCATTTCTTTACTTCTTTCAATATATATATATATATATATATATATATATATATATCACTAACTCATTATAGTATTTATAAAAAAATTTAAAGTCTTGCCTCAGAACATCATTCTTAAGTTGAAATAACTGTTTAAATAAACTTAAGTATTTTTCTATTCTGAAATTTCGTAGCGAAGCACGGGCATTAAGCTAATGTGTGTGTGTGTGTGTGTGTGTGTGTGTGTGTGTGTGTGTGTGTGTGTGTGTGTGTGTGTGTGTGTGTGTGTGTGTGTGTGTGTGTGTGTGTGATTTATTCCCATTGTCAGCCAAGCTGATGATGGCTGTATGGTGAAGTATTTGTGATTTAGTTGAATATTACTGGTGCCTGGTATTTATAAGGTTATGTTGGTATGATATATAATATCGGTTTTGGTGAATAATTTTGTTACTGTTTCCAATATTTATTGCATTGAAAATTTCATGACATTTTGTACTGACTTGAATTGGTTCAGGTATTACTTCGTTTTGTATCTTGTGATTTATTTTTGCTTATATGTAGTACAACAACACACATTGTTTAATATAAATGTATGTAATTTAATTTGTGAAGCCACACGTTCTTGGCGACAATATTTATACAACACTACAATTTACAAATTTAAATGTAATTTAATTTGTGTAGTGCCAAAATTTATATAATATTACTGGTAAAGTGTACCAATTAATGGAGTTTGGGTGTAATGGTAATAAGAGTAGTCATTGATTTAAATTGTAACGAGTTTTCATAATTTTATTTTAAAAACACAAGCGAGTTTAAAAATCTCAAGTACTTAGCCATAAATATTCATTATTGTTCGCTTGAAACGTTCAAATGTTGCAGTACATTTAACATTAAATAAATCTTATTTTCTACAGTAACAAAGTTATATTCTAAATACTTATTTGTCAATATTAAAACTCGACTGCTCAGTCTGACAGTGTGTTTTACTGCAGTTTCATTTTTTTTTTAATAACTTTCAACTACGTTAATTTATGTATTCCATACTTAGTAATCATTGATTGCTTTACAAACTTTAAAATAAAATTGAAATTGACTAATTTAATCGTTAAACATCAAAGAAAATATTTTAATAAATTCAAATCAAATTCTCTGAACCTCTTTATCTACATTTTACATAAAACTCTTATTCATGTTTAAATTTCAAAATGTCTTTTAAATGTCTTTGGTCTCTCATTTAAAATTTATAAATGGATTATCTGTCACCTCGATTTTGTAGCTCATACTCATGTCCTTCGTTGATCAGTATGTCCTCTTCTGATCGGAGTTCCCGGCACGTCTCCAGGTTCCACTCGTCGTCCTCCAGTTACTCGTCTATCATGGTCCCATCTGGTTGATGTAGGATAGTGTGAGATGTTGCTCTGCACCAGCTGCTGTCGTTCTAGCAGACGCCTCTATTGTTCAGCATAGCGTTCCTCTGCATGATCTAATATAGTAGCTTGTCTTGACTGACGGACCTATTGTACATTCGTATTCGGTAACAGATTAAGAGTTACTGTTTTGCACTTATGACGAACATAGCGTCCGTCCGCATCTACTGTTCGATTAACAAAAATTAGAAACTTGCGTCGCCAACGGACAGAGCGTCCCGCCGCGACTAAAGACTGATTGAGAAGGGCTGGCTCCTATCGTGCCCTGTTTATAATCGAGCATCGTACACCACCTGTTGGGACAGAATTCTGCCAGTTTGAAATTGCTCGGAGGCGTCAGTTCGCCCACTCTCGTCCAATTTCATATTTTCGCACATTTCTGCCAATGGCAAAGTCTAATGTGGACTACAGGGTGCTCTAACGATGGATGATTTAATTACACAAGCCCAACGTAATTACCATCGTAATAGAATAATCCGTGTAATTACTACGCCCTTAAAATTGCACTGAATTCGCACTGCGCGTCCTTTTCACGCCGTTTTCTCACTACACATGCGTATTAATTGTATACATATTTTGGAGTCTTTGAATTTTTCCTACCATCTATGGTTTTCTTATAATTAAATAAAAACTGTAATTTGACAATTATTCAGGATGAGATTGCAAACTTTCATGCTCGAACTGGCCTCACTCACACACATCACTTACTACTGTATACACTCTCAGCGACAGTTGTGTGAGTGTTCAGGTCAGTTCCTGTCTGTCTACATTCCGTATTTTTAGCACAAACCCAGCTTTCAATCTCATAACTGCTTATTTATTAAATATTTATAAATTTAATTTAAATATTTATTTATCTATTAAATGCACAGTACAGCATATGATTGTACTGTCGCATTAGATATCATAAATATTTATTATAGTAATACAGTTGTTTCCCAGATGTTTATAAATTACATTAGTAATATTTATTATTACCTAGTTATATAAGCAATCTGAGGCTGAAAAGTGTACACTGATTTTATGATGCTATCCTGGAATCCAGAGGGAACATCTAGACAAGTAACTCAGTAACCCATTAGTTTACTCTTTTCCTCGTGAGTCGCCCGTATCGAATACTGTAATTTCATGAAACTCCACCAATTTGATGGTGATATGGTTCTTCATGAGATCTTGTCTTCGGCCATCCTCGTGCACCGTGCAGAGACGTATTATTTATTTTGTTGTTATGTCAATGAACGTATAGGTGCGCTTCCTTGTGTCCTAGACCCTGAAATTTTCTTGTAATCTGTTTCTGTTTTAGTTACACGTATTTAATTCACTGTTGTTGCTGGTACTAGATCCGTATCATCATCATCGTCATCAGTTTTATTATCATTACTTTTTTTATGTTTTGGGATTTGGCAACTAAGGCCTTTAGCCCAACGACGTCTACCAGAAGCGTTGTTGGACGGGGTGTTTACTTCTCACCTCAGGTGTCTCTGCCTCAGTTCTGCAAGAACACTACAGTCTTCGATTATGTGTTTCACTGTAGTGCTCCTCCACGAGTGCAGACGGAACGTTCTTTCACTTTTTCACTTCCTGGAGGTACTAAGACGTCAAGTTCGTGTACCCAATTCGCAATCTCGTGATGCAAACTTGTTCACAACTGCCATCACCTGCTACTTGCCATTGCGAACGCACTGCTTCACGGCAGAAAGTTTTACTCTGCCGTAGTTCCATATCTGCTGCCACACAAATGGTTGTTGTGGCAGCTAGTTTCGCGTCGTCAGGTCGTATGGCAATCGCAAAGACTCGTGAGCTGTCCGCAGCGTTTCTCGCTGCAGCGTCAGCTTGTTCGTTACCTTCAATAACTATATGACCGGGACATAAAACACAAGTAAAAAATAAACCAAGGTCTTCTAACGCATGGCATAACGCCATTATATGCTGTAATAACGGATCCACTGTGCTCAGATTGTCCAAGCCAGTTAGAAACCTCAATGAATAACAAATCTGAGTTATTTGGAGATAATACATTTCCTGTCTACTCGGTCTTCATTGAAAAAAAGAGCCTGCCACAGCGCGTAAATTTCAGCCGCCTTACGCCGTGTCCAGGAATAGCAGACGCCTTTGATATCAAACGCACTACCCACTCCGCTCTCCGTCTTCAACCCATCGTTGTACATAGTGATTTATTCCTCGACGTATTCCTCACGGACTAATCTAAACAGGACTTTGAGTTCATTTTGGTGGCATGATTTCTTGCTTTTGCTGTCGACATCTAGCCGAAATTTGGTTTGAAAAGCAGCCATGGGGGGGGGCGACTTCACACGGAATGTACGTCTGGACCATCGGCGCCTCGATGTTTTAGCGCCAGACTGTTTCGAGCGTACGAATACTGGCTGGTCTGGTGAATGTCTCGAACGATGGTCATATACTCTGGCGTTTGCCACATATCTCAGCAGCAGCAGTTGACGTCGCAGATTTAAGATCATCATTCTTGCTTCACAATGTAAGCTTTGTGCAGGGCTAGTGCGGGATGCCCCTGTGGCTTAGCGCACCCATGCGTTGTGAACAGAATCCAGCTTTTTCAATCACGACCTCATGGCTGAAGACTACACCGCGCATTCGTAATTCATTTTCGCTAACACCAGCATTTTATTACAGGCCCAATATATCTTCCCTATCTGCTTCCCAGGTCACATGGGAGATACACCTGTTGCGTTTAACGAGGATCTGTACCTCGCTCCCAGGTCGTCCACATGTGCATTCTATGTTAATTTTCGGTCGAAAGATAGGCCCAGAAATTTGATGACAGGCCTATAGAGCAGTCGGATAACGTTTATGGTTAACGTCGGGTCCGGGTGCCTTCCTCGCCTTTGAGGGAAGTGGACAGAGGTCTTTTTTGTTGCCGAAAAAGGAAAGCCTATGTTGTTACCAATTTCTACAAACGTGTCTGTTGCGCCTTGCATTTTATGCTGAATCACCTGAGGTCGATCGTGTTATGGTCGAGACGTAGGTTTCCCATCTCGATCGTTTGGCAGCGAGTATTGTTCTACGAACGGCGGCTCGAAACCGAGCACGTTGCTTAGAAAGAGATCCTCAGTTCTTAGTCCAGCACTGTTCTTCCTAAGACAACCTCAAGTCGGACAAACCTTAAGTCCCCGACAAAGAGTAGTGAAGGTGGTGGCTGCTCGACCAGATCCTGTAGATCTTCTGTTTGCCACTCAAAATCTGAGGTGCAGTGTAAGCAGCAGATCGTCATCTTTAGTGGCTGTAATAAACTGATTGCTACTGGTTGTAGAGGCGTAGCTGCGGAATCCGTCTAGCGGGATATGTGTTGCTAAGAAGTGTAGTTGGAGTCACATCGCAGCGGAAGGACTCATATCCCATCATATTAATATGTTCTTGCTGCCTCAAATGTGTTTTCTGCAGGCACCCTTAATTTTGATGAATTGTGCCCGAAACGCCAGCACTTAGAACATTGCATCGGCTTAGGGATAAATGCTGTCACACTCAGCCTGTGAATGCCTGCTCTCACTTTTTCCGGCAAAGTTTTCTTATTGAAGGTTAGGACATGGTACGTAGATGGGAGCGCTATCCATCCCTTCGCACCGTTAGTCTCCGACCTATGACGAATTGTGGGGAGAGCTGAGTCGCAATTTCTTTCTCTGTGCAGTTCAGTGGGTCCCTTGACACTACCGCCCTCTTTGTGGTGTTCAGGATGGTATGAGGAACGACGTTTACTTCTGTGTCCCCTAACCTCCGAGCCCTGTTGGTCATTTAGGTCTCGATAAGTAGTCCAGCTGCGTTGTTTCTGATTTCCTGTATGGCTGATCCAGCGCAACCAGCAACAGCTTACTTTTGCGTGTGAGCGGCTCCTGGATGTTGGTGAATATGATTCTGATGATGTACTGATTTCCACATGAATTGTTGATTGTCTGTGTAACTACTGCAAGATGATGATCTTGATGGTGTTGGCGCTTCTCTGCTAATAGTTGTATATGCTGTTTACGGCATGAACGTTGATGTTGACGAGTCTATTTCGCTGATCAGACCCACGTAGTGTCACCGAGAGTAAATTATTAGCGTCTCACAAAAGTTAACATAGTAAAAGATTAAATCAACGGTTTATTAAATATTGCAAAGCAAATTAATTGATTGTTGAAATTCTAAATTAGAAAATTCAAAATATTCTCTTTTACTAGTTTATACTTTGAAAACATATCTTTGCTATTTAGCACACATTAATAACATATAGTCTTAAACATCTAAACAGATACGATGAACAAATTATAAAATTATTTTATATGGTTTTGGTGTCTGAGTTTGAATCATTATTACAATTTTGAACTCATAGCAACTCATTTATAAAAATTCTTTTATTAAAATAACATTTACTTTATGAACATTTATGATTTATAATGACACCCAATTTTTAAAATTAAACAAAATAAAATTATCATTTTTAATAACAATTTACAATTACGTCTTTTACTCTAAATATTTACACAATTTACATTTAAGTCTTTAAGTCTTTATTATCTCATATTCTGTTCTTTATGAGTTCTTTGCACAAAAATATAATTGTTCATTTGTCACCTGAGTATTGTCGAAGTTACCGTTGCGTATGTACGTGTTGTGTGAGTGTGCGTCTCCTGAATGATGACAATTACGACGATAATGATGATGCTGATGACACCTCAGTATTCTATAGCCTGTTGTTGATTGATGGTGGTCCTGTCATCCTCTATCAATCGTGGTGTATTGAAGATGATTGTGACGATGATGATGATTTCAAGATGGTCAGCAGACGGACATAGTGTCCATGTATAAAGATATCTTGAGTCTGGCTTTGCCCAACATTGCAGGAGGTATTTATAGTAGACGGCAAACTGACATGTCAGATATTGTTTTTGACATGTTAAATTTTGTCAATTCGAGTATAGCGTCCTTTTGTTTACTGATCACTTTTTAGTCTGTTTTCGCGATCACGTTCTTTGTTGCATTTATCTTTATTGCATGTTTGGCCAAATTATATAAATATGTGGCCAAATTGCACGTATGACCAGAAATATATAAATCTAATTTGGCCACACATCCAATAAACACAGGACATGAATTTCCAAACTTAACCAACATGACACTAATAAAACACATACCACACAAAGTTTAACATTCAAAAACAATATCCGACATGTCAATTTGTCGTCTACTATAAATACCTCCGGCAATGTTGGGCGAAGCCAGACTCAAGGTATCTTCATACGGGGACACTACGTCCGTTTGCTAATCGACAGACTCAAGCAAATTCTACACGAGGTGACTATGTCCGTCTGCTGATCGACTTGAACTCATTACAATCATCTGCAATACACCACGATTGATGGAGGGGCATAAAACCACCATCAGCAACAGGCTATAGACTCCGAGGAAGCATCAGCATCATCGTCGTTGTCATTGTCATCATTCAGGAGACAGACGCACACACATACTCACGCAACGGTAACATCGACAATACGAAGGTGACAAATGAACAATACTGTTTTTGTGTTAAACAATAAACTCATAAAGAACAGAATATGAGATAAAGTAATATAAAGACTTAAATGTAAATAGTGTAAATATTCAGAGTATAAGACGTAACTGTAAGTTGGTTTTAAAAATAATAATCGGGAGGTCCGATTTCTCTAGGCGCAAACGGGCATGGGCCCAACCACAGTGCTGCCCTAGTGCAAGCTGCCCTCCGGTTCTCCGGAAACGTTCCCTTGAAGTAGTTTCAAATAATTTTATTACGTATAATTTTTAAAAATTGGGTGTATCTTTATAAATTATAAATGCTCATAAAGTAGATGTTATTTTCTTAAAATATTAATAGCAACAATTCAATTTTGATTTGATAACGTTAATAGTATTTTTATAAATGAGTTGCTATGAGTTCAAATTTTAGTAACGTTTCAAAGTCAGACACCCAAAAAATATAAAAGAATTTTATAATTTTTTCATCATATATGTTTAGATACTTAAGGCTATATGTCATTAATGTGTGCTGAATATTAAAGATATGGTATGTTTTAAAATGTAACTTTAAAAAAGAGAATATTTTGAACTTTCTAATTTCAAAATTTTTTAAATTTATTTATTTATAAGGTCGCTGCAACAGCATCGGTCATTAGTAACCACAAAAATTATAAAAATGAATTTGTAAATCTTACAGAAATTCTCATACAGATGCAATCACATATATTGAACTAGAAGGTGCTTAGTGAAGACAAACATTGCAACAAAATACACAGGAACTAGTACGATTTCAAAAGTACATTGAATATTTGTTTAAATACCAAATAATGCAAGTAAATGAGATAAATAAAAATATTTAACAAAAAAATATTAGTTTAAATAATCCAAAATAAAATGAGAAATATTCCCCCACACAACAGAAACATTATAAATACACATCATGCAGATATATGATCAGATGAGAGATGCAACGACAAAGAATATATAACAATAAATGTTACAACAAGTTACATAATATTAAATATATATAATAAATAAATCAGTAATAACAATCTCGACCACATATCAATCCATTAAATGAATTGTCCTAAAAATTACAAACATTTTTAATGTTCGTATAGATTTCATAGTCCGTACCTATATTTTTGCTAACAAATGAATCTCCTTTATACGGAGAAGTATATCAGCGTCTGCAGTCTTGTCATTTAAACTTATTCTAACATCTGAAGGGATATTAAATTTGATTCCCAGATGTTGAAGAGCAGGGCACTCTGAAACGAGATTTAAAGCTGACAAAACCGTGCCACAGTGATTTCATCTAGCAGAAGGCTCACTTGTGAAGCTAGCAGCGTGTGGTCGATGCGGAGTCTTATTATGACCATTTGATTTCTTCTGGAGTCTGTAGGAAGTACGGGTTGCTCGTAAATATTTTTCCTCACTCGGAATAGCTTGGCGGGTGGTGACTTAAGCCATTTATCATTCCAGTGCTCCAGAAGTTTTAAATGCAGATATTTCTTAAGGTAATTGTAGGATAGTTTGTGAGGACGGTATTGACTCGACGTAGCATTTTTCGCAGTTTATCAGCCATTTCATGTGCGATGGTATCCAACTGAAAATAATTTAATTAGGCTGTCTAGTTGAGATATCAAGGTTTATGTTACTTATGTCTTGAATAATGGATTTCTTTGCTGTTCTCCTGCTGCAGACTATCTAAATCACTTCGAGAATCTGAGAAGATAATATACCTGAAGCCCATGGAATCCCTTATTATTTCCAGTGCTGAACGAATTGCATATGCTTCGAAGAAGAAAACCGAGCAGACCTCGTCCAATCTGAATAAGTATTCATGTCCAGGTAATATTACTGCACATCCAGTGTTTTCGTGCAAGAACCATCTGTGAACACATGAGTGTACTCTTTGTATTTATCAAGTTTTTCGTAGAATTTAGACAAGATTTGTAGTAGCTTTTGGGGCTTGAGATTATGTTATCAAAGTTGAGAGGTTTACGACACCAAAGAGCCTCTGATCGATGTATTAAGACATACAGGATTATCAGGATTTGAACCTGCTTTTGTGGCAAATGACAGACTGAGTTTTATTCTTCTTATTCTAAGCGGATATTCTTCCGACTCAGTTAGAATGCTGCTAATCGGGGTAGTTCTAAACCCTCCTAGGGCCAGGCGAAAGAGGGATGTATGTAGGTATAGTCTCCAGATATTTTAAAATGGTTTGTTTAGCTGAGTCGTATATTATTCCTTCGTAATCCATTTTTGACCTTATAAAGGCTTTGTAGGTGTTCATGATTACGTCTTTGCTGGCACCCCAGTTGCATGATCGATTGATTTAATAAGATTAATTCTCCTTAAACATTAACCTTTTAAGGTCTTTATGCGCGTACGCCATGTGAGTCGCTGGTCGAACGTGAGCTCTAATATTTTGATTTGATTTGATCGTCTAATTTCTTCTATTCCAAGTGATAACTTTATATTTCCTGTATGCGTTCTTCTATTTCAAGAATAATTATATGTTCAGATTTTGATTCTAAAAATTTTAAACCTGTGTTTTGGGTCCAGTTAGTTAATTTATTGAGTGTTTCCTGAACGCAGTCCTTAATGGATTGGATGTTGGTGCCTTTGCACAAAAACGTTAAATCGTCGGTAAAAAGACATTTTTATGACAGAAGAAATTTTGTTAATGTCAATTAAAAACAGAGTGGCTCTAAGTGGAGAACCCTGTGGCATTTTTTATTTATTTTAAATTTATCTGATAATATGCCATTTACTCTTATCCGGATCTCTCTGTGCTGTAAGACGTTTATTACAAAGTTAAGTAAATATCCCGTAACTCCAGCATTTTTCATAATGTATACGATTCGGTACTTCCATACCAGTTCATACGCTTTTTCCAGATCTAAGCACACGGCACCAAGATGTTTGTTATTTATAAAGGCTTTGCAGACATTTGGTTCAATATTTATTAAGTGATCTAAACTAGATCAAGCTTTCCGAAAATCACTCTGATTCGCTGATAAGAACTTAATACTCTACAAGTACCACTGTATTCTTCTGTTAATAATTTTTTCCATTAACTTACATAAACTACAGGTGAGAGCAATTGGACGGTAGTTTTCGGGTTTACAATGATCTTTATTTATCTTAGTGAGTGGGATAAATATCGCTTCCCTCCATTTATCAGGTAATGTTCCGGAACACCATATATCACTGAACAAACGTATAAGGAATGTTAGTGCTGATTCAGGAAGATTTTTAAGAAAGATGTTATGGATACCGTCTGACCCTGGACTAAAATTTCTACATTTCGACAGAACATATTTTAGTTTTTTTAGAGAAATGAGGTGACTAATTTTAAGATCCGTAACTGCGCTTGTTTTCGTGATTTTATTTATCGACATGTTAGATGTTTTTTTGATTTCTTGAAAAACTGGGAGGTAGTTGGTGTCGCAAGAGTTTTTAACAAACGTTGCAGCTAATGTATTAGGAATGGCTTTCGGTTGTTTTTGTAAATATATTAAAAATATACAAACACAAAACAAACTAATACCTAAACAAATACAAATCAATACAGTGGATACAATGTTAATGAAAAAATAATACAAATATGACAATTTTCAAAGCACTCAACATCAAAAATACTCAAAAGACAATATATACACCACAATCACACACAATTATGACAGTATAAAATACCAAAAACCAAAAGGAAACCATAACAACAACCAACCAAAACACAAATATTTCACAAGATTCAAAATCAGGAAGGCTGAGGATGGGAACAATAGGATTCCCGAAACATGTTACTAATAAAGGAAATAAAGAAAGTATAAATATAAATGAAATAGTAAAGAAAATATAAATATTAAATAAATTATATATATATATATATATATATATATATATATTGCAACGATACTCTTAAACACTTACTTTTGCACTTATGCTATTACTCATTTGTGCGCACTTACCCACGTCTCGAAGGTATACTCTTCTTCTGCAGTATTTACCTTGATGTTTCCCAGCTAGGTCGCAGGCTTTGGTAGTTAATTGAGGGTGGATAAGCATGTGAATATCGTTACAAGTAAAGAATACAGAGGATTTAGTACTGGTTCTGAAATTAGTACGACTTTGTTAATAAAATTATATTCATTTTGTTTTTAATTAAAAAATGCATATTGTCATGTTATTAATTAGTGTGTGGGTTAACTAATATTGAAACCCTTATATTCACTTATACGAATATCGTATAATTATAACGTGGCAAAATCTTATCTCTTATAGTCTAAGACACATTATACACAAAAATAAGACATATATGACCTGGAATATTTACACAGACATATAATACATAACACATATATTCTTACAATGCGTGATTAACACGTACGAAATTGAATATTAATATTGACTTAGCAAGTGTGGTTTTTATTATGTACCACTTAATTAAAAAATAAATAATTAAATATTTATAAAAATTCTAATAGAGACCATTCTATTACTTTAATTAACAATACACCTAATGTCTCAATTAATTAAAAATCTACAATTAAAGTAACTTTCCTACTTGATTTTACGTTACAGTTACTTGATTTTAATTATATAATAAAATTATAAAAATATAATAAAATATGGTTTCTCTAATTACCATTTATTTATGAGATTAATAAGTTTTATATTTTTTGTTATAAATTATTATTCTCTGAACTTTTATTAATTTATTATTCATTATGCAAATAAAAATAATAAAGTTTATGTAAACTTGTATATGGAATCTAGAGCCTTCTTTTGATAGACCTCAGGGTCATTTATAAGATTGAATAAATGTCTGACTTCACTTGCATATTTCTGCAACCATTTAACTGTGTTGTTACCGTCACCTGGATTCTCGAGTTTTGGATCCCCTTCCGGTATCACCTTCTCTGTCTCTGCGTCGTTTGGAATTACTCTCTCCGTCTAATGGATGCTGAGTTCTGACGTGGACCTCTGGTCGTGATGATGTACGGCTGGATGTAGCTGCGTGTGGCTGTCCCTGCGTCCTCTAGTATTTTGCTCTGGTTCCTCTCCTCTCCTCGTCTTTTCCCTCGTGGATGTCTTGAAGTTCTACGTGGACTTCTTGAAGTTCATCGACGACGTTTCGACTCCTCGTAGTTTACAATATTATTGTCTTTTAAATAAATCGTGTATATCACTAATTACTTTCACCGACGTACTGCCGGTTCCATCGCACTTCAAGTTACGTAATTCGATTTAAAACATTACTTAAACTTTGTAAAATTTACGGTGGCGAGATGCGTGGATTTCACGTACTGTCTGTTAATGATCTGAGAAAGCGTGTGTCGCTCGCTGGGGTTTTATACTCCTGCCGTCGTTCAATTCCTGTTGAAAACTGTTCGGACAAAGTTGAACAAGTCGGCACGTCGGCTTATTAACTAATTACAACCTACGCGTCTTTCTATAAAGCGCACACTATTTTTATAAATATTATTTGACAAATCGTTAGGTACATTAATAAACTTAACCTATGCAAATTATGAACATTAAGGTGTGTAAACTATGGAAGTTATGGCAAAATTTCACACGGTAGCTGAACGGTTCCCACGATCAAATACTTCTTAGTATCTAATTGTAACGCCAGGCGCCAGCTTTTTTTCTACATATGTCTCTGATTCGTGTGACTTCTGGTTTTCGTTCAGCACTTAAAAAACTGTGTAAAATTTTCCACAATCGTACGCATAATTCATTTACATACTAACACTAACATACACATACACACAAACTGATACACACGGGGTTGCCTGTCGCAATGACGTCACAGCTACCAGTCGGGGCGTGTTTCTTCTCCCTTCGCTGCATTTAAAACCAACTAGGCTTGAAATTCCATATGCATGTTCACTTACAATTATTTCCTTATTTAAAATTAATTAATACGTTTGTTTCACGCTTAATTATTAAATTATTTTCATTATTTACATCTTTTACACGACTCATACGTGCGTTCGTATGTTCTCATATCGCAGTCAGGGGTTGATACGGAGACTTATGCTAAACGTATTGTTGCAAAATATATATATATATATTGTAACGATTTGATCTGTATGTACTCTTTAAGTGTACGTTATCGTGTGTTAGCCCCACACGTTGTAGTCGTTACTTTATGTTTAAAAATAACTGTCGTACTTTTTCTAACTTTTCACGCTGACGATGTCCGTCGCGAACGCATGAATTACCAGTACCGATAGCTTCACGAGTGTAAACCTTACCTGTCCTTCAATGAGTAAATTTAATTCCCGGGCGGCGCCAAATTGTTTATGAAAACAATTAAAAAAAACTGAGCGGTCGTTCTAGACGGTGTTGACTAATTCAAATTACACTTCTTGCACCCTCGTCTCGTTCAATTTTGAAGTATTTCTTACTATTTTAACTGAAAATTGAGTTGAATGTGGTTTGGCTTCTGTATGTCTTGAGCGTCAATAATGGACTAATGTTTTATAACGGAATTATATTAAATAACGTTCCGTTGTTATGGCAACTGTCTGTACTCTCATTGGTTGATAACATTTATGTCTATTGTTATAATATTTAAATTTTAATTCCAAATGACTAAATATTTTCTGATGGCTATTATTCTTCTGTCTTCTTATCTATGTATTAGATATTATCACAACTGTTTATAACAGTTGATCATTTTGACATCCCACAAAGCTGGGTTTGTTCATGTTTTGACAAAAATGTTAATATTATGTTATTACATTTCTTTCTTATTTTATGTTTTTAATCTAACTCTGACATCTTAATATGGTTCACTAATTGTACTTAATGAGTTACTTGCCCTGAATTTTCTAATACAATAGTTAATTTCTTACAATTTGTTTATTTTGGATTTATAAGTTAGGCATTTTATAGGCCTAAGTAGTAATTGGCTATATCTTCTTATTTTACACAAATTAAAGACTATTTTTCATTTACATATGTCGTGCTTGGTCTCACTTATGACTTGTTTACATTTTGAATTAATTTGGGCTGTTTTACAATAATTGAATGTTCTTATTACTTTACCAAAATCATTGCTTGTCTGTTATTCTCTTATTTCTTTTTTTGTCTTTACTCTAATGATTATTATTATGTTTGTAAAATTTTATCTCTTTACTCATCTCAATTGCCATTTCATATAACTTGTTTATCATTTAATATTATTTATAAAACATAACATAAAAATTAGGTTTATGGTCTGTTTACTTTTTTCAGCCATATTCCTTCTTATAAACTTAACTCTTTTAATTGAAGAAATAGCTATCTTGGTGAATAACATTATAACACCATTTATTTTATCTTGCTAATCTTCCCTTTGAACATTTTCATAAACATAGGACGTTTTATTTATTTTGCACTCATATTATTTAGTTTATTCTTATTTAACACTATTAGATTGGTTGTCTATCCATCTTTTAACATTTACTATATATTTTTTACTACTTAACCATTGTAACAATAACATTCTTAATCATTATGGGATTTTTATCCTGAATACAACTGTATTACTAATCTACTATCACTTCTAACTATAATAACAATATTCTGGTTATTCTTATTTTTTGGTATCTTTCACCCTTAAACTATAGTGTTAATCACTGGTTTTGGTGTCTTTACCTATATGTTGTGTTTTATATTTATTTTGGGTTACACTGGCACTTTGTACCTTTTTTTACTATATTTTAGTGTTAATAGTGGTTATTCCCTAATATTGATTTCTTTTACTCACTTAATCGCTTTCACTTCCTACCTATCTCTCACTTCTGGGTATTTTATTGTTTTATACACAATTGTTAGTTAGTATGTTAACAATTTTATATTTTGATTTACTTATCATCATAGAGTTATTCATAACATATAATATCTATTACTCTGGTTAGTGTACTTTACCTGAGATTATTTTATTTAATTTTAATCCTTGTCATTTACATTTTTTATTTGTTTGTGTCTTTTTCTATCATTATTTGAGTTTTACCTTCTCATTTTATTTTCTTTATTATTTGTTTGTGTCTGTTTCATATACCTTCTCATTTTCTTTTCTTTTATTGGGTCAATCACTTGGGTTGGGTTATAGTCCTTTGTCTCGTCATAGTCATTTTATTTTCATTAGTTTAATATAGTTAATTCATCATAGTTTTTTCCCTGGTATTGGGGCGGCTTTTTGTGTTGTAACAATATATATATATATATAGAGAGAGAGAGAGCGAGTGATGGAGAGGGAGGAAGAAAAGCAGATAGGGATCTACATTAATATTAATGAAATCGTTTAACATTTTTTTCCACTTCCCAATTTACAATTTATTTACAGTTACATACTTGACAATAAGTAAATTTGCTGAAGTAGAATGTCGTAAGTAGAAAAGTAATCCAATGGTGACACTCTTACAGAAAGTATGGGTCACTGATTTTCTTTAATTTCCTTGGTATTTAGACCGTGGATTGCAAGATGGCCAGTATTTCTTCAGTTTTCTTGTTACGTTTGGCGGAATTCTCATTTCTGTGACAACTGAATTAAGTTTATGTATTTAAGTATACGGAATATATAGTTCACTGTAAATTGTGAAGTTGGCGATATTTCTACTGGTTATTAGTTGCAACATTTCTGATTGGGAACTTCAGATAATTATGGGTTAGATGGTATAATACATAGACATAACTATTAGAAAATGATATTCAGAGCTCGATGAGCAAATTAGTTTTGTCGTCTTATTAATTACATATATTCTCACATGTCTCAGTAATTGGTAAATGAGTAAAAAGTTCCTTACTATATTAACCATTTTATTTGAAATTATTAATTATCAGTAAACTGAAACCTCAGTATTTACTTATATTTTTGAGTAGGCGCTACGTGTTGTATCGACTTGAAACTTTTCTCCTTATTAAAGTCGAGTGCAGGCTGAGGAATTTGTTTTGTATGTTCTTCTGAAGTTCGATTATGTTTTAAAGCAGTCGAGAAACTTCAGATTTAATCTAAAGTTACATAATTAAAACTAAAGGACTTTTTTATTATCCATTAATTTTATATTAGGAAAGTTGTCAATTTGTTACATACTGAGCGCCTTCAGAATGTATTGTTTCGTAAGAAACAAAAAGTAATTAACTTGAAATAAAATTAATTTTGCCGTGTTTTATTTACTCAGATGAGACATTCCGTGGTGTTCCAGTCTAGTAGACATTTTGTTGCTTTTCAGTCTACTCTGAAGTTCAATTTCATTAAGTGACTGTGGGTTTAATGGATATCTGTTATTTTCACTAAATAATATTTTTAATAAATAATTTTATTGGCTGTATGCCTGTTAATAATTTAGCCACAAATTATTCATTTTAATTAATTGATTATCTTAATTAATTGGTTCCTTTAATTAGGGATGTTATGATATGTAGTTTTAATACGGGCTGAGTAGGGTACGTCGATGTCACGATAAAGAGAACATATTAGTTTATATGACACAGAGTAGAATATGTGCAATGAAAGGTTACTCGAAAAACGACATGGTCTGAGATATCGAACACCTTTAATGCAGACACCAGCGTATGCACATCAGTACCTAATCTCAATCTATATGGATAGTCATTAAATCCTTTACATCCTATTTACGTAAATGTAAATTTATTTGTACAAACTTGTCCACTATCTATAAACGAACCCACATCAAAACGTATAATTTACGTTTAGTTAAGCAAGAGTCAGTAATAGAATAAAACAATGATAGTGGAATACAACAGAAAATAATATCCTATTATAATTTTTATTCTTTAACGTATAATACATACAGTTGACATGCATTAATAAGTTGTATAATTTGCATAGCTATTAAATTTAATATATATCAATTCAGATTAGTTCCTGAAGTTAAAGAATTACTCTACCTTACAAATCAATTATTATCTTAAGTTTGTTGTATAATAATTATAGCGTATAGTAGTAATCTTTTTTATTGGTTTGTCACATTTTAACGTCGAGACGTCATTTTGGTCGTCATTTTGTCAACAAGTATGTATGCTAATTTGTTATTTACAGTGAACAGTTATGTACGAATTTCACCCTTAACGTTTTGTAACGATACCTAGCGATTACTATTTTTTAACGCCTGAAACCTAGTAAACAAATTTCACCTTACAGTTATAGACACTTTCATACACAACTTGAAAATATAGGCCTAAATATGAGATACAAAATTCAGAGAGGTACCCATTCGAGAGGCTAGCAGTGCGTAGCACACACCACAAGAGACTCAGGTCTAGGGATTCGTAACTATTGTATAATTAAATATAACTGTTTAAGTAATGTAAGAATAGTTTGAATTCCTATTACGTATATACACTCTGCAACAAACATTAACAACTTAAATTATCTACAGAGATATGTAGGATATTTTAACGTGTAGCATGCGCCACGTGTAACGTGTTCTGTGAGAAAAAGCTGAAATCGCGCTCGTTGCGGCCACACTAACAACTCTGCACCCCCAACTTATGTATGCTCATTGGAGGCATTTGTCTGTCTATCTATCTGTCACCGTGCATGTCTGTCCACTGTTCGCCAACTCTATCAACAATAGCGGTCCAATTTTTATGAAATTTTGTAGAAGCCATTGCTAGAGATATTATCCACAACATTAAATATACGTTAAGGGCATCTCTTGGAAACAGCATTAACATGGGAACGGCAAAGATACTGTTTTCCTGTGTGTGATTCACACGAATCTAACAACTGCTCTAATTAATCTACACTGGATCCGTTCTAAATTGCTCTGACACTTCATTCATACCTGAAACTCGACATATGTAAGGGTCTTCTTTCAACAAAAATTATTTTTTTAACTTCTTGTCTAAGCGAAACGAGATTATTAAACGTAAGCGTCTTTACAAGTATTTTTTATATTATTTTAAATTTATAATAAATTTATTTGACAAATTACCGACAACTTGGCACATTCTGTATACAAACCTCACTGTAGAAGGAGAACAACACTCCGAAACGTCGTATGAGAGAATAAACAAGTAAGTTCACAAGAGAAAGTACCATCAATATTAATAATTATATTTTAAATTTAAAATTTTTCTGTATTTATCATCAGTTTTAATTGTTCAAGTGGCTAGATACAGCATCAGATTTTACTTTTATTTTCTTTTTGTTTGACAAACATACTTTCCGTTTCAATTAATTGAACTTTGCTTCACGACTCAATGATTTAAAAATAATTATACATTTCCGTGCTTGTGTTATCGTCTCGAAATTTATTCTAGCCACTCATCAAACCTGACAAACATCTTGTTTCTGTTGTGTTCAGAACACGCTTCCTCAATGGTTTGGATTGAGCTGTACTACATTCTGCTTCAGTTTTAAGTTTTTTTCTACCTGTAAATATATGTTCGGTTAGAAATAGAAATAGAAATAGCTGTCTTTCTGCCAGAGGGTTGATCTTTCCATTCCAACATTTTTCAGCATTGTTTGTTGTGCGTACACCTGTTTTTGATGGTACATCTCCGTAATTTTGCGTGATTTGGGCATCCATAATTTAGAAACCAGCAGCCTTCAACTAAATAAACAGGCATGAAAGCCATGGCTGCAACGTTCCTGTTTGTCAAAGGTAAATTAGTACCTTTATTAATAATCATTGACAAGGGCTTTATTTTGTGCTATTACAATTCAGTAAAGTGAAACTAGCAGTCACAAACATCTACGTTTGCAAAGACGTTTGTTACCTGCTGAATTTACAGCTGTTTCATACCTCCGTCCTCATTTTTTGAAGAAACGTCTGCTTTCTTTTTCAGAACAGTGAGTAGCTGGAAACATATTTCATATCTCTTATTTTTTAAAAGAACGTACATAATTGAATTAATATTCATTTCACTAAACATATCTTCCAATACCGCCATATAGAACTGAGCGAACCGTTTTGATGATATTTTTAAATTCCGTCAACATGAAAGGAAGTGAAAACTTCCTTCCCTATTGCAGAAAAAATTTAGCATCCTCTCATTGTAACTGTTGAAAACGATGATCAACCATTGCTTTCTGTCAACTAAGTACCTTGGTTAGGGAATCGTGGAAGATCTCTGGACTGTTGACCGGACTTTGAATAGTTCCCAGAGCTTTCCTCTGTCACTTCTCATTTCTGTATTTCAGTATTTTGTCACCATGTCGAAACCTTGATCACGAAATCATTGGAACTGCTACCAGAATACCTGATTTGGCGCATACGATGCTTCTGTGAAGCCACGATGAGCTTATTTTAACGGATCCTCGGCACGCTGAAGTGTTTCCTTCATACACAACCAGAACGCAATATTATCATTTTAATGCTTAACCCTATACTGATATATTACATTAAGAAGGAGAGTGTTTCCGTAGTTCGAAGTAATGACTTCCATTTACATAACAAAAACTACAAATTTCACCACCGGTGACGTTATCCTGCTCACAACGATAGTAAAACCACAACTAAGAAAAGTGTGTGAATAACAAGGTCATTTATCAATAAAGTATTGATATACTGAGATTGTAACAAAAGACGGTTAGTCAATGACTATGACTCCACTTGGGTTGGACAGTAGTGATTAATAACCGAATACCAATAAATAGGAGAAACCCAGTAGTCTAAAGCTACTCAAATCCAAATAATGTTATTTAGACTTAATCAAACGCACAAGAGGTGCCCTTAATCACGTATCTCTAATAATGCGTACGCTTACTTGTTCTTAGCCCAAAAAATGTAAATGTATACTTTATATGTTTCATATCGTCTTATAACGCGCGCTTTTTAAAATGACTTGTCTTGTTAACATAAATAGGGATCTTGTGTACAGTTTTCGTCAGCTACGTCGAACAGAATAGAAAAGACAACCGAAGGCATTGTGGGCGCTACCCGCTTGGTAACTTTGTTGATAGGCGCTCAGAGCACGAAACCATTACAACTTTTCGTTTATCCTGAAAAGTGGCTGCTAAGACTTTTGCAAGACAAATTTGATAACAATCTTAGTGCTCAATGTTTTACAAAGAACTGACCACTCATGAATGAGCGCAGACATGAAGTAATATGTAATGTAATTATATAAAGCAAATGAATCAAATAAAAACTGGATAGGCTTTATTGGTAATTGCAGGGTTTTCAGGGCGGGAGATCAATTCTGACGTCATTTTCTTTTTCCGGTTGTTAGACTGAGGTCTCTTGTCTGGTCTTTAGTCATAAGTTGCGACTGCAAGTGCCATTAGTCATCTTCAGTGGTTGCTTTGACTCTGCCAACGACAACTGTAAATCCGCTGAATGTACTGGGTTCTTACTTTGATCGAGTCCAATCTACAATTCTCCCAATCAAAAACACCACCAGCTAACTTGATCAACATAAATGGCTAGCTGAAGAGGCGTTAATGAGAGATTAAAACTATCTGGACGTCCCGTTTCAGTCCGTATGCTTGAAAGTGTAAGCCGTGAGCAAGCTTTCTTCCTGCAAGGCCCGACAAGACAACATCCTCTAGAGGGCAAGGCCCGGAATTTAAAAGTATGACGTCACTCGATTAGGCCATACTAATATGTTCGTAACAGTAAAGGATTTTTGTTTGAACAGAGTGCTAATTTTGAGCCCCTAATATTACTCCACTCGATTTTTTTTGAAAAACTAAGTTTCAAAACAATAGTCCTATACATATAAACAATAGTTGATTATTTTTGAAATGTAATAACTTCCGAGCTACCTAAATTTTTTCTTAGTGATCGTTTCTATTAGCGCAGATATTTGTTAGTAACCTGTTTGTGGTACTTTCTGCCACAATGATCGATTCTGCCACATCTACATCTTTATGATTTTGTCCATAAAAAAAAATATTTGTTCCATATCCTTCTGCCAAATATTACTTAACAAATTTTACAAAAAAAAGGTAGTTTATTATTCATATTATAAACGGTTCTTTTTATCTTTAACTATTAAGTCTTTATGATAGACTCTACCAGATTCGTCTTACATGATTCACATTTAATTTTTATTAATATAATATAACAATAGTACCCACTTAAATAGCTTATTAAAGATAATTAAATTTGTAACTCCATCTATAACTTTTTCATTAATATGATTTCCTGGAACAAAGAATTTTCTATAAGAACGTCTAACATATCATCTAATTTTTCAGGAAATAAATATATTTTAATATGGCCTAATAATTTTGATTGTGTTCCTAAAATTGACTGAATTTGTAATTTATTTTCTTTTTCAATATAACTGTCTCAGCGAAATATGATATTGTCCGCCTGCATGGTGTCGATATTTTCAAAACCTATCTTTTAAAAGATCTATGTGAAATTTTCCTAACAGTACATAATTTAAATTGATCTCTTCAAAATAATATTACTTTCTTCTAACATACCAACTCTTCAAAACAGTATTGTTTTCTTCTAACATACCATGTACAGTATGAGTAAATGCTGTATGTCTGTTGTGACAGTCTTATATTAAAATGTGTTGTTGCTCAAGGTATCTAACCAAGTTAATACATTACCAATCTACTTTACTACTTTTTGGATCAGTTGACGATCTTGTTTTAACTACACGTTCTTTAAACACATGCTATAAGTGTTGTCCTTTAAGAGGAGTCATAAAGTTAACATTTTTTCACTAGTATAAATTAATCCTAATAAAATTTGCCGTTTTTCTGCATGATTTATGTCATTTTTAAAATGTAACAGTACCTGTGTAACTAATTCATTAAATATTTTCAAAACTAGTCTGATATTCTGACGTTTTAAATTTTTTGTAAATTCTGATTTTACATTCAGTGTATAAGAGAATTTTAATAACTTGGTATTTTCAATTTCATGAAGTTCTTTTTGTGAACAAAATAATGTGACTTTTTTCGCATCACTTTGGAAATCAGGATAACAAAAAGTTTCATCAAATTTAAAATTTAACTAGTTATTTCTAATGAATTTATTTAAATAAATGAACAGAATCATAGAGAAGAAAACAGAGGTCTTAACTTATCTACGGGAAGAGGATGTACTATATTTAGCTTCTCATGTGGTGAAAAATTATTAATATCCTTGCTGTTTATTGAATTATTGTCACTAACCACACAGAAAATGTTGTAGGTCTATCCTATTTTTTCTAATTTTACAGTTAATGTCTTTGTATAAAAATGTAATAAGTTGTGATCTATTTTTGAAATAGGATTCATGTGAATTATTTCATGAAATTGAGAATTTATACCAGTTATCATAAAAACGTATGCTGATGTATGTTTTGATTATCAGTAGCCATGCCTACAACATTTCCACCCTTATAATCTGAGTATGGTTGAATGGAAATTTCATCAATAAAAAGAATTGTTTCTTTCATATCCGCCTAAAATGTTTAATTGACTTCACAGGAATAACTGTGAAGTCAATTAAACAGGAATAACTTTAAAGGAATAACTGCTTTTTGTCTGTTAAATATTTGTTACTTATTGTCTTAAGATTTTTAGGGTGTGACAAAATATGAGAACTTATTAAAGCCATACGTCTTAAAAATCTGTAAGCAAGTGGGCTAATTGTGTATAACAATGTCGATAAAACAACTGTGTTGAGAGAATATCTGTACCTTTGTTCTGAATGTGTATCTAGTGTTAATTGTTGAATAATAAAATACAAATTGTGTTCATTTATGTCATTACAATGTGCAGAAACAGATTTAGATATCTGAAGTATGATTTAAGTTGTCACTGTTGTTAGTATTATGACTGAAACATTCCATCTGACTTAATTATTTTTATAATCTCTGCAATATTTACATTATTTGAAACAAAAACTCTCGTTGGTTTGTGAAGTGTCAAATTTACTGTTTGTACGTACATATAATTAAATGCTTATTTCTAAATTCATTGTTCTTACAGCAGCATACGTTATAACAAGTCCTGGATTTTTTTAAAATTAACAATCGTTACCTTCTCTTTCTCAAAAATTATATGCCAATTTTCTGAAACAACAAACTTATAACTGCTTTAAAGACTGGTAATTCTTCATAACTTGAAAAATTCATTAATTTTTGGTTATTTATATATTCTTGTTTACTTTTCTTTTTGGCAATTTTTAAGTTTTATTATAAATTTCATCTAATTTCTCGTCTTTATTTTTAAGTTTCTTCGCATTTTTAGAAAAATAATCTGAAAAATTAGAAAACTTACATGCAACAGCATATTTTTTCAAACGAAAGATTGTTGAAGGCTTATTGACAGCCTTGCCTGTCTGAGAATCATCTATTGTTGTTTGTGTAACAATGGACTCATCAGAAAAATGAAGTTTACGTATTTATAGACTTTGTCGACACAAGTGTTATCTTGGTATGGATGTAATCCATGTTTCCGTAGGTTCTCTTCATTGGTGAAAGAGAACACTTGTACTTTTGATCCAGAATTATAATTTCCCTTACAGCCAGGTACACAACAATTAAGGTCATTTAAAAATATTTCTGTAAATTTTTGATAATATCAAATTATTATTTGTAATATGCAGAGATTTTAAATACTATGAACACTTCGTTTCACTCTTAACATCAAACAATTTTATTCGATATAAACCACTACCTATTGCTTGTAGGTGATTAACTGTTTACCTGTAATCTATAACAATAAAAAAGACACCAATAAAAAAATTGTATTTAAACAAACACCCACTATATAATTTAATATTAAAGTGTATAATATAATTATACTTTGCTTATAGACTATTACACACAGTATAGGCTGATAGCTTTACTACAAAAAACACTTTTTAAGGACACAAAATTAATTCCTAATCTACAAAAGACAACTTGTACTTCCGTAAGAAAATACACGATATAATTGTCCAGTTTTGTTTATATTTTAGATAACGTGTTACAACAACCTTACGAAGTTTACTCGCATTTTACGTGTTACAACAACTTTATATAAACAACAGAAACAAAATAAATACATTAAAACAAACAACTGTTAATATTAAACAATAATTCTCACAACGAACACCTGCCCTCAACACTACTAGGCTAAAGTTTCGTTGCGTATAGACATGACGTCAGCAACGCTTTCACACCCCAGCCCCCAGGTTTTGTCATATAGTAGGCGGTATATAATGTCACCTCGACGACTGCTATTGTTATGGCTTCCTGGAGTCTTCGCCGTAGGAGACGTGGCCACACAACATTCGTGAGCTGAAGAAGCGCAATCAAGAGGCTGTAGGTAACATCCAGGACAACATCTTACAAACAGTAATACATTCTGTTACTCGTAGAATTGAACAGTTTTTTAAGTAAATTAAGGTGGCTATCTAATAGGAGTTTTTAAAAAGTAATTAAATCTTGAACTTAAATTACATGAAGCTCTGTGTCTTCCTGTAGTAATGTCTAAATCCTGTATCCTGTATAATCCTGTATAAATCTATTTAAAATACAGTTTCATAACATAGAATACCACTTACTGCACTCCACTATTTTCAGTGACTTCCGATACGCTCTTCCGAGCATTTCAACTCGTCTACAGATCAGAAGAAAAATCGGCGGAACAAAAAAAAGCGGAGTGCAATAAATGGTATTCCATACTTTTGAATCCAAAATTTTTGAAATGTGATATCCAGTACTTATTATACCAGAGTAATTGAGAAAAAAAGTAATCCCAAACCATCAGACTGGCTTCCGAACCAAAAACCGTACAGCTAAGAAATCCATCGAGTGGTCAGTAAAATCATTAACGGTCTAGAGACAAGAGGTGTTCTGCGACATTCGATTCCGCCGAATTATTTTGGACTACTACTCTATTGACATACACCGCAGGACGTCCATCAACGAGCTCATACGCGACGATACGACTATTCTGGAAATTTGTTCACATTACGTAAACCACGAATAAAACCAGTGTGTTGCAGTGTCTTTGAACGGACGCCTTTTGTTCGTTCTGACGTGTAAAATACTCAGATTGAAGACTAACGTGGCAACACTGTATTTCCACCAAACGAAGTTGGTTGGAGTATAATTCAATAAGGTGTCTTGGCTGCTTGGCCATAACCCATAGTTAACAAATGACAACACAATACTACCAGACATGCCATCTTGAAGGCCTGATGCGTTTACGGCATTCAGGTGTGGTTTTGTGACAGTATCTCAAACCCTGAAACTCTAGAACATTTTCCCCCCAAGAAATCCTCCTGTCCTAGTCAACGCTGCTTGATATGTTCCACAGTGTACCACAAAATTCTTCACTCTGTCTTATGTGTGCCAACTGTTCGCGAAGAGATCACAAGACCCTCTGTATCCGTACCCATCCAATCGGACTAGCGGTCAGGTTGGACCTAATGGAGTATTTAGATAAACCTTGGAGACTTACATTCTTTAAACTCTTTGACTATCCAATGAGATTTTGATTAGTGTCCAGTGCTGACGAGACTGTGTTTGTGCGTGTTGATCTAGGAACGCAAGATAGACGTTTTCTCCCTGAAAAATTTTCTCTTCATGTCACTGTAATGAACTGCCTTATTACATGTTTATCTTTCTTAACGACAGATTTATATGCAGTGGGGTAAATAAAAAAAAATCTAGGGACAGTTTTTGAATATACAATTCTCTAACGAATTTTGTTACTTAAATATCATTATAGTGTGATAATATGATTTATTAAATGGTCAGCCATTTTTGCCTCACCATATATTTTGACAATTAATTATAACTTGTGAATCAGTGATGTTCGCTTTGAAATACAAGGAACAATTAGTACAAGATAAGCCTAAAGTATTGTATAATGTGTACCAGTATCGGCTGGTGTTATGGTTGCAGCGTTGCACAACCACCAATATAGAATAACTAAACTACAAAATAATATACGAAAACATTAAGCAGCTAAAAGTACCATAAATTTCAACGGAGAGCGTATTAGATACTACGCGGTAATGTTCGCGTACAATTCAAATGTGGCGCGCAGGCTGGTGGTTGTAGGCCGTTTGCAACTTGAACAGTATATGGCAGAGCTTACAACACAATCATATGGGAAAGCGTGCGCTACACTTCACAACTGCTCTGTGTTCCCAATGTTAGCTAGGCGGTTGCAAAGTTTCTGCAACGCTCCACTAGTAGCGCTGTAGGGCAACTTTGGGTCACGAAATCATCAAAGCCTTCTTGATTTATAAGTTATGCCAGGTTTCGTATTTACGTTGATTCAAGGTAAACGTTATCCGTTGTTTGAGGTTATAAAATTGTAGTAATAATTTTGTATAACTGTGATTATGATAGTTTAGTGTATTTTAACAGACCTCCCATCCACTCAACCAACTACTGCAACCATCAGCCGCCAGCCACTGATGTGTACTATGCGCACGCGCGCGTATTTATAATATGTGAATAGTGTTATATGTACATTTGGGTTTCTCTCAATATACGTACGTAGACTACTGTACCCGATAGTGGCGATTGTTTTCAATTTAATGTTTTCAGTCATCTTGAATAAGGTCGTGTTGGACTTTCTAAAGTTTGTGGAGTTCAAATTAAAATTTTCAAATAACTTAAATCACCAATTCACCTAACAGTTGCAATGTAATTATATGTAAGGTAGGGAAACGTGTGTAGCACTCGAGATATTTTTATGCGAAAACTAAAACTCTTATGACAAGTAATTAATCTGAATTTTAGGTGGTACCTTTCTAAGCCCAGTTCCATCAAATGTATAAGAGCCGCACGTCATAGTAGTAGTAGTAGTAGTAGTAGTAGTAGTATTGACAAGCTCAGCATATAACTATTTAACACCGTTAAGAAGCTGAATGAAAACAATTAACTGCAAACTTATAAAAAAATAAGTTTATTTACAAACCGTTTACCAAAAAGATAAAAAGTAATATTTACAAATTTATAAAACAATTTCTACTTTAGTCAGCAGAGAAATCTTGGGCTATTGGTAACTATATGATGCACTCACTTGTGCGTTACGTAGCCTATTAGGCTACTCATTGAACCTCTAAAATATTTGTCATGTGATTACGTAATACGATGATAAAGAGCCAATGATCATTTTGTTACTATTTTTCTTCAGTGTATTCTTCAGTTACATTTATATCGTGTTTGAAATCACTTTTGCTCAGACTTTCGCTTGTAATTTTGGGGGTAAAATGATGCCCAGTAGGCGAGTCGAATTCACAAAATGTGTGTGTGTGTGTGTGTGTGTGTGTGTGTGTGTGTGTGTGTGTGTGTGTGTGTGTGTGTGTGTGTGTGTGTGTGTGTGTGTGTGTGTGTGTGTGTGTGTTAGAGAGCGCCGTTCCCCGGCTCAGCCACTGTCGGTTTATGCATAGAATAGACCTATATACGGATAACTATAATCTGTTCCATAAGCAAAGTTGGATACGGGATTAATAAACTTTTCACACACACACGCACAGCCAAGCCCACCTAATAATCGAGCATTATAGAGTCGCGAAATAACAGCCTCGGTACACTATAGTAGGCTAAATTTTATTGTAAAGCCAAAATTCTAATTTGGCCACTAAATGAAATTGTATGCGTAATTTTTATTAAAAATGAGTTTAGTTTTTGGTTTTCATTACAGTTTACTTAAATAACAAAATTTCCGGGTACAATATGTCTACAGAAAAGCTGTATCTGTATACTCTTGTAATTTAAAATCTAAACGAATAACACAGCGTTTGATCAATGTCATTTGGGGCAACTTTAATACAAAAAACAGTGATCTTACTTTTCCTGTCACCTAATATTAATTAAAACATAGGATATTGTTTAAGAATTTCCTAGAAGCAAATAATCAAAAACCCGTTTTCCAAACAGCAACGTCATGTTTCCGTGACAGTCTGATTGGAACAAAAGAGTAGGAGTTTTGATATAGCTCTTGTTGTCCCAGCTTAAAGTTGTAAGAAACTGGATTCTTAATGATTAATGAGTAATTATAATATCTTTTGAGACATTTACTAAAATGAGTTTGTGAGGCAGATCAGACTGAAATCTAGAACGCTTATTCGGACACCTCCCTACAGACTGCGCATATTTTATATGGCGTATTGTATAACGGTTGAACAATAACTGTCGTCAGATTTCTATCGTGTTTGGTCTAGTCTTGTTTGGAATCAAACACAGAATAAAAAACAATTCATTTAACGCGATCACAAGTAACACAAACCAACTGGCCTGACTCCTGGGATATCCAATAGATACTGAACGCGATTACAAGAAAGACAAACCAACTGACCTGACTCCTGGGATATCCAATACATATTGTCTGGAATGTCAGACAGTAGGCATAGTAGCCCCTACACATTATCGGACCAAACCACCAGACAGGACCACATCAGCCAGACCGTCTGTGGTTGGGTCGAGGCACAGTATTTTCAGTATTTACTCGGTAGGTCTCACTAGCACGTTCCCCCACCACTCTCGCACAGTGACGAGTAGTCTGGTGCACTAATATCGCACCGGCCGCTTCATTCAGTGCAATAATTTAAAAATTGTGTAATACGTACATCATAAATTATCAGTTATTTATATTTAGTTAATTCTTTATTATGTAGCGTACCTCAAAATTTTACTGTAGTTTATTACTTCCATATTCCTTAAGGAATGGAAGTATGGTGATGGCAAAAAAAATCGTGTTCGAGATTATTGCAGATTCTGATTCTACTACACTCAAAACATGAAAAAAAGTCGTTTTCCGAAAAGTGTCTGTGTGTCTGTCTGTCTGTCTGTCTGTGTGTCTGTGTGTCTGTCTGTCTGTGTGTCTGTCTGTCTGTAGATTTTTTTCTATGGCAAACGATAACTGCCGCAAATTCATACAGAATCAAATAATTTTTTGCATACAGCCCGGTTTTGCAGAGTTCTCGCGACCTATTGTTTTTGGTGAAGATCGGTTGAGGGAAAGGGGTAGTTTACCTGCAACGGTTTTTTTTTAGCAAGGGTAATTTTGTTTGTTTGGCAAACGATAACAGCCGCAAATTCAAACAGAATCAAATAATGTTTCGCATACAGCCCTGAATTGTAGAGTTCTCAAGACCTATTGTTTTTGGTGAAGATCGGTTAAGGGAAAGGGGTAGTTTACCTGTAACGTTTTATGTTTTAACAAGGGTATTTCCTATGGCAAACGATAACAGCCGCAAATTCAAACAGAATCAAAAGATTATTTGCATACAGCCCTAAATTGTAGAGTTCTCAATACCTTTTGTTTTTGGTGAAGATCGGTTAAGGGAAAGGGATAGTTTACCTACAACGTTTTTTTAACAAGGGTATTTTCTATGGCAAACGATAACAGCCGCAAATTCAAACAGAATCAAATAATTTTCTGCATACAGCCCTGATTTGTAGAGTACTCAAGACCTATTGTTTTTGGTGAAGATCGGTTGAGGGGAAGGGGTAGTTTACCAGCAACGTTTTTTATCATGCGTATTTTCTATGGCAAACGACAACTGCCGCAAATTCAAACAGAATCAAATAATTTTTTGCATACAGCCCTGATTTGTAGAGTACTCGCGACCTATTGTTTTTGGTGAAGATCGGTTGAGGGGAAGGGGTAGTTTACCTGCAACGGTTTTTTTTATCAAGGGAAATTTTTTTTTTTTGGCAAACGATAACAGCCGCAAATTCAAACAGAATCAAATAATGTTTCGCATACAGCCCTGAATTGTAGATTTCTCAAGACCTATTGTTTTTGGTGAAGATCGGTTGAGGGAAAGGGGTAGTTTACCTGCAACGTTTTTTTAACAAGGGTATTTTCTATGGCAAACGATAACAGCCGCAAATTCAAACAGAATCAAATAATGTTTTGCATACAGTCCTGATTTGTAGAGTACTCAAGACCTATTGTTTTTGGTGAAGATCGGTTAAGGGGAAGGGGTAGTTTACCTGCAACGTTTTTTTATCACGCGTATTTTCTATGGCAAACGATAACAGCCGCAAATTCAAACAGAATCAAATAATGTTTTGCATACGTCCCTGAATTGTAGAGGTCTCAATGACTTCCGATTTTGGTGAAGATCGGTTAAGGGGAAGGGGTAGTTTACCTGCAACGTTTTTTTATCAAGCGTATTTTCTATGGCAAACGATAACAGCCGCAAATTCAAACAGAATCAAATAATTTTTTGCATACGTCCCTGAATTGTAGAGGTCTCAATGACTTTCGATTTTGGTGAAGATCGGTTAAGGGGAAGGGGTAGTTTACCTGCAACCTTATACGTTTTAACAAGAGTAAAGTACTTGAAAATTTATTTAAACTTTTTGAAACAATGGTAATTGTTAAAAATAAAATAATTTTGTTGCCAGGCAATAAAATTATAATTTTTTCATTTTAATGTAATATAATATTTTTCATTTAATACAGCAATAAAAAGGCAGGTAAGGCACAGCCTGGCTGTTTGGCTGAAAATGATTTTAAATATAAATCTTAGAATATGGAAGTCATGTATGGTTCTCCATACCGATATTTTAATTTCTTGACGGTGTTTTGCCTTGTTGTCATTTTGAAATGTATACCTTTTTGAAGATCTATTCGTTTTTATTGAATTTATTCTGATAATATTCCTGTTCTGACATAACATGAAATCGCAAATTCATCTACACTATTGTGTTTCAATTTGAGTATGTTCACTCAAGTTTTCATTACATTACTTACCCTGTTCAAGCCACATTTTAATCACAGTTCTTAACCATTCATCAGGTTGCTGCATACGGGCTCCTCTTGATATAGTTGAAAGCCAGTTTTGTTGTTTGCTGGGGTACTTACTTGTTGATGACCACATTCGAAACTTGTGATAATTTTTTCCTTGGCTCTGTAGCCACATAGCCTGTTACCATATTCAATAAAACTGTTTTCCTTAACAATTGATTGTGCTCCACTGTTACATTAAATCCTCACGTTTTCAATAACAAACAGTGTCAGTGGCTGAGGCACATTCTTCCTCTTCTGGCTGTATGCTGTTGGTCTCGTAATTTTTGCCTAAAGCAGAATTAACTGTCCTGTCGGTATCGTATCCATAAATTACGTCGGCATTCAGTGTAATGAAGTCGTCAGGGTTGGTATTATTGCAGCGGCATTTCTGCTCAGAAGAAGAGATTTAATTCTTTGACCTACCGCTGTTGGCAATGGATGATCATAAAATCCTCCCAGGCCTCTAAGTTGAGAAAAGTAAGATTCCAGAACATCTTGGTTGCATCTAGCAGGCATAAAAAAATCCATATTTTTTAAACTGAAATTCTTTATAAAGCCTTTGAAGGACTTTGAATTATAGATATAACAAGGCCCCTGATTGAAAGGGAGTAAACGAGACTTTTATGTCACTCTCATGGACAAACATAAATTACGAAGTCGATTTAAAGCTTACTCCTGCTTCTCTAAACAGGTTCCGTAGGCGCTTTTTATCTTATTAGTAGGATGATATGGTTTTCTCAAATTTAACACATCGAATCCAGCTTTAACAGTCTGTACAAATTTTACTACATGACCCTGTCATGGCAAGAGGTATGCTATAGCCCCAAGCAAAGTATCTGACAGCAATTCCACAGCTTTACAGACTTTTATCATTCTGTGCCTGTTACCGGAAAACAAATCCGTCCACCCTTTATCCCGTCGACTCTACGATTTTAATAACAACATAAAAAAGTTCCTTATGCAGTGATTTGTTGAAACATAATATATTGGTTGTTTCTACTTGCCAACTGAACTACGAATAATACAAACTTGAACATTTGTATGTGGCGCTCGAAATATGTACTCAACGCTATCAATAAATCTAAAAGTTGGCACACAAGCTGCGCGCGGCGGGCAGCTTGCTCCTTACCAAGGGTTTATACAAGCTGCGTGCGGTGGTCACTTCTGCTCGCTCTAAGTCTGAGCTGAAAATAAATAAGGACCATTGTTTTATGATTTGTTATGTTGTCGTTTCGTGATTCACATAAAACTAATAAAGATCGGAAATTAGTGTATACGTTGTGATTTAATTCAAAAATTTGCAATTTGACCATTTGGAGTGGTAATATGGAATTACTAAAAGTAATAGGTTAAAATACACGCATTTTTGTTACAGTACCTCTGGCATAATGTTAGTTTGAGTCGTATAAAAGTTTAACCAGTCGTACAATACAAAACTTTAACCAGTACAGTACCACTGTTGTCACTACAGTATAAAACATAAATACTAAAATATCCATCAGAAACTAAAGCTTACTGTATGGTAGGCCTATTTTAATTACCTTTGTCCTATACATATTTTATATTTAGACTTACGTTAGATTAAGTGAAAAGCTGTTGACCTGTACTTTTCTTTACAAAAAAAGTGTATTGTATACGGTTCATAATTAGGCAGTAACGGTACTTTTTGTTATCAACAATAGAACACCTTTGTCCAATCGCTTACCTGGGACTTTCCAATGCACCTTAGCCATACGCTACCTCCAACCCTCCCCCTGCCTAACATACATTCCAAATTTTCAAATCTGTCACTTCAAATCCAACCTCTGAAGCTGTCATAACTGGTGAAACAATTGCCAGAAAAAAAAATTATCTATAGAAAAATCTTCTTCTATGGCGTCACAGTTCGGAATCGAACCTTAGCTCCATAATCATCCGCCTCCATGTTTCCCTGTTCTTGGCAATCAATGTCCATCGTTTTATTTTAAGCAAATTATCAGCATCCCTCAATCCAGCGATGCTTGGGTCGTTTGACAGGCCTTCTACCCTCGATTTGACTAAACAGTACCTTCCTAGATATTCGATTGCCTTCCATCCTAATGATATGTCCTGCCAATTGCAATGTATGCAGTCGGATGGTGGTGGCCAGATCATTGTCTTTATATAGCTTGTATAGTTCCTCATTGTGACGCATTCTCCATATCCCATTGACTTCGATTGGTCCATATATTCTCCTCAAAATTCTCCTTTCAAAGGTACTGACAATGTTAGCGGCTTCTTTCTTCAGGGTCTAAGTCTCGCTGCCATATGTTATCATCGGTCTAATCATAACTTTATATAATATGACCTTGAACTGACGGTGGAAATTCCTTGTCTTAAATATAGTTGTCAATGAAGCATATGCTCTATTTGCGGCCTGTATCATTTTCAATATTTCATTTATTTCTTCATTATCTTCTGCCATCCAGCATCCCAAATATTTAAACCAATTAACTATTTCCAGGTTTAGTGGTTCGATTTAAAACTGTTCAGGTTTTCCTTTGAGTGCTGATCATAACCTTTGTTTTAACTGTATTAAGCTGTAATCCTATCGCTTCTGCCTTCACCTTTGAGTTTCTGGAAGGTCTCTTTCGCTCTTCCTTATGATCTTGCCATAAAATTAATATCATCTGCATATCCTTGTCAGAAACTCCATTTTGTGTAGCAGTTTCAGGATACCCGTCAACTGTCTTTTCCAAGAAGTTAGCTTGATGCAAATGCAGTTTATTTTAGTCTCTGGTTATCTGTAGTAGAACCAGAAATGTTGATTCGTTTGCATTTGTTTCTGCTATATAAGGGAAAGTTGACGTCATTGGACCACACAAAAGTTTCTTATTTTTTTTGAAGGTATTTTGAACTTAAATTTACTACTCAAAATGAAGATATTTTCTCTATTATTTTTTTAATAACCAGTTGCCATCAAAGGACCAGTTGTTAAAATGTTGTTGTTTATTTGTATTATAATAATTAACATATATGTCAAAAAAATACTCTTTTTTTGAATGGCCTCGTAGTACGTAATGCTCTGGCAAGTACGTAGTACTGCTGCTTGGCGGCGCTTAAGTATACTCGATTCAGCCCGAGCGGCCATTCGCTGTGTAAAAGCGCAAAAGAAAGGTAAAAATTATTATTTGGGAAGCTATAAAAGAACAAAATTTTTTCACTAGCTGATAGAGCATGAAAATACGAGTATTTAAAAAAACAAAACTTTGTCCTGTAATGTCAGGGTGATGACTGGACCCAATTTTGAGAAATTTCCCTTTTCAAATTGAAACATTTATTGTGACTTAATGAAAAAATATTTCGGGATAAAAATTAATATGGAAATTCGCCTATTAGAATACTATATTCAAAAATTTTTTTATAAAGAAAAATTTATTATTTCACTCATTATTAACGGAAATCTGAAAATGCACTTCTTTGCAAGTTTCAATTATTTTGTAGGTTACGTTGACTTTAAAAAATGCACGGCTAACACAGATCGATAGAAAATTTTCCGATGAACACGCTGGTATTTTTATTTTTCTGATTTGGTGAAGTTATCATCGGAAAAATTGAGGAAAACTTTAGTGACTCGCGCTCCGCTGTTTGCCGGAAGGGAAAAGTCGGGGAAATCGGGGAAAATGGGGGGTGCGAAGTCTGGAACTTGGATAAACTTTTAGGTAAACACTAAACCTATCGTTTAAAAAAAATCAGCTTAAAAGGTGCTGTTTCTGGAAATTTGCTCTTTTTAAATTAGTCTTACTCGGCTATTGTGTTTACGTATTAATTTGTCAATCATTTCACTTTTGTACCCATTTTTCACAGCAACAAATTTGATTATATTTATTTTGCCTTTAAAATCTTTATGGTTCGATGGTACATTCAGCATTCTAAGTCCTAAGGCGTTAAATTATGCCATTTTTGTGAAAAAAGTATGGTACGAATTTGTATAGTTATGCCTTTGGTGGTTGGCTTCCTGTATATTTTGTAACTGAACGTACCATTATGTGTCTGTATTAATAAATCTAGGACGTTTTAGCTATTTTTACTTTCTATTTTAATGGTAAATCTGATATTTTCATTTATGCTATTCATGTAGTGTAGTAGCCTGTCAATTTGTCTACAAGTGCCATGAAAAACCAGGAATGTATCTTGCACATAGCATATGTACGAGATAATTTTTTTGTAGAATTCATTGTAACATGATACAAAATATTTATTTTCATATAAGTTGAGGTATATATCTACCAACAATCTACATAAAGGGGAACCAGGAACTAAATATTTCTCTCGTGTGAACCATTTTTTATCAAAAGTGAAATAATTTTCCTTTAGTAGGAATTTTAACGAGAATACTAGTTCATTGATTTGTTGTTGGTTTAATACTCCCGTTTTAATTAAGTTAATTTTAAGAATATTTTTAGTTTCTTTTACCGAAATATTACGATATATATTGTAACGAAATTAAATTTTCGTTACTGCTGTTGTAATAATCGTAGAGTTAAACTCACCCGTTCTACCGTTCCAATTTGAATTCTCTGCCAAACCGGTATTACCAACCCTTCTTGGTCATCCAAAATTTTTAATGTTTATTATGTTAGAAATAATACCCAAATTATAGTAAAGATTATTAAAAAAAATCAAACATACAGTGAGAAGTTATATAATGTTTTTATTATCAATTCTTAGGTTCCTTAATATATTACAAATCCTTCCAAATTATATAACGAAATCTGTGCCGGCATGTTTAATTATTCGCGGTTGGTTATTCTGTTCCAATATGGAAGTTTCTCTTGTTTATATTGTATTAATATCTCAGGTCGTGAAGTTCTTGAGGCTACAGAAAATGTCATTAAATATACTAACAAAAGTACAAAATGCTACAATCAACACACAAATATTATACAAGTTGTGTAATAATTACAATTAGTTGTAACCTATATTTATTGAAAATGTGTTTATAGGTTAATTGTTTTTAACTAATATTTAATCTTAAAGTTTCTTCATATAAGTAATTATTGTAACAGTGAGATTACTTTTCAGTTCTAATTGTTCATTAAATAGTAAGGAGTTCAAGTGTTTGATCAGTGAGTGATAATTAGTACTAATAGTGTCGTTCACTTATTATTTTTTCGTGTTGTTGTTACAGTTGTATTTAAGTTATACTTAGCAATTCTGCGGATAGGATTACTTTAGGTTCAGCTGGTTTTCCTTTGATCAATTAGATACTACGATCTTCTTTTGGTATTTAAAATTTTCAAAATGGTTATAATTTATTGTTCATCATTCTGGTCCAGTCTTCCATCAATCATTTATACATTAGATATTTTTTATCTTCTCCAATGGTCTGCTGTTTTTTTAATTTGTACTCCTCAGAAGTTAATTATGGATTAATGAAGTTATTCTTTTGGTATTTAATCAATGTGGTTATTATTTATTGTTCATCATTCTGGTACAATATTCCATCACTTATTTATATATTAAATATTTTCTCCTCTCCAATGGTCTGCAGGTTTTTCCAATCTGTACTCATCAAGAGTTAATAATAGACTAATGAATTTATTTACTAGATATTTTGCTTGCTAAGGTTCAAACACTCCTTCTCATTGGTTGACAATTTGGGAATATTGTTAAACATGGCTATTGTTCTTCTATACAAAATTACTAAAATCATTTAAATTAACATAATTTCCTTATACTAACTGTAATACTAAATATAATAACATCATTGTATTGCTTTTCCCCTACACATTAATTTGATATCCTTCATGACTACTTTTCTTCAACTAATAACCAATCCATACATTTAACTTTTTTTTTTTTTTTGTAAATTAACTCTAAACTAATTATTTTATATCTATTTTTGTTTTCCATACTCTTACCGTGAAACCTAACAGGATTACATGCATTAATTCATTATTTGTTATTGTTTTTGTATTAAATTTTACAATTTTCTTGTTCCCAAATATAGGCCTAATGCCTAGAATAAATAATTCTCTTTATCTTCATTCATTACAACGGATTATGTTAATATTGTTAATTTTAAGTGTTTTAAACATAATTACCATAATACAATTAACTAAACTATAACATTTGATTAGCTATAATCATTATACAGTATAACATGACTTTTTTTTTGTTTTTTTTTTAGGCTAATGCCAGTATCTAATATTAAACATATCTTTTCCCTGGTCCTGTTACTCATTAGTTGTAACATTACATATGATTAATTATAATCATAACAAAACATAATAGAAATTGAACATTAGGTGACTATTAGTATTACTTATTGAATATACTTACAGTATACAGTACATAATTCTCTTTACCTATGCTTAGTATAACAGATTATGTGTTTGCCATTAAGCTTAATAGTTTTTAAATCTAAATCCCTTAATACAAATAACTGAAATATAACACTGGATTATTTACTATCCTTATAACACAACATAATTCTTCCTTTAAACATTTAAGGAATTATCAGTATCTTATATTTAATGAACATTTCTTTTATACTGATGATAAACATTTTATTTTTTATAAAACTATTCAATTACTCCTAACTATAATTATTTCTGGTAACATATAGATTGTTTATTATCTCTGGGTCCTATTCATGGTTTATTAGCTATTATAATACTCACATCACTTTTCTTTCTCGATTATCACTAGTTTATTTCACTTTATAACATTGTATCTTTATTTTATCAACACTATTCCGTTATTATTATTATTATATTTGTTCTTATCTTTGATTTTCACATTAAATTATCTAATGTTTACTTACTATTTTTATTTCACAATTCAACTTTGTACTTTTATTATTGGTGATATTTATTACAATTCTTTCTGAAATAGGGCATTTGGACTCATTATATTAACTGTATTCCTTTATCACTTTTCCAGTCTATTGGGTATTGTCATAGTCAGTGTCTTTGTCTGTGTCAGAATTAGTTTATTGGTCTTGTTCTATTAATTCTGTTTATTAGCTTTTCAGTTTACAGCTTTCCTTCATTCATTTAAACTTGCAAATCTTGTGCTATCTTCTGTCATATTATAATATTAACGATATCAAAGGACACCGACTTCCATCTTGTATCAATATTTTTTACTCTGTCTATAAATTCAAAATTGCTTCTAACAGTATGATTATTATTCGATAGCATACTATGTTTTATTATGTGTTGTTATTTTTTAGCAACTTTATATCCTGGGGGTAAAGTGTAGTTAAATAACGGAAGAATGGGGAAGTTTTTTTTATGGACTTTTGGATTTGTGAGTATAGGAGTCTGTGCCCTTATTTGTTTGACGTGATTCCTAGTGTTTTAACAAAACAGCGTAAGGCATCTATTGACAGCCGCATTCAATTATGCTGTGTACTTGTTTGTAGGATCATATCTAAAACTTTTATATTATTATTGTTGACAAATTCATAAAGTTTCTGTTTCTTCGTTAAGAAGGACAACTGTATATTGCCTTTATCTGCCTTAATTTTAATTGCTTTATTTTCATAGACTTTTTGTTTACAGCTTTTGCAGTTTTATGTGTTTCATATATCTACGTTATTGTCTATGTTATTGACTTTCGTATGACTTTTTATCGTCTACGTTTAATAGACGATTTAATTTATTTTTTTGTGATAGAAAGTAATTCGTATTCAGTATTCTGGTTATGAATGCATTTTGTAACGGCTTCGACACTGGTAATTTTGTGTGTGACGTCTTCCAGTTTAAAGGCATGCCATTTGGACTCTGTAATGCACCAGCAACGATTGAAAGATTGATGGATATAGTCCTTTAAGGCCTGACATGGTAAACATGCGTTGTTTATTTAGACAATGTCATAGTTATCGGAAGGACTTTTGAACACCATTTGGAAAACTTTAGGGAGGTTCTAAATAGAATTCTAGAATTCATGGACCAAGCTAAAGCTGAGCCCGGAGAAGTGTTCTCTATTTCAGAAGGAAGTACAGTATCTCGGCGGATCCCACTTCTCGCACCACTGTACGATGGTCTCACAGACTGTTTTATTGTATAGTGGAAAAAAGATGTAGACATCAATGGAGTCACTAATTACCAGCTGTAATTAGACAAAAACAACAATGGGAAGTAAACAATTGACTCCCTTACAAAAATTCAATTTAAATTTGTCCACACGCAATAATAATGTCACCATTTTACAATTTCACACTAATTAAACACAATAATCACTTGCCAATAATCTGCAACAATCACTTGATACGCACTCTACATTATCGCCAGGTGTATCTAACTTCTAAGCCGGCCGTTGACCCTCATGTATACCAAGCAGAAGTTTCAGAATAACTGTCTATTCCTTTGCGGTGTGCTGGCATAATTTGCGTTGTTGCAAGTGCTTGAACAGTCTAGAGTCTAAGTGAGTGCACGGCCTTGATCGAGACGCTGCAGATGGTCGGTTAGCCGAGAAACGTGTATAATGTTGCTCTCGAAAAGTCGAGAGCGTTATGTAATTGTCGTAGCAATATATTCTAATAAGAGTTTTAACAACGATGTTCCCTATGGCGTGTCTCGAGCCCCAGTCTACTACAGTTTTGTACTTAATACAAAGTTCGGAGTGTTCGTTCCGAAAAAATTTCTGTACATGTTTTCTTTTGTCCGGATTATGTCCATATCGTATGTTCCGTAACCCCCTCTCATTAGGAACTCAATAGCTAGTGTATATTGATTTGATGTTAATAACCTCACTTCTTCGTTTACTTCATTTATATAGCCCTTTTTTCATGTATGCTGCTCATTTAAAGTGTTATATATTTATGTGATCGTCTAAGTTCCTATCTTAATATATTTGTTTTCAGCTCGTATGTGTGTCTGATACGCCTTCCTTATACTTGCTTTAATTTCCGTATATTTTTATTAAAACTTTCATTACAAAAGCGGTCAGCGTTTTATGACGGTGTCCATGCTTTACAAGGACAGGTGACAGTTAGTCTTCCTCGTGTCTTGTATATTTTTCTGTCTGTGTCCCCTTTGTGCAAATATGGCTCTAAGAGTTATAATTAAGGCATATGAAGTCTTGTCTATTTTTGTTAGTTACTCTGTGTTGAATCCATATTATGCCTGATCCATGTTATTTGTTTTTTATTCACCTTCCCATATGTGTGAATTTGTTTAATATTTTGATATTGTCGTCACAAATTGTTCATTTTTCTTCTATTGTATTTTTCATTTTTGTTGCCATACCTTTCGTTATAGACATATTTGTTCCCACTTACGAAGTGTATCATTTCTTTCCGCTATTTTTAGTTTCATTTACCATGCTACGCAATTTCAGTTTTATGGTTAGAAGTCATTTGATGGAATGGTTATCGCTCTTAAACTTTCGTGGTTTTCCCTTAATAACAACACGTTTCCCGTTTAATGCACGTCGTTTTATTTTGATTAATACTAAAAATTTTGCCCATGCTGCGATGAGGCATCCTCAGTAGCTCTACTGAGACTGCTACTGAAGATGTGAGCAGAGCCATTGAGGAGCCGCATCGTTGTTTAAAGAAGAATAAAACAATGTGTGTCAATCCTAAAAAAAGTGTTCTTATGATGGAATGGTTGGTTAGAAGAACATCAGTTAGTGTTCTGTTTTGAAAGAACTGAACATATAGACATACTAAATGGGGGAAAGAGAGCTCGGCTAGGGAGAGCGCTGGAATGAAAGAGCAAATACCACTTTTTTGTTGGAATGTTGCTCTTAAATAATTTAATAAGAAAATTACACTATGCTTCAAGGGGCTATTAAAGACTATCCTTAATATGGTCATACTAATTACACGTACATGAACAGAAAGACGTGTAATAATGAAAAAATTCATTAAAAGCTATGATTATGTTTATAAAAAGGTATGGAAAGCATAGTAATTTACACGTGTAATCTTTTCAAATGATTTTGGCTACATGAAGGGAGGGAAGGTTACGTTAAAATCGTTGAACATTTATAATATGGTATATGAAAGTCATTTGTAGTTTTCCTTACATTCAGGATCAGTCAGGTTTTCAGAGTTTGTATTAATTCGTTTTGTTAATTTGTATGTACATATAATATTCTTTGTTTTGTTCTATTTTAATTTAATTACATGAGAAACAAAATTTATTGGAATTTTAAATATAACGCTTTTCACTGAAAACAAATGCTTTCATCTGCCAAAATTGTCATTATTATGTTTACCATCAACCTGATTCCACAGCTAGCGACGTCACCTTGCAGGTTTTCAGGTTGTCCAATCTTCCCATTCTCTATTTCAAAGATTGTATGTAACGTAGCTTTTATTGTTCCTTTCTCTCGCGTCTCTTCTTTTTTAAGTATTCTCTTCTTTTTTTTCTAGGATGTCTTCTTTTTTAAGTGTTTGTATCCATTGCTTAACAAATTTTGTAAGTCTGTCACGCCTATTGTATGTATATGTCGTACCATATATTAATTTTTGCTGTATACATCCTATTACTGTTATTTTCTTGTGTTCTTAGACAGAACTAATTTTTAATCATTTTCAACTTTCTAGTCTGAATTTTCTAGCCAATTGTATGAGAAAGTCCATTTCTGTAGGTAGAAGATTTTCCTCCATTTTCTTACGGACTTTTCATACTTAGAAACTGTATCCAAGGAAATAACGGCTCTGCCCTGGAAGAAAAATCTCATCGCACGCCCCTGACTGAACATAGCCTACATGGTCCAGTGTCGATATGATAAGGGGAGACACACACACTGAAAACACTGTATTGCATCTACTTCTATAGCCGCTCATTCGCTACAACCGTTCTATGATGTTTTTAGATACCTTCAGTTTACTATGATAACTTATTGCCATCAACCTTAGGACGCGTTACGTCTCGAACGCAATCTCAGTCCTGTTGGCCAGTTACAATACAAACGCGTAATGCACTACGCCGTTCAGATAGACCCAAATAAATATCTATAGGTCTAACAAGACATAGTCGCAAGTCTCGGTATGATCGTAATGTGTGAGAGTGAGTGACAGGCAGAGGGACAACACGGAATTGAAAAAACTACCACAGCAAAGGTGAAAGGAAGAATATGACACACGGTTATTTACCAGGTTATATAATTGCGTAACGCGCACAACATAAATGCTGTGAACAAATAAATTCTATATTGTCACGTCAACTAAGCAAAGCGAAGTAGTTCTTGTTACGTAAATTACGTTGCCTCATTAAAGGACCTGGAAATTCCTGATACCACGATGAGTTTTATTTAAACAGTAGTACTGAATAATTTACACAGTTCGAGTATATCACAGCTGACTGTCTATACGACTGAAATGAATGTTGAGCATTCACTCCGAATTCCACATATTGACACAGAAATCGCTTGTTTAATATAGGCTGAAGGAGAAGAAAACCCAAAACCTTACAGTTGAATATTCTATTAAAACATTACTAGAGATCGATGGCGTAGTTAGATAAGTTATCAGAGATTTTACTACTACGTAAAATTTATTTTTGTGTCGTTTATACTATATAATAGTTTTAATTAGCAATTTATATTTCTTATAAAATAATTTTGAATTACTGATGGTAAAATAATTTTTGTTAACGTTATTTCTTCTAATATTTAGAGACACGTCTTCGTTTTCTAGGGTCTTCGTTTTTTACGGATAGTTTTAGACACAAATTTTGAACCAATAACTTTAATCATTTTCAACAACAGAGACTTAAAACGGTCCCACGTCATGAAATTTCTTTGTTAATTTGCGTGCTGGGAAATTTTTGACATGCGACAAACTTTCGTTCTGTAATAGGTAGCTATATGGTGTCAGCAAGTAAAATTTATACAAAATTAAAAATTTTATTTTCGTTTCTGTTTCAATAAAATCTTTCTTTTTGTCTTCGAGATATTGGTGGTTTTGTAAAAAATTGCATGCGTTGTTTCGGTCCCATGTCATGAAATTTTATTTTTCCACAAAGTGCACTAACTAACTTCGTTGTCCATAGGGGCCTAATTACGTCAGATAAACTGTTGAATCCATGAAACATTATGTAACAGAACAAAAAATGATAAGTTTCTGCTGTTGTGTAATTAACTGAATGAAAATCCGTACTAGTTTTTCAATGCATGATAGACACGTTTTATAGAAATTTATAGAATACATAGTATAGATTATTACAGAGAAGTTATCGACTAGTATTTTAGAATGTCTGTAGTACATGAGAAACGTTTTTATGATGATGATGGTTAAATTCATCATCTTAGAAACAAGCACACAGTTGCGGGAAAGCGTCAGTACGTTATTATATTAAGATAATTTTTATTTTTCTTACTTATATTAATTTTACACCACGTAACGTAAAAAATTTACAAGTTTGGTTGAAAAAGCTGAATAACATGTTACAGGACAGAAATTAAGAAATTATATTACAATGGAACATTGATTATCTAAATTTATCTCTACAAAATTTAATCCCAATAATCAGAAATCCGGATAACGGGACAACTGTAATATTTTACATCTTACATACTGGATGTCATTCTTTAATGATAATGGAAAGTGACGGTACTGGAAAATGATATATCTTCTAATGCTTTGCCGGACACTTTTTTCAGATTTTTCACAATTACTAATTTGTCTTTTATCGACAGAACAGACCACTTTCGTTTTGAGGGCATCTTATGAACGTAAAATATCGGTACATTTGATATATAGTATTAGAATAAAATATGGAAATGGAACTGTAGAGGTCGAGGAATTTATGGAGAGGTTTAACATAAATAATTTAGTCTAGATGGTTAGAAGCTTACAATACATCAATGGGTACGTAATACAGCATGAAGTCATCCAGATTACGCTGTCTATTCCTATTAAAACCTTAGAAAAAACAAATAGTAATGATGTAATAAACCTTATGAGGAAATGTATACTATTTCAGAGCACTCAAACAATAAAGACACACACAGCGTATAGAACCATATTCAATATTCGCTTCTAATTTGCTGTTTAATGACAGATCACAGCACGCGACTTTTCCCCTCAAGAGTGGCTACACATTGAGCGTGAAAACTAGCCAACAAATGGACCTTTGTACATTTTTCCCGGGAGGCGATCTCAAAAGAGACCCTGCTCTTTGTTCTCGGACGTGAAAACACGCTAAGTGCGACCACTGTTATATAAATTATAGTACCCCATTCCCTGCGATTTTTTCACACGAAAAACGTGAGTGTTGTTGTTTGTTTATAATACCAAACTGCTGATTGCCTTCTGCGGGTTCAAACTGCGGCATCATACATTTATCCGAATAAATTGGGACATTACCTCCCGCAAGCACTTGCTGAACACTTGTATTTCCTCTCGCGGTAAAAATTGCTTCTCAGTGTAAACATCTACTCGACACTGGTTGCTCATTTACTGTCGCAATTTCTTCGTCAGCTAAATGTAGCTTTAGACAGCACGTTTCTTATCTGTTACTGTCATACGTAGACACAAGTGCCGGATATGTCACCTGTATCTTCGTGTGTGTCCGAAATCTGTATATTTCGCAGTTCTAGTTTCTGTTTTCAATTACTCAACACTAAAATTACCACTACAATTTTATGAGGCTTCTTGGATACATGGACTTGGTGATTATTATTAATCTATTAATTTCAAAAGAATTTGAAATTTAATGGTTAGTAGAACACATTATGTTCAAAAGAATAATCGTGTTTTTGTTATAATAAGTGTAAAGTAAAATCTAGACTGCACGATGTAAAGATTTATGTCTAGCCTACGACTATTGCGACCACTGACCCATTTTAGTACAGCATTAGGTCAATTCTAGGTGGATTTGTCTTTTTAACCAAACAAACTATCCAGTTATGTTATTTAATGAATTATTTGCAGGTGGATTTCAGAATCGTCAAATAGGAGAAGTTAACCATTCAGAACCGGAGGAAGAAGAAGAAGAAGAAGAAGGAGTCAGAGGAGGAGGAGGGGGAGGGAAATATGGCTATTATGATGATGATGAAGGTGGTATAGAAAATCGTAAAGTAGGGAAAGAGAAAGAGTAATTAACAATTAATTAATTAATTGCAATTAGCAAGTATTGGATTTAGCAGCTAATAATTTCCACGTATAGCTACTGAGTACAGGTTTCCATTAGAACTTAAAGTACGGTATTAGAAGTATCAGCTCTTAGAACTGTATCGCTCAAACGCGGTATGGTGGACTTATGTAATTCGAATGCCCATTCTTCAAATTTTCTCTATTTAAAATTAAATTTGAATTCCCTACAATATTTTACAAGTTGATAAAACATCTGTTTTATACCAACCGTTCGAATGTTTCAATAGTAGATATGGTTACATGTTAGATATTTCAATTTACATTCAGATAATTAAATTTTCATTGAGCTAATTTGATGATTCGTTAGTACATTAATATGGTAAGGCTTCCCTTGTTTAAAAGTGGTCTTTAAAAGTGAGGCCAATGTCTGACAAAAGTCGGCGAAATTTGTGGGCGTTCGTCTCAACTATCGCCTTAAGCTGGACGCTCACGTGACCGATCCCTACAAAAGGGTTGCAGTGTCCGGTTCAAGCTGTCTCCCATGCTCTCGTGTCGCAGGTGCCTCATGTTATGTACTAAATTTACCGTGTATCTATTAATTTTAAAAACTGTACTCACTTATGCAACACTCTCTTGGGGTAGGTCTTGTTGATCTTTAACAAGTGTAGGATGGAACAGTTTCAGTCCTGAACATTAGACTCCTTACACGGACTAACAGGAAGACGCTGTTTACAGCTATTGAAGTTATTCATAGAACAGGCTTCTGTTCCTGTCCTGTTCACTGCGACCTTATCCTTATCCTTTCTCCGCATTCACAATCTCTGTGCGATGGAAGCGTGTTCCCCTATTAGGTCAATCGCCTTAGATTTTAAATATGTTTCTTCCTATACTACAGAGCTCCTTTACAAGTCACTGTTCACAGGGAGTCTTGTGTTAATCATATCCTCTATCCCACCAAGTCCTGAAACTTCCTGTATTTTAGGTACATAATGGGACTTCAGTGTTGCTACCGGTAAGGTTTCGGTGTCTGCGAGTTGCACGTTACTCTGTGGGCAGCCGACACCATAGCGGACGTGAGACACTGAACATTGATCGGTTTCGTTGTTTTCTAGAGTTAAAAATATCCGTTCTGTTTCCCCTTCAATGTAGCGAATAATCGTCTCAGAGAGTGATGCGTGGTTGCTGATAGATGTAAAATCGCAGGCTAACATCGCTACTTTGGAGCAGAACTAGCCTATGTCAAAAAACACAACTTTTCAGGGGAGCAATATAAAAGTTTAATTTGTCTGTAGTTTTTTCAGGAAACATCGCCAAATGTTTATACCCACTTTGCAATATTATTATGTACATCTCAATTATTTTAAATACATTTTAAGATATTTTGTTTTAATTAAGTGGACATGGGCTAGTTATGTTCCAAGGTAGTGAATGATGATGAACGTTTGACAGTATGCTTGAATCATATTATAATAGTGCATAATACAGAGTATAAAGTATATATAGAGTATACAGAGTCTACAAACTATACAGAGTAACATAGATTACATTTAAAGTAATTAAAGTACAATATACTCAACGACTTAGAGTATACTACAGTTGTGTAAGTATAATAAATTTAATATTTAAAGTATTAAGTAAATAGTTTAGTTTAAAAATCTTTACAGATTATGTAAGGAACCGATTGATCAAAGGAATTTACAACGGATACAGGAGTCAAACGGAATTACGTAAAGAGGCCATTATTAATTTCGATGAACTCCACGACGAATCCTTTAGTAAGAAACTATGATAATCACTATAAGAGCAACAAATATATTGATAACATCGAAAGACAATAAAGTACACAATGGTCAATTAAACTGACAGTGAGTGAATGACATACGAAGTGAGGTGTCGGATGAAGAGATGAAGGCTCAAGCCTGGAATACATAAAAATGTAGTAAGTGGTTGTGTCTGATAGGCCTAACTGCGTCACGACAGAATACAGTATTACAACAACGATTCAAAATAATTAAGGAATATCACAGGCCAAGGGGGCAGCCGCCCCTGGCGGCATAGCCAGGAGGGCGGCAAAGTGAGCATAGACTTGAAACAATTATTTTCAGTTTATAAAACCACAAACAATTTGTTTCTTTGATATGACTATTCCTTTCGTAAAAGAAGCATAGCCAGCTTGTCTGTTGTCATAAACCTTGCTTAATAAACAGTATTAGTCTCTTTATACTCAAGCATCGTAATTACGGTTCATTATGATAACAAATTACGCTGTAACAGTGGCTGATATCCATTCAGGAGTTTAGAAGAGAATATTATATTTGAAACACTAGCTGTGTTTGTTCCCTGTGAGAACCATTCACTTAACTTGGTTGGAGTTCATGCAGCTCATGTAAATGTTCAGGCAGTGACAATTTTTGGGAGAGCAGAACGTCTATTCACCTTCTTTTCCTGTTTCACTCATAGATGGAGTGTTCTTAAAGACTTCGTAAATATTTTCTGAAAAGACCCCGTAATACCAGGTGGAGTTCAAAAGCAGATACGGTGAAAGCAATATCCACTCAGCTGGTTGAAGAGATCGCTTCACTGGAGAAACTGAGGTATACACTGACTGAAACAATTGATACGAGGGAACATGCAGCATTAATAATTAATGCGATAGAAAACTTTAATTTTGTGACCTTGCTCTTTTTCTAGACAGTTATTCTTCCTTCTATGGACAAAATCCAGAAAATCTTGTAGATCAAAGGAATAAGCTTCATTCAAGCATTGACTCTTCTGGAGACGCTAACGGACAAATTAAAAGTTCGGAGGAACGACCTGTGTGACGATGTCATTACTAAGACAGAGCAGGAATGTAATGGATGGGGTGTCAGTATCACAGAAAGGATAAGAAGGAAGCGCACGATGCCAGGAGAGTATGCAGACGATTCTGCATTAACCATTCGGCAAGAAATGCGACGTTCTCTAATCAAAATTTTAGATAAACTGTCAGTTGAAATTTCAACCCATTTCTCTTACATAAAAGAGTTAGAAAAACGCATTGGGTTCCTCTGTAAATTTGAGGCGTACGTAAATGATACACATTGTAAGGAACAGCTTTCCCAATAAGTGCACAGTGCTTGAAAAACTGTTTACATGACCTAAACAGTGAAGAACTGTTCAGTAACTTGAAAGACGCCATACTTTTATTAAAAATGGCAAACGTTGACGGAGAACAAATGGACTTTACACCTCATGGACTGCTACAATACATTTCTTGAATGGGGTTAGAAGCCTACAAAATACTAGCAACAGCTTTAAAAAATTGTCTTACTTCACCAGTGTCTGTGTCTTCTTGTGAAAGATCGTTTAGTCAATTTAAATTGATTAAATCGTACCTACGGTCAACAATATCTCAAGACGGGGTATCAAATCTAGCGATACTTTCAATTGTAAACGACATTGCTTCATCTTTAGGTTATAGTGATTTAATAACCGACTTTGCAGCAATTAAGACCAGGAAAGCTACATTTTAAAATGTCTCACTTTAAATATTTATTTTAAATACTAAATATAAATATTAAGTGTTTATTAGTAGAAGACGATTTGGTAAGTGATTAATTTTATTACTTTTAACGTAGTTCTTTGTAAAACTTTTATGTTGCTTTAGGATAGTGTTTTGACGATGCGCTTTAGACCTACAAGGAATTTGTATGTTTTTTAGAATGTTTTTATGTTATAAATTTTTTATATTACTACATTTTTTATAGTCTACATTTGTTACTATACAAACTGAATACCGGTAATATAACAATATGTAATTTCTTAATTATGACTTAACAAATATTCTTAATATGTTTGCTGGACGTGCTTTCATACAAAAATCTACACATTTGCATTTATTAAGTACTCTGTTCACTGGATGGGCCTTCATTTTTGCTCTTTTGCCCCCTTTTAATTGTGAATACGAGACGGTGACGATCTCCTTGCCCCGAGCGCCAAAAAGCCTAGCTACGCCACTGAGGAATACAACAAAAAACAAGACTGAAAGTTAAAAAGCAATCCAATACAAACCGAAGAAATCATCACATTTATTTTACATTAAAAACAAGATCTCATGCTGTGCCCATTTATCGCTCCAACATCCCATTCGTCCTGTGGAATGAATTATTTAACAGTTTCATGAATTTGGATTCTTAACATTGTTGCCTTTGTTATTATTTTACTTATCCGCGCTACGCCTACGAATTTTGTCTGTCGTGATTCTGGTTGATCAAAAGCATAGCCCGCTACAGGTTGGCAATCACTGGTGTACATTGTTGAATAATAAATCACGTTTGTAAGTAATATATCATTTGATAAGTAATAACTGGATGTCATTTTCTTGAAAGGGAGGTGTTACACAGTGATCGTATTCTTATTGTCTGTAATGTTACGACTAAAATATTCCATTTTAATTACTTTTTTAATGATGTCTAATAATAATACTGACTGTACTCGTTAACTATTTATTAGTACTGATGAATTGTAAAAGCACTTATTCATTTATTTAAGTGTAACTGAATCATCTGTTTTGATTCTACCACATGACATAATGTATACAAATTGCAACAGTCCATGAATGTTCTCTCGTCTGTACTACATAAATCCGCAATGTTTGTAAATATATTCTATTAAACACGCTAGCCAAGTTAGTATTCGATCTGTTACTTCTGAATTCATCTGAATTTACATTTAACTTTATCATGTACTGCTTTTGTGTTCCTTATCATGTAGGCTTATTTTGTGTTCCTAAATATACAGAAAGCAACAATCTACGAATGTCTCCCGTATTATTGGTACACTCTAGAGAGCTGTAATAAGTATGATCAATGCTGGAAATGGAGTCTTAGACCTCGATCTCGATTGTGGCAAACTGTCTGTCCGTCTTTTGACCGATCGGTGTGTAAATCTCCACTTTACCGCTTTAAAAGGACTCGGATACGTTCTAATTCCCTTCCCCCGGATCACTAATCCTCTTGCTACTTTCTCTTCCTTTTCCTAACATAGTGCGTTTACTCTTCTCTTACATTCTGTACTTCTTGTAAGATTAACGAGGTCAGCTTAGCTGTTCACAATCTGTAAACAAATGTAAGACGTAGGCTTATACGATAATTATACAAAATTTGCACACAGACTTCCAGGCATTGCGTCCTTAATGTGTATGAATGATTTCTGCTCCCCTTTTGTTCTCCATTATATGACGTTCATAATACGAGTATCAGCTTGTATTTTCCAAAACACAAGTATTTAACTCTTTCCACTATATCCAGTTTTGTGGAATCTTATATTCCAGTACGTAATATTGTAATTTTATAAAGTTTTAATTCCATATATAATTTTATTAACATCGTGTTGTAACTTTCATTGATGTTATAATTTTAATTAAAATTTGTACCTCTGGATCTATATCATCACCAGTATTTCTAAACACAGCTTACCTTTAATGTCGGTGTAATGAATGATACTGAAAAAAAAAACGGGAACGTGTTACGCTTAAATGCAAGGAAACGCAATAAGGAAAAGCAAAATTTTTTTGAAAGTAAAAATCCTATTTGCATATGACAAATAATTAAAATTCATATAAATAAAAAACATATTGAACGTTCGTATCAAGCATCCTCACAACTTGAAAATTCTATTTATTTTCAATTTTTATAATATACTTCAACACCAAATTTCTCTGTTCGGTGATGATTTTGAATATTTTATAAACTATAGTGTTTATTTTACTCATCTGCTCATCTGTCTATGCATTTATCTCAATACTTTACTATACCAAAGTACATCATAAGTAAGTCCAGTGTTCTATGATTTGTTAATGTAGTCCCTATTTTCTTCAAACTAATTTTTCTAGACAATCATTCCAAGCTAAGAGACAACCGTTTGATTGGCCTTTCCTACTCAAATACCGTCTTTTTTGTTTGATTGGCTTTTTTCAGGGTATATGTAAGCAAATTTGATCTGTGTCCTCATTTTAGAGGCCACTCTAAATCTTTTACCACTAAAGAGATTAACAAACCATTTACCAAATCTTGGCCTCTAGAAACACCTAGGATTTAGTACAATGTGTCAACATAATGTTATATATGAAATAGTCCTATAACTGCATATACAATAATATTTACAAAAATAATTCGAAAAGTATGTAGTCGACAAAGTATGTAACAGCGCTAACGGGCATAATTGAAATCTAATTACATTTAGCTTGTAACTTTATTATCCTAGCTTGTGTTTCACCCTTAATTTTTCTAAGAAGTAGTCTGAAACTACTAACGTATTTATGGTCTAAGGAGAAAGACTGCTGTAGATTACTGTTGATCAGTAAGGGCAGTATTCTTTAGGATATTTGTTGAGAACAACGAGTAAAGGCATCTTAAAATTGGAAAAAGGCATATAAAGTAATTCATGTTTTGATACTACAATAGGAAAGAAGAAAATATAATAGTTACCTAAAGGTTGCCACCGTTTTTAAGTTAGTTGGACGTTACACATTTGGTTAGACAATAAACATGCAAAGTGGAATACATCAACTTTCAAACAGATCGAATAGAAGGAGACCAGTCCATTGTTACTAAAAGAGAAAAAACAAATAGGCAAAGAGACAGGGCATTATTGATAACATCTAGATAATTCGCTGCAAGAAGATAGACAATGTTTTCCGATTATGGGAGGGGGAAAGCCCAAATTGAAGTCTTTTCAGAAACTAACGGAACTATCTTCAAGTAAAAGGCATGGAGAGACAGGAAAAGACAACGCTCCCGCTGGCGACATCTCTAGGGGAATAACGAGAATGTAGTATTACAATGTAAAGGCGGCTTTAACACGGTGCAGTTCCTGTAGCTTCAACTGCCTCAAATTAGGTTAAAGACAATCGAGTCGGTGTTTTGGCTTCTGCGCTATTTCGTTACCTCTGCGGTGGACCCGCGTTGACGACGTCGGATTTTTCCATTCTACATACAATATTCGACACAAAAATAATTGTTCGTAAATAAATACTAATTATTCGTAAGTGTAACTCTATAAAAACACTACATAATTACTCTTACCTACTATAAGAGTGAGTCTTAAGAGAGTACTTTTCAAAGATCAAATTAAGTAAGCACAGTCGCGCTGGTTTTGACAATTTCAGAGGATGGAAGGGGATAGACTTCCAAAACAACTGTATGAGGGAAGAATTGCTGGGAGAAGACCCAGGGCCCGGAGAATAGTAACTTGGGAGGACAATGTGAGGTGCTCTCTGCTGGGGCGGGGAGTACAGTTGAATGAGGACGAGGCCCTGGCCCTGCAGAGACCACGGTATCGAGATCTTTGCCCAACTTCTACACCTTGCAGTAGAAGAGGAATGGAATCAGAAGAAGAATAATTGTTTAATTAAGTATAAAAAAATACAGTCATACATCACGGTTGTGTTGTGTAATAACACCGTCCTTCCGCCTACAGATTAACTCTCCCAAAATAAAATCCTGGTTAAGTCAAGAACACCAGTCAAACTACTGGCTGCCAGTTTGAATGAAACTATCAAAACCCTTAAATTGTCTCACTATACGTGTAGGAGGCATACTCCTGAGCCACACTACCAGTCACATATTTGTGTTTCATACTTTATGTTAACCCAATCGCAACTATTGTCAATTTAAATGTATTAAATTTGTAGTGTTTATTATACTGATAATATTTTACACAATTGTAATCTAAAATATAGTAATATCATTGGTGTCAGTTTTAATAAGACCTTCAAACTACTTCCGACCAAGAGTGAATCTACGCATAGAACAAAGCACATAAGCCTACACATACGTATAATGAATGTACTGAATGTACACAATGGTACAGAAAAGAAATGTTGTAAAACGTCCAAACCATTCGTTACCTTTGTCACTTCTTTGGTATGTCTGTAGTAAGAAAATGATTTTTTTTTTAATATTTTTGTTAACTTAATACGTAATTTTGATAAATTTTACTTACTCTGACACTGCGACGGCATAGCATTGTAGTTACTAAAATTCAGTTAGACACTTTCTCTAAAACATGCAGTCTAAATGAAAAACAAATACGAATGATTTAAGCAAAAAAATGTCTCTCTATACTGGTGTCTTTCTTCTACGTTTGCGTCAAACGTTACAATATGTTCACAATATGTCTACGCTCCAGTTCTTTTCATTACTCACATCTCACATAGAAACAAATATTTTTGTTATCGTTCTTACTACATTGATTGTGCATTAGTTTTCCCATACATAACACACGTTTGACTTCATAAGCAATTTCACCTGTTATAGTTGAACTGGGATTTTTGTTTTTACGGTCATTTTGTCTATTGGTCAACAGAAAATCAAATTTTCTTCTGCTTCCTCTGTTACACAGTGCTGAGACTTCGCTTTGATAAATATCTGTTGTCTTGTTTTAATATTAAATTGCCCGATTTCCACATTATTTCACTTCTGTTGTTTAATTGTGATCTATTATAATATAATGCCGTCTATATTTTAAAACACAATACCGTCCGCAATACCTAACTGGTATTACATCCATGTTATTTAAAAACAAATTATTTACATGTTATTTACAAGTTGTTACATGTTACGAATTTATATCCATGTTATATATACAAATATTATAATTATTTCTTAATAGTAAAACAAACTGTGTCTCTTGTGATACCTCACAGACTAGGCAAGAAATTTACAATTTAAAAAACAGAATAAAACAAGAATTGTGGATAAAATAGGCAAAATTTTAATCAATACAAGGACACGGATTTGCGGATCCCGTCTTAAAGAGAAAGTATGGGCAATCGTGAAAAACTGTGTTGATACTAAAAACGTTACTTTAATGATTCCGGATATTAAAAACTTTTCGAAGGAAAGTACAACACCGTTGACACTGAATATATCATACATTATATTATAGTAATACAATATTATTATAATAATAAAAATAATAATATGATTCCATATTATATTATAATGCTAAATATCCTTAGACACATTAATGCCACATTTTCGTATATTGTAATAGTATGTAGAATCAGATCTCTAGAATTAGATGTGATGTATAAGACGGTACATTAACGGAAGTCAGACTGGAAGCAATAATAGACATACAGAAGGGGGAGTAGCAAGCTGAATTCAGGAGGGGGAGAAGAACTGCTAATCAGATTTTTATAATGAAAGAGGTAATGTCACAATAACAGAATCCATTCTGTAATATTGTTGCGACTTTAAAAAATGGTCTAGACGTAAAAGTTATGGAAAATTCAGCATGCCTGGGAAACTGATCAGATTGGTAAGAACACATTAAAAGCAATTGTGAGTAACATCGGAGGATTTCGACATTGAACTAAGACTTAGGCAAGGTGATTCAGTCTCATCTTTTTGGTTTAATATGATTTTTGAACAGCGTATCACAGACAGCCATGCAAACAGATAAGGACAGATACAGTACAAAAGCCACCAGGTGATAGCATACGCAGATGACGTGTCGTTGATAGCAAGGAGAGAAAGATAACTAAAATAGATAACAAAAAGATTAGCAGAGGAGGCGCACAAGATGAGATTTCAACTGAACCCAATGTAATGTGAAGCGATAGGAATAGGCAAAGTCTCGACAGTAGGTGCGCAAATACAGTTACACACCTGAGGAAACCGGAGTTTGAGGTTATGGTGTTTTGTGTGTGTGTGTGTGTGTGTGTGTGTGTGTGTGTGTGTGTGTGTGTGTGTGTGTATACATGGAAATGTGAGGAATAGAAGGGGACTGAAGCGAGAATGAACAAAACGAATAGGTGTGCTGGGAAGATTAATCATAAACTACGGGAAGCAGTTGTCTAGAAGAGCAAAGTTAGGACTTCATAGTTAGACCGACGGCATTTATATGTAAGTGGCCCGCGAGTTATGGATTAAAATTTACAGGAGACACAAGTAAGATGAGAAATGAAGATGACCAGAAGAATATTGGAGAGGAAGGTAAAGAAAGGTGGATACGTTAAGAGAATAAATTAAGATGTGTACACTGTAGGCCTATACAGCAAATCAGAAACAGACATGGTCGTAAGACAAAGGGGAATACAGTGAGCTTGCCATATATCGAGGGTGGAAGAGGGGTTAAATTTACAGAGAGTACGTGTACTTCTAGAACTTGAAGATCATTGTTTACTGAAATCTCAATAAGATACTATGAGCGCTATATTTCCACACAGATATTTTGTTTGAATTTGAAGTATCGCGTACAACGAAGGAAAAGAATTAAGACTGTAAAATGGATGAGAAAACAAGTAGGGAAAGATAAATGACGTTCTTTGCCTTTAAACTTTCTGTTCGGACAGGATTCCAGATTTAAGAAGATCAATTCTTGTTACATTTGCCTCTTTTTCTCAGATTTGTTTCATTCACTGGAAGACGTACGCATAAAACTAGATCATTTCAATTATGCTAATAGGGTACGAGGAGATAAATTCTTTCCTGTAGGAGCTATGAAAACATAGCTGTATACCAAATGAAATTTCGATTACTGCTGTTTTTTAATTGACTGGAACTACACTCTTTAGAAATTGCTAATTCCAATTATCCGTAAAGCAAAATTAATTGTTTAACAATGTTATAGTTAAAATATAGGTGAATTTACCGTAAATAAACGACGTAGAATATAACTTGCTTTCACTGTTAAACAATAATTATTGATTAAAGTTTCAATTCAGTGGTCGGTAACAGCATCTTATTCTTTCCATTCGTAGACATACGTGTTCAGAATTTTTAATGACACAATTTGCTCTGTTGAAAATCAAGTTTTGGTAACACTGTCATAGGTAAAAACCATTGTAGGCGGGTAGAGTTTACAATATGCAAATTATTTAACAAGTGGACAATAGTGATAATAAAACAAACTTCGGACATAATATTGTTAACACCAATGTAAAAATAATTTCCAAATAACAACAACAACAACAACAACAACAACAATAATAATAATAATAATAATAATAATAATAAAACAAAAGCCAAAAATAGTAGGAATAAAAAGAATATTAAGTTTACAACAACAACTACTACTACTACTACTACTACTACTACTACTACTACTACAGCTGCTACTGCTACTGCTGCTGCTGCTGGTGCTGCTACTACTACTACTACTACTACTACTACTACTACTACTACTACTACTACTACTACTATCCAATAATAATAAAATAAGTCTGTAGACTATGCCAGTAGGCTTAAAAACCCACATCCTGTCTGCCAGATTCAGAGAGTATTGAACGGTAGGAATACCGAAATCCTTACTTAGATGCAGCAAATACTATAGCTACTAATGGGCTCTTGAAAATAGAAAAGAAAGGAAGGAAGTTTTTAAGGAAATCCTAGGACCCAGGAAACTATCGGCAAATGCGTTTTATTTAAGACCAAACCGAGAGCAGTAGGAAAAGTTTAAAAATATCTTAAGAAACAAAAGAAAAGACGAATAGCTTTTTATGCACACCTTAGAACGATGAAGCCAGGAAGGAAACAAATAATTACGACACGATTATTAGACTTACTTTTAGGAGTGGTAATTGATGTGCAAAGAGGGTGTGCACTTTTTTTCTTTTCTGTTGTTCACACAAATCCAAACATAAGTCTGTATATTCTATACTGAATATGTTTCAACTTGCTGTCATATTTGATCGAGGCTTAAAATTAGGGTTCTTGTTACAATGAAGATCGTTGTATGGAACTTAAGCTAAACAGGTTCTTAAATGTAGTCGTGATTAGAAGTATTTTTTAAATATTGTTTTCAGTTTTTAATTTTCTTAATTATTCATTATCACTTTTAAGTTTTAGGAGCTAGTTGTAACGTCTTGTTTTCTTCTATACCGTAACTGTTTTCTGATTTGATAAACAGTATGTCTATTTCAGTTTGTCAAGTTAGTCTCTGTCCACGAGACCCAAGCTCAATACTTTCGATTTGAGCTGTATATACTCTACTTCAGTTTTTAGCAGTTTTAAGCTTTTCTACTAAAAAATATTTAGTCCTACCATGGCATGGAACATTTGTATTGTGTCTCTACAAAATATTCCACAAATTAGGTAGTACAGTACATCTTAATTGTTCAACAACTTGCTATAGACATAGGCCAAAAAAACAATGTGCATGATTCCGACACGTTATATAGTCACAAACCAGCAGCACTCGAATATCTAAACATGTATAAGAGCCACAGCTGCATGTCAAACGATCTTAAGTTTTTCATTTTTTTTTATAATCACTGACGATGCCTAGATTTTGAATTTTATGCCACTAAGACTGTGTAAAATGAAGATAATAGCTGGTCACGTTCACGTTTAAAAAAACAAGCTTTGCGGCTGTAATTGCAGCACTTTCGTAGTCCGACTTGACTTTTTCAAGAAACCATCCTTTCTCAAGACAGAAATACCAATTTCGTGGAAGGCCGCCTATCTACTACAGGCGTGACAACTTCGTCATCACTGACCATGCACGTAGCTCACCTAGTCCGCCATATTGCCTACTGTTGATTCGTGTTGCGTTGTGCTTGGTAGCATTGTTTTGTGTGTGTTTAAAGTTGTCTTATTTAATAATTATAACTTAAAAGATGGGATTTAGATGATGGTTCCCAATTGTTGTGGGAAAACCTATATACCATAATACATTAGCGTGTTTTATACAATCTATGTACCGTTTAATGTTTTGTAATAGATCGATATTTTATTTGTTTACTTGGATAAATAAACATTATTAATATCAGATTGTTCACTATTGACAAATCAATATCGCATCAGTTATTTGGAAGTCAGCCTCAGACAACGACGTATCTAGAATATGTGCTTCGGTGGGGGGGTCGAGTCGGCTACATACCAAAGAAACAAAACAAGTTAAGACTAATCAACATTACTATCTTTAAAGCGGTTGGAAAACGAGTGATAACATCCTGAAATCAATCCCATTAAAGTAAATGGCAATAACACGATAAAACTACCTGTGATTGACACATTGTTTAGAATATACTTATTGACCGCATTAATGTTCCTAAATTTCATATTTAAACTTATACGCACATGCTGTTTAATAACTTTGTTTGACCCTCTGTGGGAGAGGCCCGGTCACGTTCGTCCTACCCCCCCACCGTAATTATGCCTCTGGCCTAGGATTTTCATAGGCCTATTGTTTTCATTGGTGAATGATTTCTATATACGGTTATTTTGAGCTTAAATAAAACGTGTGTTTCTTTTCTCGTTTCCAAAAGGCAAAGACTTGAGACGAAAATGAGACAGAGCTAATCACAGAAAAACTTCCATCCAGCTCAGTATTATAAGATAAGCACTGTATAAAGTAACACTGTACTGTTAGTACTACAGTACTGTTATACAACATTAAATGGTAACACAAATTAGATCTAAGTACTAGTTAGGACTATATAAGATAGATCATGTTCTTCTAATAGGTAGTATTATCAGTTCTTAAGTAGTGTGGTTTTAAAATAAAACGAGAAGATTGAATTGGATACCACACTAGTAGAATAATACACAAATAACAAAAAACCAATGGTAGTTTTTGTGGATAACATTACAATAGACCTACAATTTATATAAGAATGCAGATACTATTCCAGACATTATAATAATTCTGCGTTAGTTTATTGGAGTACATTATATTACACTTTTCACATGAGTTAAACACTTCTGTCTTTTTCCGTATTCTATACGGTGGGTTCATTTCTAACATTATTAATGAAGTCAGTGAAGCTTATATTGATGTTTCATTTCAAGGAGACAAAATTAACTAAAAATATGTTTTTATCCAAACATTGTTTAGAAATTTATACAGTTAGGTTAGGTACAGGTATTACAATTATACCAACTTTTTTTGTAACTCAACATTAACTGAAAATTTATATTTTTTATATTATTGTGTCTTTTGTAAAACAACAATTGCTTTGCCAAAATAATATTGTTCTTTAGAACAGTAATATTCATAGATGTGAAAAACAAATGTTGCGTAATAACTGAATCTGGTTTCTGCAAGGAGATAACATATGAACAATCTACTAGTAATATAGAGCAACAGGTGTTTATGAATACAATGAAAGCAGCGGATGCAATGAATAAAGTGTTTTTGCATATAATAAATGCTTAAAATATAATTACTACTAAAACAGACACACACACACACATATTAAACAGAATTACAAAATAGATTAACACACAGGTTGTAATATAAAATTTAAAATTCTGTTAAAACAAAGCCACTAAAATTAACGTGTTTAACAAGTGATACGTTTTATGTTAGCAACAAAAATGGTTTAAGGCTTGATGATGCTCCATATATATAAACTGGTAAAGCGATAAATCCTAATAAAATAACAGTAATCTAATACTCACTGTAAATACTGTGAGAGCATGAAATTTTATAACATACAATGTTATATGTAAATTGAGTTTACTTTTACAGGTTTGTGATATTCATTTCCGGCCATATGACATTCATGGTTTGTAGAGGGCTACAATGAAGAAGGCAAGAAACTGGAGGCACTTTTGAAAAGAAACCAGCTGAAGATGGGAGCTATTCCAGTACAATTCCCTAATTACCCTAATTATTTATTAGCACCATCAACTTTCCGGAAGAATTCAGAAAAAATAAGGACTTGCACTGACAACAAATTTTACAAACTGCAGTACCGGAAAGCCTGACAAGAAAAGATGAATATAAAAGAAAGTTTTATTTTAAAAGTTTGCCTGACATTTTAGTGTGCCAGAAAAATGTGACGTTCTCAAGTAAAAGGAGTGTAATGGAAAAATAAGACAGTGTAGCATTTGTTCTACTTGAAAAATCAACAACACCCAGTATATTTTTTTCCTGCCAAGTTACTAAACAGTTTGCAGTTAAGTGTTTATACTACACATGTTGAAATACATCATCTACGTAAAGGGAATTTTCCTTTCTAAATAAACAATATAAATATATTGTTGACATATTAAATACATTTCAACGCCAGTATTTATCTATAAATGATTCTTGGATTTCGTAGTCCATGACGTGTCCGTTGATTAATTATAAGTATAAGTATTTCATTATACTTAATTATAAGTATAATACTACTGACTCGGGACACTAAGTTTTTTATTGGTAAAAATGTAAAATTTTTACCTTATAGCCTAAACCAGTTTTTGTTTAATTTATTGGAAAAGGATGATCACCTTGTTTCATTAATGATCTATAAAATACTTGTAAAACCGCATTTAGATTACACAGGAGGTGCTTGTGACAGTGATCATGTTGCAGCTTCAGGTCATGTATTCTAGATATAGAATTTACGTTTATCATAATATCATAGATCGTCGGCCGCCTCACCTTCACAATTAAAGGGGAACAAAAGAGCAAAAATGAAGGCTCATCTCATGAACAAAGTACTTAATAAATGCAGATGTGTAGATTTTTGTATGAAAGCACGTCCAGCAAACGTCTTAACAATATTTGTTAAGTCAAAATTAAGAAATTACATATTATAATATTACCGGTATTCAGTTTGTATACATTTATTATTAACAAATGTAGACTATAACAAATGTAGTAATATAAAAATGTAGTAATATAACAAATTTATAACAAAAAAATGTTCTAATAAACATGCAAATTCCTTGTAGGTCTAAAGCGGATCGTCAAAACAATATCCTAAAGCAACATGAAGTTAAACAAAGAATTACATTAAAAGCAATAAAATAAATCACTTGCCATTACAGGTTAATGGTTCCGTCTTCTATTAATAAACACTTAATATTTATTTTTAATATTTAATAAATATTTAAAACGAGACATTTTGAAATGCATCTTTCCTGGTCATAATAGCTGCAAAGTGGGTTTTTAAATCACAATAATCTAAAGACGAAGCAATGTCGTTTCCAATTGAAAGTATCGCTAAATTTGACATCTTGTCTAGAGATATTGTTGATTGTAGGTATGATTTAATCAATTTAAGCTTACTAAACGATCTTTCACAAGAAGACACAGACACTGGTAAAGTAAGAAAAATTTTTAAAACAGTTGCTAGTGTTTTTGTAGGCTTCTAATCTCATTGAAGAAATGCATTGTAGCAGTCCCTGAAGTGTAAAGTCTTTTTGTTCTCCGTTAACGTTTTCACTTTTAAATAAAAGTATGACGTCTTTCAAGTCACTGAACATTTTTCACTATTTAGGTCATGTGGATACAGTTTTGCAAGCACTGTGCACTTAATATTGATCTGGAAAAGCTGTTCCTTAAAATGTATATCCCCATCATTTACGTACACCTCAAATTTACAGAGGAACCCAAAGCGTTTTTCTAACTCTTTTATGTTAGAGAAACGGCTTGAAATTTCAACTGACAGTTTGTACAAATTTCTGTTAGAGAACGTCGCATTTCTTGCCGAACGGTTAATGCAAAATCGTCTGCATATTCTCCTGGCATCATGCGCTTCCTTCTTATCCTTTTTGTTATAGTTTAATTAAGAACGTTTAATAGTGTAATAAGAATTTTTGTTATACTAACACTCCATTCATTACATACCTACTCTGCCTTAGTAACGACATTGTCACACAGCTCATTCCTCCAAACTTTTAATTTGTCCGTTAGCGTCGCCAGAAGTTTCAATGCTTTTTTTAGCCAAAGCATAACAAAGTATTTTAACACTTTTCGCACAAAGTATATTTTTATACGTTAAAAATTTATCCAAAGTATTTTAACAAAGCCAGAAAGTTTTCAGGATTTGGATCGTTAGTAATTGTCTCCTATCAGCCCTATCAGTGGTAGATTTTGTTCTGCAAGAGTTTGTACCGTGGCAATGACCCGTTCAAGGATTTCTCTCCATGTCTTAACTGCTTTACTCATTTGTTCCTGAAGTAGATCATCAATAAGTTCCCCTTTGTTTAAAGAACGTTCCAATTTCTTCCATTCAAAAAACCCAGAGCGATGAGCAGGACTATTTTCATAATCTTGAATACGGGGATTTAACTTTTGCCACGACGAAAACCCATTTTTAATATGGAAATGTCTCCTTTGATAGTTTTTACTTCCATATTCCTTTAGGAATGGAAGTATGGTGATGGCAAAAAAAATCGTGTTCGAGATTATTGCAGATTCTGATTCTACTACACTCAAAACATGAAAAAAAGTCGTTTTCCGAAAAGTGTCTGTGTGTCTGTCTGTCTGTCTGTCTGTCTGTCTGTCTGTGTGTCTGTGTGTCTGTGTGTCTGTAGATTTTTTTTCTATGGCAAACGATAACTGCCGCAAATTCAAACAGAATCAAATAATTTTTTGCATACAGCCCGGTTTTGCAGAGTTCTCGCGACCTATTGTTTTTGGTGAAGATCGGTTGAGGGAAAGGGGTAGTTTACCTGCAACGGTTTTTTTTTAGCAAGGGAAATTTTGTTTGTTTGGCAAACGATAACAGCCGCAAATTCAAACAGAATCAAATAATGTTTCGCATACAGCCCTGAATTGTAGAGTTCTCAAGACCTATTGTATTTGGTGAAGATCGGTTAAGGGAAAGGGGTAGTTTACCTGTAACGTTTTATGTTTTAACAAGGGTATTTCCTATGGCAAACGATAACAGCCGCAAATTCAAACAGAATGAAAAGATTATTTGCATACAGCCCTAAATTGTAGAGTTCTCAAGACCTTTTGTTTTTGGTGAAGATCGGTTAAGGGGAAGGGGTAGTTTACCTACAACGTTTTTTTAACAAGGGTATTTTCTATGGCAAACGATAACAGCCGCAAATTCAAACAGAATCAAATAATTTTCTGCATACAGCCCTGATTTATAGAGTACTCAAGACCAATTGTTTTTGGTGAAGATCGGTTGAGGGGAAGGGGTAGTTTACCAGCAACGTTTTTTATCATGCGTATTTTCTATGGCAAACGACAACTGCCGCAAATTCAAACAGAATCAAATAATTTTTTGCATACAGCCCTGATTTGTAGAGTACTCGCGACCTATTGTTTTTGGTGAAGATCGGTTGAGGGGAAGGGGTAGTTTACCTGCAACGGTTTTTTTTATCAAGGGAAATTTTTTTTTTTTGGCAAACGATAACAGCCGCAAATTCAAACAGAATCAAATAATGTTTCGCATACAGCCCTGAATTGTAGATTTCTCAAGACCTATTGTTTTTGGTGAAGATCGGTTGAGGGAAAGGGGTAGTTTACCTGCAACGTTTTTTTAACAAGGGTATTTTCTATGGCAAACGATAACAGCCGCAAATTCAAACAGAATCAAATAATGTTTTGCATACAGCCCTGATTTGTAGAGTACTCAAGACCTATTGTTTTTGGTGAATATCGGTTAAGGGGAAGGGGTAGTTTACCTGCAACGTTTTTTTATCAAGCGTATTTTCTATGGCAAACGATAACAGCCGCAAATTCAAACAGAATGAAATAATTTTTTGCATACGTCCCTGAATTGTAGAGGTCTCAATGACTTTCGATTTTGGTGAAGATCGGTTAAGGGGAAGGGGTAGTTTACCTGCAACCTTTTACGTTTTAACAAGAGTAAAGTACTTGAAAATTTATTTAAACTTTTTGAAACAATGGTAATTGTTAAAAATAAAATAATTTTGTTGCCAGGCAATAAAATTATAATTTTTTCATTTTAATGTAATATAATATTTTTCATTTAATACAGCAATAAAAAGGCAGGTAAGACACAGCCTGGTTGTTTGGCTGAAAATGATTTTAAATATAAATCTTAGAATATGGAAGTCATGTATGGTTCTCCATACCGATATTAAATGGAAAGTGCCGAACCCATACCAACATAACGCATGCAAGCCGAAAAAGTGTCCAGCATGGATAGCGATTTGCTTCCTGTGGATCGCTGGGCAGTGTAACTGCACGTGTTTACAGAGGAACGATTCATAGACAGACTTTTCGCCTTTAGGGAATGAACCCTCTGCAAGATGCTGAGGGTCCATGAGTGACTTCGGAGCGCTCCTTCTTTTCCGCGTGTTTGTTCTGTGAAACGTACACTGTAGATTCGCAGATTTATTCTAAGCAACGCTCAATAGGAAACGTTGAAAATTTTTGTCCACGGTGAACCCTCATACACACTAAACCTGCTCTGATGTTTTAATTACGGACGTCATAATATAAAAACTTTGGAAACTTGAGCACTACTTAATGGAGATCAATCATTAACTTATACAAGCCATTAATTTTATGCATATTTTTTATATATATGTGTACAACGTTATCGGCAACAAAGAAGTAGTTTTTGTTAAAATTCCTTCCCGGGATATTTGGCCGTAGTCCAATGTTTTCTACAAAACCAGACGTTTCGGCAATGCCATTTACTTCCATCATCAGTGAAAATCGAGTGCGATAACGTGAGGTGGTATATGTTAGTGACCACAGTACTGTGGTTAAGGCTGAAGCAGTAAGTAGAAAGAAGTAGTTTCTATGGTAATATTTCATTTCGAAAATGATTTTAAAAATAAATCTTAGAATATGGAAGTCATGTATGGTTCTCCATACCGATATTTTTTTGTGGAAATAAAGTGCAACAAAAGCAAAATAGAGATTTTTTAGTTAGAGAAAAACACTTCCAAATGTTACCTTTTCGCCATTTTGCAAGATTTTATCAAACTAATACTTGTTTAAGAATCATCCAGCTTCATCTTCAGGAAAATGGCTGTCCTTGTTCTGCAGCTGACATATTCCTCTATTCACCATTATATCTCGGAAGGATTGAGAATTCTCGCTTGGCCAAGCTCCCATATCTTGTAGAGCAGTACTGGGAAAACGGTCTACATTTTGTTAGTAATGTTCTGTCCTTCGTCGCCTGAAATTTCAAGACTGCACGATGCAACATCATCCATGGTACTAGAACCAACTAAATCTTGTAACTGTACCTTGACACTTTCACAGTTTGAAGTATTCAAAATTACTTTATTTTGTTAAATTACTTCAAAATTACGTCGTTAAATTTACTTTATTTATGAACAGCCTCGTCGCTAATAACATCCATTTTATGATCGCCAGTTGATTCCTTGTTAATTGTAATATTTTGATACTCAGGGTTCAATGTTCCTTGAATAAAGACTTCATAAACTCTTTGGAACTTGTTGTAGTTCTTAATCTTATATCTAGAAAATCTTATATTCCTGTAGTTGTTAAGAAATAGTCATATCAAAGGAACAAGTCGTTTGTAGTTTTATAAACTGAAAACAATTTTTTCAAGTCAATGCTCACTTTGCCGCCCTAGCCGCCCGTGGCGGCTGCCCCCTTGTCACCCCCCCCAAAGTTCATATTATCCCAGTTAAAACAATAAATGCAGAAATTTTATTTTCTGACGCACCCTACGCCTCTGGTTCATATTATCCCAGTTAAAACAATAAATGCAGAAATTTTATTTTCTTACATTCAGAAGTTTATTATCAGATTTCGTAATATAGGCTTCACTGTTGCATGTGTGGCCAGTGATAGAGCCCCCCCCTTCGCATCTGGTTCATATTATCCCAGTTAAAACAATAAATGCAGAAATTTTATTTTCTTACATTCAGAAGATTATTATCAGATTACATAAAATAGGCTTCACTGTTGTATGTGTGGTCAGTGATAATAATGCAATAAATCGAAAAGCAATGTCATATTTTTGTTCATCATCAAAGGTCATATTGTTTTTTGCCTTTGATTCTGTTCGTATCATTAAGCAATACAGAATAAATGGATTATTAAGAAAGACCAAAATCAGTCATTAAAGTACCCACTAATACAAATTGTAATCAAACCATCAAATGTGCAACAGCTTAATTTTCTAGATATTGAGTAACAATATCAGGCGACATCCGCCGCTGATCGTTTATCAAAAGGCTATACGTGAGGCAAACATCAAACACACGCGCGCGCGCGCACACACACAAGCACATACAGGAAACTATGTGTAATAAAATATTATACATTCCATATTCCTTCAGTGGGTTCTCACGATCGGATAGGACTGGAACCATTAGACGCCGCGGAGCCATTCCACACAAACGAAGCTGTCTTGCACGCCCACTGCGATTCATACACGACAAAAGCTATATCAACCCGCTATGCGAAACCAGGAGGCGTATGACCGCTAAACGTTTTCTTATACTATGAGACTCACATAGGAAAATGAGTGCTAAATACTATTTATCCTTGATTACAAGGCTGTTGCTGTTAAAAAATAGACTTTGTCCCCATACAAGAAAATTAAATTTACCGTGGTGTTAAATAGTGTTAAATACCACAGAAGATATGACCTTTTGTATAAATAAATGATGCATTTCACATTGTGTTCTTTATTTGCAAACCCCAGAAAGCAAACTTATCAAAAAAAGCGAGGTGTGTCATGCGGGTTGCATAATCAGTTGCAAATGAGCGGCGGGAGACGCAACCGTGCGTCATTATGGTTATTTCCGTATTTTTATAATTTCAGTGATAAAAATTAATGTTTTTATAAAGATGAAGTTATAGAAAGAGTAAAACAGGAAGAAAAAGATACTCTTCAGGATGTCATCTGCTTCATACGGATTAGCAGTCAACGTGTTACAAAGAGCACTCATGAATACTGATAAAAAACTGTACTATATAAATGTCTGATAACAAAACTCATTTAAAACAGCATGCACTGTTTAAAAACACCGAGATAAGGAGCCGCAAAGGCTATACGTAAGTCGCCAGAGAAGAAATAATGAACACGGAGAATGAAATACTGTATTGTACAGAGAGGGACAAAGAGCCATTGTGACAGCGTTATTTGTTATCATAATCAACTGTAATTACAATACCTGAGTATAAATAGACTAACACTGTTTATCACGCAAGGTTTGTGACAACAGGCAAGCTGGCTGGTTATGCTTCTTTTATGAAAGGAATAGTCATATCAAAGAAACAAGTTGTTTGTAGTTTTATAAACTGAAAACAATTTTTTCAAGTCTATGCTCACTTTCTTGGATTTCGTTGTCCATGACGTGTCCGTTACTTAACTAAATATCACTATAATATTGACGACTCGGAACACAAAGTTTTTTATAAGTAAAAACGTAAAGTTTTACCTTACAGCCTAAACCGGCTTTCACCTATAGAAGGCTTCATCAGAGGCTGTCGTTAGTAGCGCTGCTCGTCTTGTTGTTGGCGACGAGAAAGTGTTTCGAAAGATTGAAGCTGTGTGTGTGTGGTGAGATGTGTTCGAATAATGCGTGCGATTTGAATTGTGTCTGTTCGTTTAGGATGTCGTTTTTATTTGTTTTTGTGTGTTTGTATATTTCTAATTGTTCTAGAGTGTCTAGTTTTCGGCCTGTTGTGTGTACGTGTAGTATGTTCATGTTATTGTCGATGTTTTTATATGTGTGGTTTGCTTCAATGAGGTGGTTTGCGAAGGTAGATTCTGTAGTGGTGTGGAGTGCTTTTGTGTGTTCAATGTATCTCTGTTTGAAGCTACGTCCTGTCTGGCCTATGTAGAATTTACTGCAATTTGAACAATTTAGTTTATATACACCGGGTAGATCGAATTTGTTTTGTGCTTTGGGCATGCGATTTGATAGTGTGTGTTCTGTTTTGTTAGTAGTTTTGTAAGCGATTCTGTATCCTGCTTTTTTGAATTTGTGGGCAATTTTTTCTGTTTGTTTGTTGATGTATGTTAGTGTTATGAATTTGTTGTTTTCTGTCTTTGTCTGTTGTTTGTTTTGTGTTTTGTGTAGGAGTTTACTGACTATTGTTCTGTCATAACCGTTAGATTCTGCTAGATATTTTATCGTGTTTAGTTCGTCTTTGTAGTCTATTTCATCTAAGGGGATGTTGTTAAGTCTATGTATCATGGTTCTAAAAGCAGCTAGTTTGTGTTGTATTGGGTGATTGGAGGTGTTGTGTATTAGTGTGTCAGTTGTAGTTGGTTTTCTGTATATACTGAATTTGTGCCTGTGTTCTAGTTTTGTGATGGAGAGGTCTAAGACGTTTATGGTATTGTTGTGTTCGTATTCGGCAGTGAAGGTTATGTTTTTATGTATTTTGTTTATGTGCGTTAGTAACTGTTCACATTGTCTTTTGTTTCCCCTGTATAGTATTAGAATGTCATCAACGTATCTGTGCCAATATAGTATTTTATGTGAGTGTCTGTCATTGTTTGTGAGTATTTTTGTTTTTTCTAAGTGTTGGAGGAAGACTTCTGCTAGAATGCTGGATATGGGGGAGCCCATGGGTAGGCCGTCGTTCTGTGTGTAGTATTTATTGTTAAAAGTAAAGTAGTTTTGTTTTGTGATAATGTTCAGAGTTTCTGTTATTTCATTGATAAGTTCGTCTGGTGTGTTGTTCTGTTTGAGTTTGTTTTGTAGGATGGTGATTGTTTCAGAGATGGGGATGTTTGTGTACAGGTTTTTAATGTCAAAGGAGGCTAATGTGGCGTTATGGGGGATGTGTATGTCTTTTATTTTTGTTACTAGATCAGTGTTGTTTTTTACTGCAATGTTGTTGTCTATTTGTGTGTGTTGTCTAATAATTTTGTCTAGATATTTTGCCAGTTTGTGTGCAGGGGCATTACGGTAGTTGATAATGGGGCGGATCGGAATGTCTTCTTTATGGATTTTGGGAAGCGCTTGGAGTGTAGGTGCTGATGGTCGGATTTGTTTCATGTAGGGCTTTTGTTTATGTGTCATAATGTGTTTGGCTTTGTTGACTATTTGTTTTACTGAGTTTTGGTATCTGTCGGTGGGGTCGTGTTTTAGTTCTGTGATGTTGTTCTGTTCTATGAAGTCTTGTACTTTTTTGTGTAGGTTGTCTGTGGGGATAATTACAGTCGTGTTGCCTTTGTCAGCTTTTACAAATGTGATGTTGTGTTTGTGTGCCTTTTCCCTCAGTTTGATGGCTGTGTGTATTTCTGAGTTGTGGTTGTTGTTGTCTGGTGTCTTATGTACTCCTATTGTGTTGTTTATATTATGTCTTAATGTGTCTTGATGTTCTGGTGCTGTGTTTTGTATATTTGTTTCTGTGTCAATTATGAGCTTTGTTAGTGTTTGGTTGTTATGTTTTTAATGTATGTTATGTTTTAGGCCCTTACAAACATAACAACCAAACACTAACAAAGCTCATAATTGACACAGAAACAAATATACAAAACACAGCACCAGAACATCAAGACACATTAAGACATAATATAAACAACACAATAGGAGTACATAAGACACCAGACAACAACAACCACAACTCAGAAATACACACAGCCATCAAACTGAGGGAAAAGGCACACAAACACAACATCACATTTGTAAAAGCTGACAAAGGCAACACGACCTTATCCCCACAGACAACCTACACAAAAAAGTACAAGACTTCATAGAACAGAACAACATCACAGAACTAAAACACGACCCCACCGACAGATACCAAAACTCAGTAAAACAAATAGTCAACAAAGCCAAACACATTATGACACATAAACAAAAGCCCTACATGAAACAAATCCGACCATCAGCACCTACACTCCAAGCGCTTCCCAAAATCCATAAAGAAGACATTCCGATCCGCCCCATTATCAACTACCGTAATGCCCCTGCACACAAACTGGCAAAATATCTAGACAAAATTATTAGACAACACACACAAATAGACAACAACATTGCAGTAAAAAACAACACTGATCTAGTAACAAAAATAAAAGACATACACATCCCCCATAACGCCACATTAGCCTCCTTTGACATTAAAAACCTGTACACAAACATCCCCATCTCTGAAACAATCACCATCCTACAAAACAAACTCAAACAGAACAACACACCAGACGAACTTATCAATGAAATAACAGAAACTCTGAACATTATCACAAAACAAAACTACTTTACTTATAACAATAAATACTACACACAGAACGACGGCCTACCCATGGGCTCCCCCATATCCAGCATTCTAGCAGAAGTCTTCCTCCAACACTTAGAAAAAACGAAAATACTCACAAACAATGACAGACACTCACATAAAATACTATATTGGCACAGATACGTTGATGACATTCTAATACTATACAGGGGAAACAAAAGACAATGTGAACAGTTACTAACGCACATAAACAAAATACATAAAAACATAACCTTCACTGCCGAATACGAACACAACAATACCATAAACGTCTTAGACCTCTCCATCACAAAACTAGAACACAGGCACAAATTCAGTATATACAGAAAACCAACTACAACTGACACACTAATACACAACACCTCCAATCACCCAATACAACACAAACTAGCTGCTTTTAGAACCATGATACATAGACTTAACAACATCCCCTTAGATGAAATAGACTACAAAGACGAACTAAACACGATAAAATATCTAGCAGAATCTAACGGTTATGACAGAACAATAGTCAGTAAACTCCTACACAAAACACAAAACAAACAACAGACAAAGACAGAAAACAACAAATTCATAACACTAACATACATCAACAAACAAACAGAAAAAATTGCCCACAAATTCAAAAAAGCAGGATACAGAATCGCTTACAAAACTACTAACAAAACAGAACACACACTATCAAAACGCATGCCCAAAGCACAAAACAAATTCGATCTACCCGGTGTATATAAACTAAATTGTTCAAATTGCAGTAAATTCTACATAGGCCAGACAGGACGTAGCTTCAAACAGAGATACATTGAACACACAAAAGCACTCCACACCACTACAGAATCTACCTTCGCAAACCACCTCATTGAAGCAAACCACACATATAAAAACATCGACAATAACATGAACATACTACACGTACACACAACAGGCCGAAAACTAGACACTCTAGAACAATTAGAAATATACAAACACACAAAAACAAATAAAAACGACATCCTAAACGAACAGACACAATTCAAATCGCACGCATTATTCGAACACATCTCACCACACACACACAGCTTCAATCTTTCGAAACACTTTCTCGTCGCCAACAACAAGACGAGCAGCGCTACTAACGACAGCCTCTGATGAAGCCTTCTATAGGTGAAAGCCGGTTTAGGCTGTAAGGTAAAACTTTACGTTTTTACTTACAAAAAACTTTGTGTTCCGAGTCGTCAATATTATAGTGATATTTAGTCTATGCTCACTTTGCCGCCCTCCTGGCTATGCCGCCCGGGGCGGCTGCCCCCTTGGCCCCTCCCCCCTAGCTACGCCACTGCATTTTGGTAAATACAGGACAATGGCAGAATCACAGTACTTGGTATAGGTAAGAGAAATTTTTGAAGTAGAGTCTAAACTAAGAATACAGAAGTAGAGTCTAAACTAAGGTAGAGTCTAATCTTACCTTTAACCTTAAATTCTAATAGATTTGGTAAACTACTAGTACCGGTTTTTAATGACAGATTCTGTGGAACAACAGATAAAATTAAATTTGAACACATGTGGTAAAATAGGGCATTAAAAAACTTGGATGCTGTATGTACTGAAGAAGAGTTTGCAGATATCTGTAAGTATATACCAGTTTTCACGTACTTGGATGGATACGATTCTGTACCAGAGGTGTTACAACAACAAATAATTGTAAAGTTTGCCATAACCATATAGCGTTAGATACATTTTTTTATACAGGATTATACATAAACTATCAGTACAGTTTATTAAAGAATATAGACAGAGGTAGATTATTGTATCCCCATCGTGATGTAGTAAATGTAGTTCTTTTAAATTGCAGCACTGTCTTTTAAATATTTTCCTAATAGACTTTAGCTCTACCGTAATGAACACAATAACACAATAAAAAATCAATCCTGTACTATACAGTTAATGTGTGAACAAACATAATTTTAAAAAACTATATTAAGATTAAAAATGACAAGTTTATAAAATATAGCAACAAATAAGGAAAACTGTAATGTGAAGCATTATCATCTGAATTTTTTAAAGAAAAATTATGTTTACCTAAGTTTACCATTAATTTGATAACTTATATCTTCTGCAATGCACATTCTTAAAAAGCTTTATAACCACTTTTCTTATTTTAGGTTTTACTTACATGAAATAACTACTTTTACATTATCTGGAGTTGTCACATCTAGTCACATATACTGGACCAACTCCATGAAATGGAAGTCCTTATTACTGAAATCTAAGCCCTGATAGCAAAACAACGTCACATACGTACAAACATAGCTATACTTTCTTGTAGCAAAAATATAAGAAATTTATAACAAACTCAACAACGTGTTATGAATGTGTTACAAGTCACAGAGGGCTACTGTGCTATAAATTGGATGAGTAAAAGATTATTGTACATGTTGAATGAATTCAGAGGAACCTGTAATTCTCTTACATATCTGTTCAATCCCAAATAAATCAACTACTTATTATAAATGAAGGAGGTTTTATGTAATAAACTGGTTGTTATGTACATCTATAGATATATACATAGATTTTGTAAACTATACATTGATTTTTTAAACTATAATCCAGTAATGTAATTATAATTTTATACAAAGTTTATGTTACAGCTGTGTACACCAGAATAAAGATTACATTATCTTTATACGTTGTATTTCTGTTTTTCATATTCCTGTGAATACAATTTTAATTTTCTTGTGTATACCTTTATTTGGTTAAGTTTAGTATAACGTGTAGGATAAATAAGCCTTATGTAAAAACGCATTATTTTAATGTGTTTTACAAATTAAACAGAAAAATAAAACTTATACACATTTTATATTGTGCTGACTATTTAAAATCGTGTAAACAGGCTCCTGAAAATTTTTAGTACATAAAAAAAATGTATTTGAACGTCATGTAACTAAAAGGGACAAGTTTTAAGATATTTATTTCTAATAATATTTTTAACGAATAAGAAAAAGTAATCCATACAAAAGCAAATCTAATAAAATTTGTTGGATTTTACTTAGCATTTCAGTAAAATAAATTATGGTAAGCTTTTTTAAAGTAGGCTATATCAGGTAAAATTGTATATATATTGGGCTCAATTTCATTTCGGTAGTTACACGAAGTCTCATATGCGTTTTCTGTGCAGAGTCTAAAGTTCAGTGGAGAGTCAAGTTAAATGTAAGCAGAATTTATAATAGGTTTTTAGAAAAATATACAATTACAGGATTGGAGGAAGCAGAATTTATAATGTGATAACTTCACAATTCATAAAACACGCCGTTTATAGTTCGCATCATAAGAACTACTCTAAAAATACAAATAAAATGTTTGTTGTGTTAAAATATAACTGTAAGTTTTAAGATAAATTTTGAATATACTTTATTGTTTAGGCACTCTTTTAAGTAATAACTTATGGTGTTTATTTATTTACGTGCTGCTGGGACGACAATAACTACGTAGGCCTAAATATGAATTTTTTGTAAGAAACGTGTGTAAACTGATATATGGATAGCAGCAAGGCACTTGTATTTAATGTTCGATATAATATAAAATGATACACTGTACAAAGTAGTTTTACGTAAAATCCATTAGTGCTACCTTGAAAAGTTATATATCAGGACTCCGCAAACGGTAATGAGTACGGTAATTTATTGTCATAATTAGGGATAATTAGTAATTCGCAGTATAAGTAAGAGTTATAAGTACAATCAGCTCTTAAATTATTATTAAAAAAAAGAGTTGATTATAAAGTTAGTATGATCAAACGCAAGAATACTAAACGCTAACAGTCGAAAAAGAATACGGAAAGCCTATTAGTCTGCACGGCAAGGCAACAACAGAACTAGATGCGTGGCGTCACTCCTGAAGTTGTCGGGAGATGCCTGAAGTGAGAGCTGTTTAAGTAAAAGGGATGACACCTCTTTTTCCCAAAATAATTTCTGATCTCATTGTCATTGTATGCATTGATTGATAAAGTACAATTGCATTCACTACACGTTTAAAGTAACTTCATCACTTACTTTCTGTACATCATTTAGTTAACTTCAGTGCGAAAAATTATGTAAGATTTAGTTCAGTTTCGAGTGAATACACGTAAGATTTAGTACAGTTTTGCGTAGTATAAGGGGGTAGTTTATAAACTGTAATTGCTTACTTTTAAAGGCATTGAAATCATCAAAAGAAACTAGTGGAAGCCTTGTGCTGTGAACTTTACGAAGATCACCTTTATATAGTTAATAAGAGTTAACAAAGAAAACGTAGCTACGTAGCGATATATGAAGTAAAAAAATTTGAAGTGTAAAGAGAGGATATCCAGCAAGAATAGTACTATTCTCAGTGAAGTACCCAGTCATGTGTACAAAATTGTGTTTCCAACGAAGCGCAGAAGCATTTATCTAACACAAACAAGAGAGCAAGAGGATAAAATACTAAAATATCGTCGATTTATACAAAAGAAGTGGGCCGTTATTCATCCGCGGCTATAAACTAGTTACAGAAATATGTTGTAAATTAGTTTTGAAAATTACTTTTGCCTACACCGAAATCGGAGGAAAACGCTAGGTACACATGAATAAGCACCAACACCCGAAGACATCAGTTTGCCACATAAATTGTTAAAAATTAATGACGGACGTGAATTTCTTCTGGCTGATGACTTTTCTGTACCACAGAAAGGAACCTTGATTTCTATAACAGGAAAAGAATTGTTGCACTCAATGAGAAAGAAACATTTATGAATGAAACATTTAAAAACTGCAGCAAACAATATGGCCAATTGTATCCGTTTCAGGTGGACCTTGAGGGTTCGATTCAAGAAACGAACGTTATACCGGTGGCGTACGCTCTTCTCCTAAAGAAGACACTTATAGTAGGTTCTTTAAAATTATTAAGCATAAGATTGCGGACTGGAATCATGAAAATATTGTACTGGATTTTAAAGTTGCTGCCGCCATTAAGGCATAAAATTCTTCCTTTCCGATGATTAAGATAAGTGAGTGTAATTATCATTGTAAACAGTCCATATGGTTAAAAGTACAAAAAATAGGAATGGTGACTGACCGCATTCACGATGATAAAGTTTGACTTCACGTGGTTATGTGCTGTTTCTTAGCCTACTTGCTGCTCGACAAGGTCGCCGAAGGTTGGCTTAGCATTCAAGATAACTCTCTACATTACGAAAAATCAAATACGTTTTACGACTACTTTGTCAGTGTGGTTAGATAATTCCATACGTAATTTCCAAAGATGTGCCATAAAAAATTATCACAGAACAAACAATGCGGGAAGTATAGCCTTAACAGAATAACAGATAAATCAGACCCTAATATTTACGCCTCAATTAGAACAAAAAAACATGGTGAGGAATAGCAAGGAGTTGTTTTTGACAGGACGGAGCTTAACTTGGGGAAGAAGAAAAAACTACGATTAAGACTCGCTAAATGCCTGAAGGAACTTCATGAGACTGGAAATCTAAATAAGTGTCTTCAAAATCTCGTTTACGTTTAAAAAATTCAGAAAAAATTATGAATCATGTAAAATTATAAAAATAAAAATCAAAAATAAATAAAAAGTTAATAAAATATTTAAATTAAAAAAACAAAAACCGAATCATGTAGAAATTATTAAAAAATTTAACAATATTTAAAAATTATTGAATTATTAAAATAAAAGTATATTTAAAAATTAAAAATTAAATAAAAATCAATTTAAAAAAATTCATACATATAGAGTACGATAAGAGATCACCTCCCCGTGTTGTATGACATGGCCGGCTAAGAATCTCCTTAAATTCCAAGAAAGATCCCGTATAATAATGATGATAATGGGTTCTCATCACTATTTTATCCTAGATTTTCATAATGTATCTTGACCTCATTTCATCAAGTTTTAGAAATATTGGATAAGTTTTAAAATAAAGTGTGGTGAAATATCAATAAATCTGCTTCCACTAGTATCCCAGTACTGGCGGGCAAGTACTAATACTTTCGTCGTGCAGGCAAATGCTAATGCGAAGAACTGTTAGTAAGCGATTTTGCAAACGCCGACTAGTTTTTATTACTGTCACGGCCGGTACTTTAGAAAACGTACTTATCCTCTATTGTTATTTGACGCTATGTGTTGCAGTGATTCGATATGAACGATTATAAGATGCAGTATTGTTAGTTGTACAAGTTGTGAGTTATTAATACAGCTTTAGAGTCTGTATGATCAGTGGTTTTGCAAAATGTTTAGTACCTAACAGTTCTATCCTCTAGTGAATTAAAACTTCATAAATTGGTAAGAGAACTGTTGTACCTTAAAAACTGTATATTAAAAACATATCCTTATAAACGTGAAAATTTGTGTGCCGATATTCACCATTTAAAAAGCAAAACATCGTAAAATTTAGAACGAACATTCGAATAAATGGCTGTGTCTGGTTTAAGTCAACACAAGAAGTATATCCTTTTTACACCGTTTACAAATCAGAGTTTTTGAATTTTTTGAAAACTTGTGGGGCATTAATTAGACAGTTACAATTAATTTCACGGGAGTTTGTTCACATATTTAACATATCATTTTTCTATATTTCTTATTAAAATTATACGTAGTTAAGGTAATTAGTTATGATAATTTTCTATTTTAAATTCTTGCGAATGTGTAGAGCGTAAAATCTGGCGCAACGGTTTTGGTGGGAGTAATACGGAGAACCATAGAGTCAGTGTTACACGTAGTCTGAAACCAAATTCTTACTGCACAATCAAAATACAATTGCCACAGTGACGTAGAGTCAGTCGATGGAAATTGTAAGGAATGGAGTAAGACTCACGTTAATTTGCCTTACCAAAAACGGCCCCGTGCTTATGCGTCCGTATTCTGAACGTCAATGCTCTGAGCGCGTATCAACGAAGTGACTGAGCTGGTAGCGCCACGAATCATTGTGTTGTCTTTTCCTTTTTGTATTAATAAAACAAGTCTCTTTAAATATCGTGATAAAACAATTGACCAAGTTTATGTTAAGATGATTAAATATGTAAACATTGAAATGGTAATATTGCGTCCTGGTTACGTACGAAGGGAAAAATATTAATCTCAAAAGTCCGCCAAACAAGGAAGGTAACATCGCCTAACATAGCTTTACAGGAGCATTGTTGTGCGCCAAATTTAGTAAAAATATTGGTGATCAAAGTAACGTAATAGAAAACTCCAAAAAAGGCGAGCGATAAGATCTAAAGTTGGAGGTTTACCAAGTATTGCAGCAGCAGTTCCAGTCACTTTGTAATCGGTGTTTTGACATGGTATCAAAAGTACCGAATTATAGTAACAAAAAGTGAAACAGGAAAACTCTGGGAACTATGAACCGGCCAAGAAAACCCGTCAAGGAATCTTGCTCAACGACTCCAACTAACTTTGCAACGGAACGTTATTTTTAATCACCGATTTTAAAAATTGCATGAGAGGATGCTAATTTCCTGTTTCAAAAGGACAGAAATTCCTTTGAAGATTTACACTCCCTTTTACCTTGGCGGAACTTTTAAAATTTCATCGTAACAGTTTATTCAGTTGTATACTGGGATATTGGAAAAGATAGTATTGAAACAAGTATTTATTCAATCGTGTTCATTCTCTTTGGAAATGAAAAATACGAAATAGACCTACTCTAGATTTTCAGCTTGGAGCTGTTTTAAAGAAGAATGGATAATTTCTTCAGAGAACTATGCAATTGCTGAAATTTTAGTTGTAACGAATCCCTTTCCAGACATGGACGTGTCTGGTTGTTATTTTGATTTTATACAATATTTATGGCGCAAAATACAATCTGTTAACCACATCGATAATTATAAAGAAAAAAATGTAAAGAAGTTCGCATGATTTAGAGAATGTGCCAAGCATTACTGTCATGCCTATTTACTTACTAGAGAACTGCTCGTTTATCTATGAACATTGAACATGTGCCCGAATCGTGCAAAACGTACGGAGTTCGTTACTTCGTCATGTCGCAGTGATTTGACAATGAACATTAGGTCTGCCGTGTCATCTGTGTATTTTTTTAAAGAAAGACGCAGAAGAAGCAGTGCAATAGAAGGTTGGAATCAAACGTTCAACACCCTGGTAGGAAGACAACAACCTACATACATTTCCTCGTAATTAAGGTTAAACTGAAACAGACGATATTACAACTCAAATCCAAACCATTGAGGTTAAATTTTCTGAACACAATGGAAATGAGAACTGAATCCAACTCGATAGTGACTAGGAAAACTTTTCAGCCAATAAGAAGAGTATGGAGATGTGTACACATGTATAAATGAAATAAGTCACCGCAGTAAAGTTTTACTAAATGACATGGACATTCTGTTTATTAAATAAAATCAAATGAGGAAAAAAGAAAATTTGACGCTACTAGTTGCATAAAAAATTGAAAGTGATAATAAATAAGAAAAATTTGAAAATTTGGAAACAAATAAAGAAAAATACTTGTAAAAAATGTGTAAATGTATTCTTAAAAATGTGTTTAAGAACCTTGTTTCATCTAGACAAGGAGTTAAAATGATTTTTGTCTTAGCAAGAGCTTTCATCTCAAGGTGGATCCTATGCAGCATATACGTATACTGTATAAACTATTCAGACAAATTTTTAGGATTGTTTGAACAACTCACAGGAATGATGTATTTACTGTTTCCACATCAGTACTATTCCCAAGAGTACGTTTAGGAATCATACCTTTATGCGTATTTCATGCTGTCATAATGTGTCTACTAATGGCCTAGAAAAAATTTCAGTGGTAATGGGTAACATATGTCTAGCTATGGCTTTAGATAAAAATCGGACCGGTAGTGTTTGTAGCCAACTGAGGATAGACAGACAGACCGATAAATGCGTCCAGTGACGCACAAATTAGATTGACGCAGGTTCATTATTGTACGTGATATGAGCACTGTTTCAGGTTAGACGCTCTGCGCACGATGCCACTAAAAACATGAATCATAACAATAGTTCTTCAGATACGTAATGTATTAGTCAGTGCATTAAGCTGCATAGTTCACTGTAGGACCGAGTCTGTGTACGATATCTAAGTTACAGTTTTGTTTTAATTTCCTCGTAGTCAATTCATATTTCATTTTTAATTTTGCAGTTCATTCAATTTTGTTTTGTTTTATTAACAACTTATTCCGCTTAATAAATATCCTGTTTACTAACATTAAAATTTTTGTTTGTACTAAAAGTAAAAAGTGCTTAAACATTCCAAAACAGCTAATTTTGCTGTGGTGTTTCCTTCAAAACAGTGTATATCCGTAAAAAATAGTTCAAGAGACGGTAAGTGTTTCTTTCAAACTTTTTATAATTTTTGATAATAATTACGTTAATACTGTAGTGTTTACACGATTTTCTAGTTTCTGAAGAGAAGCGAATAGTGTTATGTGACGTCGGTAAGGTGCCCTCCCACTTGTCAATAGTTCCACTTGTAAACACTTAGGCAGATAAAATAGTAATTTATTTTATTTTGTAAGGGTAGGATATCCCAGTCGCAAACAAAGTGTAAGGGGGATTATCTATTTTGCTTACACCTGACGATTGACAATAGTAAACTTTGTTTATTTACGTTTCTCCTTGTAAAAGTATTTAGGCATATATTTATTTTAAAACTGATATCACCTATAATGTCTGCTAAAGTAAAGAGGCTATATTGCATTGTCACATCACAATTATTTTTTATTACTTTTAACATTTTATTTACTACCTTCTAAAGACGATTAAACATTTGGAAAGAATTGCGAGTATTAATTCTGTGAAACAGTTAAAGATACAGAGTATGTATTTTGAATAAAACTACTCAAACTTGATCACTCACGTAGACATTTTTAATTTTTATTTTAATTCTGAGTTCCTGTCTCGTAGTCAGAGAAAGGGTTATAGCAATAGGACTTGGGTTAAAATTCCCTTTATAGTCACACTCGGGTGAGTTTGTTAACTGGGAAGGTTTCTTATTTATTTATTTAACCTGCCTTATGAAAACACATTTTATAAGCTATTATTGTCACATTTTGATATATCATGATAGGGAAATGTCCAGCGACAAAACATGGGTTTTTTGTTTACTCTTTTCCCCACGTTTTGCAAAAGTGTATGTACGTAAATGCATTTGAAGGGTTTTCCATATTCATTTATGCAACATTACTGCTTTGTATATAAAAGTTTGTTTTGTATTAGGTGCGTAGCCGGAATTGTTTCGTGGTGGAGGGATTAGTAACCAAATTTTCCCAGAGGGAGGGGGTTATAGAACCAGGATATATTCATGCTTATGGGTTATTGTTGACAAGCGAGAGGCATTCGCGGTAGCAGGAAATTCGTTTTGCCACTGTTTTGTATTGACAGTTGATACCTTCTACCTATTAATTTTTTTACAGATAAATCTAATTGTTCCGTTTCTTTTTTCACATGAGGTTTTCAGGCATTTTGTTGTCTACATTATTCCTGTACATTTAAATAGATCTTTACTAGGTATTCGATATTATTTACACATACTGCAGGTGGCTGATTTTTTCGAAGTGTAATTTTTTATTTACTTTTATTCGGCATTCTTAAACCAATTTTGAAAAATATTTAGGCGTTCAACAGGGCAGATGGAATCAACTAACTCTTACTTGGGTTTTGTTTGGTTCGCGTATGGTGTCAAACATCAGTCGATATTTATGACGTTTATTAGTGATATCCCTGTCGAATTTGTATCTAACATTACACCTTTAGAGGCTACAAGGGAGCACATCTTCTACAGATTGTACTTTGACCGTTATCTTGGAGCGGACTGACAAGTTTCTTTCAAAAGCCATAACCTTTTCTTCTTTCTCTGATATTTTTAGAAGGTAATTTTTACATATAGGCAAAAATTCTATGTCTTAATTAGTATATTTCAAACTCTCGTTCATACTCGTGTCTTTTGTCAGATTTTCTTGTCAACCGCAAACACAATGGTTTTAAGGCATTTCCGTCTTGTACTTTATCTTATTCAGGGTATCCAACATCCTTCCAATGTTGTTATATATATACAGAGATAGAAAAACATTGTTTATTTGCATAATTCACTAGAGCTCATAGAAATAGAAACAGCTTGTCGAAAAACAATCGAGGATTTGTTTCATATATTATAGGTTCCACGGGAAAAGAGACAAACATAGGCCCAGAAGAAGATGATGGCAGAACGGCGCAACAGACTGTAAGCGTATTCCTTAATACGCAGATGTTGATGATCATGATTATGTTAAGTTTTTTCTGAAAGCGATTTCCTAGCAAGTCGTTCATCAGTATACTGTCAAACCTTGGTAAATTGAAAGTAGATCATTTTTCCTGGTAATCGAAATTTTAACTTGCTACGTTTTGAATTGTTGTGAAAATTGTTGCTCCAGGAGCGCGATTTACGATGACCTGAGTTTACCCAGTACAAAGTAATGAGTACATTTGAAACATCATTATTGTTCGCCCGTACGCGTAGTTGTTGAGTAGTTCACAGATTATGCTTATGTACCCTTTACTGCTGCGTAATTATTAGTAGAAGGAAAATTGCAATAAATTTCATGCCATGCTTTCTCTTGTACAGTACTTTCGCAATATATACTATTCTCATGACTGTCCGATTAATATTTCGGTTTCACTTAACTCATTAAGAAACTTACTAAGTAGTTCACTTAATAAATATGAATTTAAAAAGTCGCTTACTTAGTAAGTGAACTTACTAAATATTAAGTTTTACAATTATTTCCTAAATAAATATTGTCGGGTGGTACTGATAATGATACAACTGTTTCCAACATATTCATTTTTTAGAACACATAAATCATACTCTAGTCTTACATGCAATCAGATCTCAATTAGGCCTACGCTAGTTCGACTTCCGTGAATTCACGTTAACGTGAATTTTCTCGACTCACTAAAACTATCTGTGACTTAACTATAGGGTACACTGTACTGCCTGCTAATATTAATTCAGATTAGCAAAATACTTATTGCACTACTTAATAAGTTCACTTGTTGGGTTAAAACGTATTATTATGCGGACAGTCACGCGAATAGTTTAGGATTGCGAAACAGTTCTGTACAGCGAAAAGAAAAACACGAAAGTCATTTGAATTTTCCTTGTACTAATTGCGAAGCAGTAAAGAGATTTGGCCGCATTAAGCATAGTAAATAAAAGAAGAAAAGTTATAAAGTTATATGCTCTTTATTTTCAATTATACTTAATGATACCACCAGTGGCGAAGCTAATGTGTAAGTACTGGGTAGGCTAATAAAATAAAAATGATAAAATATGCTTCCTTGGCTTATACTATACAATAGAGCCATATGTCTATACTTCTTTGCTGCGAAAATATCAATTACACGTTCCTTTATATTAAACTCTGATTTATAGACAGTTCTTTAACTAAACCTTTTTCAATGGCGATTGTACTGAGAGAACTTATTCATTCATTTGTCATTGAATTTTGATGGCAATTTTTAATCATTTTTATTGTGCTCATACTTCTTTCAGAGGAAACTGTAGTAACAAGAAATGTCAATAATAACTTGAAAAATCGTGTTACTTCTTTATAAATGGTTTGAAGACCATTGCTAGTTATGAATTTCAGGAGGTTTACAGGGGGTAAATATTTTTCTTCATCTACATAAATATGTGTTAATTCATTTTCCAATTGTTCTTTGTTGAAAAATGGATACGTGGACAGAAGGTTGTTTAATTTAATTGCAAGAAAATATAGTTTATATCCCACAAAGTTATTTTGATTCAGCAATTCGACAAATCTAATCTTTTTAATATCTCCCAAACGCGTTTCCATTTGTACAGTCAGTGTGTCTAAAATTTCGTTGGTTAAACATTTGAAGGACCCGAATCCTTGTTCACTTATACTTAAATCGTTGCAAATCTTTTTACAGTTTTCAACACCTGATTTCACAGTATTTTCTGGTATCATATTATTTATTACTCCGACGGTCTTCTAGATTTTATTATTAACTTATTTATGTCTAATGTTCCTTTGTTTCGAAGGAGTACAACAAGGTTGTCTATATATATTGCAATGTGACGGACATTCACAGTATATGTGAATGCATGAAGCATGACCAGCCGTATTAGGTGTCCGGGACAATTGCGGTGTGATTGACATAAAAAGTATTGTTTATAAATTAAGAATAATACTATAAATTAGTTATAAGACAATATAAAGTCTATGAAACTGTAGTATGGTGGTTGAGCGAAGTGTTGTGTTGTGCGCGTATCAGAAGGAGGTGTGAACAGTGTTGTAATTAGCCAATTGGTAAACACGCAACAAGTTGTGCATGTCGACGTGCGTATGAGTTACAATTTATTGCAATTACGAAGTATTAAAAGGTCAATTTAATTGATTCATGTGTAAGTGAAAACTTATGTTCTAGAAGAATCGGGAAAACGGAGGTCCAGTCTTAAGCACGTGGCATTTCCAGAATATTCCTACATTTAACATGTGTTGTATAGGAAATACGTCTATGCGCAGGACGACCGTGACGTCACCTTATAACGATGCGGTTTCAGTTTAGGAAGAGAGGGGAGTCTTCATGTAGCACTCGTCGAGAGCGGTTGCGGAGAGTTCCTCGCATAGTCCAACACCTATTCAGGCAGTCCTTGGGGCCCGTAGACGTCGAGGGAGCAGCGAGTTTCGGCAGGGAGGCTAAGCCCGGAGTACGAAATTTTCTGCTACCGTTGCTGAACTTCGATTGCTGACCGAGGCGGCTGAGGCGGACACCGAGACACGGAGCGATTCCTGGGATGCAGCGGCTGGAGCGTAGGACACAGACGACGGATCGCTGGAGACCGGAAACGAGATATTCGACCGGGACAACCAGGAAGACGTCAATTCAGGAAAGCAATACTTAGAACTAAATTTTTTTTTAATAATAAAAAAAGCTTTCAAAGAAAACTTTTGAACTTTTCAATACAAGTATCTTTGTATTAATTTAAAAAAAAACATTTTAATGCACTCATCATGTTGGAAAAAGGTCAATAAATGTATTAAATCACTAATTGAGCATCATTTCTGCATGTTTGGACAGCTAACTACCTGTTACCTTGCAATATATATATATATATATATATATATATATATATATTGCGACAGTACAAATAAGTGATGTACTGAGCATTGAATATAAAAATTTAAATATACCTAATAAACTGTAAATAATTAATAATGAATTAGAAATAAGCATGTCAGGGATTGCAAGCTTAGCTCAGACAAAAATATGAACAGGTGTTTCGACCTGAATCGACGTGCACACACACACAAATGTAACTGAAAGTGTGTACATCAGTATTTTGCTAGTGTGTGTGAACGCAGGTCTATGCAGGCGAGTTTACCACCCCAACATGAATAATTGCATAATTACTGTTTTTCCGTAATTATTCATAAACTATAATTAAGGAGTAAAATCCAAAAAGACAATAAAATGTAATAAAATTTACTAAATAATGTGTACAAAACCACGTGAAAGTGACACACCGTACGAGTGTAGTAGTGAAATAACTGTGTACAAATCGAAAGGGTTAAGTTGCAATGTCAAAAATAACAGTGAACATGTGTTGTGAAAATAGTTATAAGATGAGTATAAGAGTATACTTACAGGACTCTGCAATTCGCAGAAATATAAGAAATAGCGAAATTGACAAAGAGTGGGGGAACTGAACCCAGAGACAGTTTCTGACATGTCGATTTCGTACAACTGCAGGTGTTGACCAAGACATGGGTATAAATAGGACACACACGCTACAGTGGTTCTCTTTCTTTCTTAAATCACCCACAGTGCAGCGGGAGCTTCTGCCCGTCCGCACACAATAATTTAAATTTTTGTAAATAGTTTCATCCTTCCAGTTACATACAGTTATGTAACTGGATTGTAAAACAAACAATTTTTAAGTAGTAACAAAATTACATAAGAAGATCCACATAAGAAGATCAACTGACGTCCGAAACAGCACGAGGAGAAGTTCCAGCGAGTGATACGACGCTGGACAGAGAGAGAGAGAGAGAGAGAGAAAGACGACTCTGAACAAGAGAGGAGCGACGCTGGACAAGAGGAGAAGAGAGAGACCACGCTGGACTCTAGAGGAGCGACGCTGGACAAGAGAGAGACGACGCTGGACAAGAGGAAGTGATGCTGGAGTTCGAGACGAGGACGATTACAGAGGGATCCAATGATTGAGTATGATTGACGACAATAAGATGATAAACAACTTATTTATCTCTTAATCGAACAATTAACGCAAAGACAATTAAAGACATTCTTGTTCTATTTAAAAGAAAGAGCCAATGTTTATTGTAAATTAGAATTAAAATCATAGATGTTATTGAAAAAAGGTTAACGTAAACAAGAGCTCAAATTAGTATTGAAATGAAAAGAATACAAAGCATTTAAGTAAAAATTAGCGTTTGATATAAATCAGTACTGAGAAACAAAAGATAAATTCAGTAACTATTGATATTTTTTGAGTTACATTACAATATATAAGAAGATATTTAAATATTGATATTTTGAAACACATTAATTGACTGAGTAGTCTGGAAATGAGATTTTTCTTTAATACAATAATTAGAAGAATAGCATATTTAGTCAGTAAGGATGTATATAGCATAAGCCTTACGGCATAGTAACAAAATAATAACGAATGTTTTAAGTCGAAGTAAGTGCCAGGTGCACAATTTTATTAATATCAAATAAATTTGAAATACCGTTACAAGTCACATAGAGTTCTTATTACAGATACACCTGAAACCCAATTTAAATTGTATTTATGTATATGTAGTGTTACATTTTTTGTCTCCCAAAGAACGTGGGGCTATACAAATTAAATTACATGTAAATTTGTACACGTAACTTCGTTACATTTATTTGGCCCTTGAACGTGAGGCACGACACGCCTACATTTATGTATATGTAACGTTACATTTATTTGGCCCTGAACGTGGGGCCACCCAAATCAATTTATAGCGTTACAATATATATATATTATAACGATGCATATAGTCGACCTATCAGATCGTTATATGAAAGTGTCAAACTGTGCTAGTCTAGCGGCGTAAGCAAGAGAAAGAGGGAATAATCACAGCCATCTCTGACTAACCTCGCCACTGCTACTACTGACGCGTGCACAGACATGAAATTTTATTCTATTAATTTTATTTATTAAAACTGCAATATCTTCAAAACTAATAAATATACGACAATTCTGAAACCTGCATAGTGCTCAGCAATTAAAGCTCTATAAGTAGCCAAAATATCAACTAATATAATTAACATTTAAAGAAGTTATACAGAAGAAGAACGCCAAGAGATATAACTAGAGAATTAGGCTTGGTACGAATTAGGTGTTTTCACACACATACAGAGAAAGACCAAAGCAATAATATTCTGTGGTCAGATCTTTGAAAACACGTTTGCAAATACCTGTAATCAAACGATTTGCAAACAGCGGAAGTATGAAATTAGCCAGAAATTCTCTACCACCTCAAACTTGTTAAGGAGAGTTTGACCGACCTGTTCGATATTGTTTCAAATGGAAAACACATGATTTATTTGGAACAACCAATCACAACCCTGTACTAAGAGTAGACGCTAACTCAGAATGAGGGAATTGATCACTCTTCGTTCGGGCATTAAATAAGCAAGACGTGTGTTAAATACGATCTCAATTGCACAAACAACGCAAAGTATTTATTTAAATAAACAGTTCGCGAAGTGGTCCGCAGTAGTAGAGGAACTAGTAAAGTTCAATAAATAAACTCGCTGCGTAATAACTAATTAGTTAATTAAATAATTAATTAATAAATAATTAATTAACAGTGAAGTGACCTGTGGACCAGAGTAGCTACAGCATCTGTAATTGTCCAGGATCATCAGTCAACGTTATTGGTCAACATCATTTCTTCTGAGCCGAACCATCAAAAGGAGTATCTCTACAGATTACTATCTACGGTTGACGCATCAATCAGATAAGAAATGTATTCATTGAGCAATGAACAAAAAAATAACAAAATAAATAATTAAATCAATAAACATTTTTAAAAGACACTTTATAAATTCAAATTTTGTATTTAATTATTAAGATTAGATATAAAGTAATATAGGAGTGTTGAATGGAGAGTGAGGTGTAGTATTGAACGTGCAAATTATTGCAGACCCGTTCTTTAGCACTGGTTTGGGTGATATATAAATCCCTAAATCAACCAGATAAGAGCAATTGGTCGTTTGGACGTTTTAATCTTCACTTTTCAAGCACACTCATTAACCAATAAGATTTAGGTTAGCAATAAGTCATTAAATTAACTTTTAAAGAAATTAATTTAATAACAAAGTCATTAATTAAACAAATTTCAACATTATTTAAAAGTTATTTGTAACGATTCCCCTTAAATATTCCACTCACTGAACGAATCCTGAGATAGTGTGTCTCTGTGCTCTGAGCTAAGCTGAATCCGTGTCATTTGTATCTGGGATTTGTTCTGGCGCCCAGATAAAGTAAAAAGTCACGGGTAAGTAAGATTTGTTCTATCATTATATACAGAAAATAGATAGACAGACAAAAGGTCTTTATAATATATATATATATTGCGACAACACAATTGAATTAATTCTTGCGCATAGGATTATGGTGTGTGTTTTATAAATCAACAAGTCTATGTTGGAGGTATTATAATTATTTGTTGCACACCAATTGAATAATAGTTCATACGATATATTTTTAAACATACACAAACGTTATGAATTTTGAAATATTGTTTGAAAACAGTTTACATAAAGTTCAGATCTGAATTTGTTACTTGAGTGAAGATATTCCAATTTGATGCGGCGAGGTGGCTGAAGGCGATGCGTATATCTCACGTGTCCTTCCCTGGTGGATTCTGCTGGGATGGTGTCCTGATGATAAACACGCTGAACTTGCTCGACGAACTGCAACACTGCCTCGCTGCGATAACACTGATTATGATTGTTAAAGGTTTATAAAATGTTTTAATATTGTTATAGCTTATTTACGTATCTCAAGGTTTAATGTATACAATCGTTCGTTCACAGACTTATTCAACATGAGTATGTATTCTTACTATGACATATTTTACATTGATGTTACACATTCATACATCGTATATCCTGGTATATCCCCTTAATCATCTTTAACATAATATTTCCTTAGTAAATCATTATTAGACGGTAACCAAGTCACAGATTTAATTATCTTATTAATTTACCTTATCCTCGGCAATAAATCGAATCATCACTTAAAACAAATGAAAGCAAGTGCTCCACAATTCACCGGTCTACCTAAGATACATAAGGTTAACACACCAATCAGACCGCTCATCAATTTTACCACAGCATCAAGCTATAAAATTGCAAAGAAATTATCCGAAATAATAAAAAATAATATAAATATACAAAACGACCATAGCCTTAAAAACAGTTTAGAATTAATTAATATAACAAAAAATTTCAATATGGAAGTACAATACAAACTAGCATCGTTCGACATAGTAAACCTATATACGAACATACCAATTCAAGAAACCTTAAACATCCTTAAGAATAACCTATTGAAAACCAAAATAATGGACCAACAGATGATAAATGAATTAATATATATTTTAGACATTATTTTAAAACAAAATTATTTTGCTTTCGACGGAAATTTCTTCATCCAAAAAGACGGGCTAGCAATGGGGTCACCGCTGCTATTTTGTCCGAAATCTACCTTAACCACTATGAAAACACATACCTATTATCAGCAAATAATAAGTTTCACAAACACATTAAACTATATAAAAGATATGTTGATGACACCATAGTAATATTTAATGGCACCGAAAGACAATTACACCAATTACTCACACATATGAACGGTATTAATCCTAACATAAAGTTTACTATTGAAGTTGAGTACAACAATGAATTAAATTTTCTGGATCTAACTTTAATAAAACGTATTAACAAACTCCGTTACAAGATATATAGAAAACCAACCTCCACTGATATGGTTATACACGCCAGCTCCTATCACCCATATGTACAAAAAATAGCGGCATTTAATAGTCTTACACACAGACTAGCAACAATGCCGATGGAACGAAACGATTATATAGAAGAACTTAACATCATTAAACATATTGCTATTGTCAATGGATACCAACCAACTTTAATAGATAAATTGTTACACAAACATGCAACCAACCATAAAAAAAGCGGAGATACAAAAATGAAATGCATATCCACATTTTATTCAAGAAGAACTGCCTTAGCTCTTGTAAACGAGTTCAAAAAACGAAATATCATAATATCATTCCGTAGCAACAATAACATAGGGAACTTACTAAGAACTAAATCACGTCAACCTACTACTGAAAAAACCGGAATATATAAAATAAATTATAGCGATTGCGATAAATTCTATATTGGTCAGACAGGTCGGGGTTTTTTACAGAGATTTAGAGAACATCTACCCAACAATAATATTTACACGAACCGCTCTCAATTCGCGAAGCATCTAATATCTAAAGGCCATAATTACAAAAATTTTGAATCGAATTTTAAAGCCATACATATATGTGATAAAGGACTATTCATGAATGCTGTTGAAGAATTTGAAATTTACCAGGCATTCAAATCTGAACCCGACAATGTTTTGAACGAGCAACTGGACTTTAGATCGCACTATCTATACGATACAATCTTGAATAGAACTAAGAGACACAGTGTAATTGATACCGGACAGTCTAACATGTGACAGTGTTGGGTGCACCCGAACTATGTAGTTTCATATATGTGACCATTGTGTAAATGTATACATGTTTAGTGTTGTGCATATGTTTTCAATACCAAATTTTAATATTAACGTGACGAAGTCTAAGCAACGGATTTTCTGAAGATGGAGCACTGAAGAGCTCCGAAACGCGTCAAAAGTAACCTACAACAGGAAAAATAAGTCACAATACGGAAATAAGTTAAATTAATAAGATAATTTGCTTAGTGATGAAGAGTGAAATTTGCCAATTATACGGTTTGTATTGGGGTTAGTTAGGATGAACGTATTTTTCCCCACCTGTTCGGGTAGCACGTAAGGACCGTTATACAGCCTAAAAAACTTAGCTGCCGGGTTGTCTTCCTGTCCCACATTCAAGGCACGCAAGAGTACCTTTTCGCCAGTTTTAAAAGTCACTAGTTTATGCTCAGCATTAAATTGTTCTGTACGCTTTTCCGCACATATTTTAATGCGGCGTCTGGCTTCTATTTTTTTTATTTCATTGGGTACTGGTACATTCTGAGTCGCTATTCGTTTGATGTAACCTTCCCAGATACGTCATGGCATTTTCCGGTTTGAAGCTCGTTAGGGGTATCCTGTTGTTGTATTGTAATTTCCGTTTATGGACGTCTCGTAAAACTCGAGGTATTTCGGCCACTTACTCTGATTCACATTACAATACGTGCGGAATAATCCCCCCAATTCCTTATTGACCCTTTCGGCGAGATTCCCTTGCGGTCTCTGGATCGCTGTCAGCACTGTCTGGACATCATGTTTAGCCAACTCAGAATGCCACTTTGTATTTGTAAATTGCTTGCCTTGGTCGGATAAGATTTTTTTTATTAGACCACATTTCGGGATGTATTTATTTAGGATTATATTTAACACCGCTGTTGTTGCCGGTCTCCCAATGGCGTATAAACTAACGTGTTTAGTAAAAGTATCAGTACAAACCACAAGATTTTTCATACCCCGAGATGCATTCGGGAGTGGGCCTAAAAAGTCAATACAAACAAGGTCATTTTTGTTTTTGGCTACAATGTTGCCCATTCCTACTTGAGTATGCTGGTTCGGGTACTTAGCGGTTTGGCAGATGTGACATGTGCGTAAGATGGCCTTCACTTTTCTGGCCATATTTAACCAGACGAAATCCACACGCATAGCCAGGTAACATTTATACGCACCGGCATGTGCCAAGGTTTCGTGACATATCCACGTCAAATCCTCGACGAGGGCATCGGGTACCATTATTTTCCATTCCCCATTGATGATTTTGAATAATACGTCTTGATGGATTTTATATTTGGGGTTTTCATGCACCGAATCTCGTCGCTAATCCTTTTTTAACTTACAGTCACTCTGCTCTTCAGAACTTATGTTTTTTTAATCGGTTTTTTAAATCCTCGTGAAGTTTGTATCTTATGGCAAGAATCTGAACCTCATTATTGGTAGACGAATGCCGTTCTTCAATCACCGGTGGATACCTGCTAAGTGTGTCAGCAGCTTTATTTTCGCTGGCTTTGCAGTACTTGATTGTAAAATCGTATTCTTGGATTGCCATAATCCATCTAGATATACGTGCATTAGCAAGTTTACAACGCAACATAAATGATAACGCCTGGTTGTCTGACAGAATTTCAAAATGCTGGCCTACAAGGTAATATCTAAATTTACCGAGACAATATACTTTCGCTAAGATCTCCTTTTCTGAAGTAAAATAGTTTCTTTCCGCCCCTTTTAACGACCTACTTATGTGCGCGATGACTTTATGCTCACCTTTGTTGTTCCTTTGGTAAAGTACTCTTCCAATAGCATAATCAGAAGCATCACAATTTAGCACATATGTGCCTTTTTTTTTGGGGTGAAATACATGTAGATTTTTCCTGTATAGTTCCTTGGTGGCGATGAAAGCCTGCTCGTGACGTTCCTCCCACTTCCACTTTGTATTCTTCCTCAACAATTACAGTAGCGGTTCAATCGTCTTGGAATATTCAGATGTGAAACGTCGGAAGTATCCTGTTAAACCAAGGAACGCCCTGATGTCTTTCGGTTTCCTTGGATTTGGGAAATCGGTGATGGCCTGTATCGTTTCAGGATCAGTGGTTATCCCGTCCGCTGAAATTATATGCCCAAGGAACTTTATCCGTGATTTACCAAATTCACACTTCTCCAAGTTAAGGGCTAGGTTGGCATCCCTTAATTTGCGGAAGACGATCTCAAGATGTTGGAGATGCTCCTCAAACGATCTGGATATTATAAGGATGTCATCGACAAATACACTGACGAAATCTTCCACCTCGTGACCTAACGCAAGTTCCAGGCACTTAACCATTGTGGCTAAACTGGTTACCAATCCTAACGGAACTACCTTAAATTGGTAGCATTTGTTCTTGTATAGAAATGCAGTGTATTTGCGGGATTTCTTAGCTAAAGGTATCTGCCAAAACCCACTTTTCAGGTCGAGGCGGGACATATACATTACCCCTTGGCATTTGACAAATAAATTTTCCGCATTAGGTGCGCAGTCGTAACACTTCTGCGTAATCGTGTTAAGATTGCGCATATCTAAGCTTATTCTAACATCATTATTTTTTTTTAACTATAACCATAGGGTTTAAGAAGTTACTATCGGCGCGTTCGATAATACCACTTTCTAACATCTTGCTAACCTCCTCATCAACTTGTTGTTGATAATGAAGCGGAATGGGGTAGGTCTTTCTGACAAATTTATTTACGTCGGTGACCTGTATCGTGTGTTCATATATGTTAGTAACCGTGGGGTTATTGGCAAAAATTGATTTGTATTTATTTGAAATTTCGTCTAACTGCCTTTGTTTATCTTGGGTTATCTGACTATTGCGGTAAGCTTGTTGTCCGTTATCTTATCCACATAATTAATGTGTGGCTTGAGTATCCGACCCGAGCTTTGACATTGCTCGATATTGTCGTGCGTGCGCCCGAGTTTAATTGTGTGTAACTTGTCTTGGATGGTACATTTCAGCGTTCTGTTAGCAAAATCAATAGTGGCTTACAATTTATTCAACGTGTCGGTACCCACTATGACGTCGTACACAAGTTTGTTTATCACCAGTACGGGGACTTCAATTTCCACCCCCGTGTATATATTGTTATAAGTGCTTGTTTCCCGACCACCTGCGATTCACAAGTCGCAGATGTGACCATTTTATTGTTAACGGGTAGAATCGAATTTTTTTTTTAAATAGTGCTTGTGCTTGGTCAGAAAACGTTCATCAATAAGAGAAATTTGTGCTCCGCTATCAAACAACGCCTCTCCGACACATCCATTAATTTTGGCATTAACCACAATGTCATTATCATCCTTAACTCTAATATTTTCCACATACTTATCCCTACAGTTACTATAAACTAAATCGTCTCTAATTTCAGCAGGATATAGGCCTGACACAATGTATACATCCTTATAATTAGACTTATTAACATTAGATCTATTGAACTGCTTTTTGTTATTTTTTCTTAATTTGTAATTTTATTTGTGCTTTTTACTTTGTTGCACGGACTCACGCCGTGCAACCTTACTCGTTTTTTTGTTGCTCTTCATTTCAATTTACTTCCGTAAGAGCTGATACTTTATGTGCATTAAAATTCTGAAAAGTTGTTTTATCTTTACTTTGTTGTTGTGGTTGAGGCTGGAGTTGTTTACGCGGCGGTTCACTATTATTATTGCCACTGTTTTGGCTGTCAACATGTTCCTCGATGCCGGCGATCTTTGCCTCGCACTCGCTGATACGAGGATTATTTACTTCGAGTGCAGTTTCAATGTCGGCGCGGATTACCTCCACCTTCTCGCCAATCCGTTTTTCAGTGGCTTCCAGCAGTTGCTTGTTCTGTTTGGCCTGGTCGTGCACCGCGGTATAGATTTTTTTATTTCCATCGTGAAGTGCTTTGTTCTGTTTAATCGCGTCCTCTTTAGATAATTTATTTTCCTCGCGCATCGTTTGCAAATTAGCCAAAATCGCGGCCAATGTTGTTTGCATATAAATTGCTGGAGTTTAAGACTCGGTCATTTTGACAATTTATGTTATAAATCTTACAAATATTAAAATTTCCTTATTTATCGGAACGTCAACTATTATTATCACAGGATTATTGTTGTAAAGAATGTTCAGTTTATACGGTTTAAAGTATGAAGTCCAATATTATCAAATGTAAACAAACTTATTCTAACATAAACAAATAATAATTCAACCTCCAATACACTACTGAAAAACTGTTCATATAACATATACCAGTGAATACGCACACAAAATACAATAAACACACAATAAAGAAATGAACAACACACACAAATAACAGTTCACAAAATTAGTTTATACAAAATTTAGAAATATTACTTAAATTACTAAATTAATCGTGCCCCTAGTTGGCTAGCGCCATTTAATACTATGCGACAACACAATTGAATGAATTCTTGCGCATAGGATTACGGTGTGTGTTTTATAAATCAAAAAGTCTATGTTGGAGGTATTATAATTATTTATTGCACACCAATTGAATAATAGTTCATACGATATATTTTTAAACATACACAAATGTTATGAATTTGGAAATATTGTTTGAAAACAGTTTATATAAAGTTCAGATCTGAATTTGTTACTTGAGTGAAGATATTCCAATTTGATGCGGCGAGATGGCTGAAGGCGATGCGTATATCTTACGTGTCCTTCCCTCGTGGATTCTGCTGGGATGGTGTCCTGATGATAAACACGCTGAATTTGCTCGACGAACTGCAACACTGCCTCGCTGCGATAACACTGATTATGATTATTAAATGTTTTTAAAATGTTTTAATATTGTTATAGCATATTTACGTATCTCAAGGTTTAACGTGGGTGTTTAATGAAAAGCGGTGTATAGGCGTACACATTCCGGCGCGTCTTCAAGTGTCCTCGCGTCACCAGATCTACCGCGGTCGGTAGATCTCCCTATGAGGATATCTTGACTAACACGGATACTTGTAAATCACAATATTATTTATTAAATGTGAATTACTGGTGTCTGTAGAATAACTCACACAAATTTCCAAGTTTTCGTACACCTTTCGCACTGTTTACGTGTTGACGCAAGAGAAACTTCTTGAACGCGGACCGCACGTTTACTAGACGAATGCTCAAGATGAACTGCCCTTGATCTGCACATGGCAAAACATTTTTCAATGATTTTACTGCGTTCTAATTGGCCAATTATCGGTCACATGATAAATATTCACACGGCACTAATAATTCTTCGTGCAACAATATGCATGAAATTGGCAAAGCCTGTACAGATAATTATCTGGGATTTTATTACTTCACGCCTGAGTGAGTTTTAAATAGATTTCAGATAACAAAAATTCACATTTAACAGTTATTTGAAGATCACAGAATATGAGGAAATTGTAGCTAATCTTAAATTTATGTCTTGTTCAAGTCTCATGTAAATCGGATAATTATAACGTACACAATAGAAAAACGTTAATAACTCGCGCACACTTTCACAAACACTGTACATAGAAAAATGACGAATACAATTTTTAAGAGTTTGACCTATTCTAAATTCTTATCGGTAATACTATACAAAAACTATAGCTAAAAAAAACCAATTTGAACAAGAAACAAATTTAAACAAGAGAATGTTCGTCATCCATGCATAAGACATAGTTCATTGCTTATCATGATCCTGTGTTCTATCGCTATATATATATATATATATATATATATATATATTTATATGTCTTCCTACCATATGACAAAACGTTTTCTGTGTCTTCCTTCAAAGCGTTCCACAAATGAAGTGGTACACATTAATTTTTCAACCACTTGCGATACGACATAGTCCAAAATCCAATGTGCACGTTTCTGGCACATTTCTATAATCAAAAACCAGCAGTAGGCCTACTGAGATATTGAAACAGGTATGGGAGCCATGGCTGCAGCCATCCTGGATGTCATACAAATTCTTTGTTTTCTTTATAATCAGTGACGAAGCCTACATTTAGAGTTTACGTCACAAACCTTGTGTTATACTATATAAGTTATATATATATATATATATACGTATATTTAAAAAAATTTAAAACCAGAGAGTACAGAGAAGGCACAGAAATCCACCGGTTGAAGGAGGGAGCGGTCAACGACAGAAATGAATGTACAAAACTAGCGACCACGTGGAAATTCCTAACTGACAGTTTACAAATTAACAAGCAACATATGGCCACAACACACTCCCACAGCAAAAATCACAAGGGAAGCAAAATATAAAACTAGCGCCGCAGTGAAATCAACATCAGTACGTCTTGAAAATTCCGGGATAACGGAACGAAACGTCGGGATTATAAACGTCACACACACGGATGTACCTAAAAACCTAAAACAAGACACACACGCGCGCGCGCGCATATATATATTTTGTGATGTTATTCAATTTGTTTCTTCTGCAAGTAGTGTAATTTCGTATATATATATATATTTCTTAGTAGGAAAACTGCAAGAAACTGAAGCAGAGTATAGTGCAGCTCAAATAAAAAGTATGGAGGTTTTGTCTTGTAGGCAGAAAAGAACTTGACTAACTGTTTACCAAATCAGAAAACAAGGAATGAAACAAAACACGAATGTAGAGGTGTTGTTGGAATGTAGTGATGTTTTCCCTATAGGCCTACCATTGAATGTGTGTGTGTGTGTGTGTGTGTGGGTCGGGGGGAGTAGTAGTAATAGCTAGCTACGTAGTAACTACATTTTTATTCGAAGTCACAGTTAGACACTACCTCCTATTATCCTAGTAACTGTTTATGAATATGTTACGACGGTCTAACCGTCGCCGTATGGTACAGTGGAAAACAAAATACAAGACACCAGTTACGTCACTAATCACCAGCTTTAATTATCACAATTAAAAAGTTTGTAATCAGAAGATAGTCTCTTACAACAAATCAAATAAAAATTGTTCACACGTAATAAAAATGTCTACTAATATAAACACAATTGTAATACAATTGTACCGCACGATTATAAAACACATAACACTTCGCCACAATAACCACTTGAAACGCACAAAGTAATCGCCCGACAATAACTGACTAAAATACTACGAACCGCATTCCAATAAATCGCAACTGAAACTGAACTGAGCGTCGCTGAGTACTTGTATTTATACCCCGCCGAAAATCCAGATTATTCCATACTGCACGTCAAGAACGCTACTAGGAAACACCAGAACGTAGTTGCTTGCGACCTCGACACAGTGCGCGCGGCTTCTGACAAAGTCTAGCTAACGCGTTGAGAATCACGTACGCACACACATTACAGCCGGATTGGAACATTCGATAAACACGTAGACTGTTCTGTAATGTCGTAACAATATAACAATTTGTCGTTAATCATATTCGTCATTTGTTTACTAAATTTAAAAGTAAATAAATGAATAAATAATACAGTCTCACAAGGTAATAATTTTTAATGTTACTTAAACGAAAAATTGTCCTGATTAGGAAATAAATAGGTATACGAGTAATTGGCATATAAATAAATGTCAATGGCAGTTGAATGAGTTAACATAGGGACAGTACGAGTTAACCTCTGAATCTGATGATTTACCCCAAGAGTTCAGTTTTACGTTGGTTACTTTTAATAAAAAAAAAAAAAACTACTCGGAAAGGCATAAACGTTTTTTATCGTCTTCAGGGGATATCGATATAATATCGAAATATACTCTGCTCAGCGCAGACCGTTTCTCGCTCGGTTTTATTATGTTGATGTAAGAATTTCTCGCCTTGAGGGATCGAAACCTATACACTTCACGACTACATCCTTGCAAGAAAATACCGTATAGGCCTACAAATCATATATTAATAAAGAGCATGTTAGAAACCTTCAACGTGATTATTTTGTTACGTCCATTTGTTGTTGACAGCTTATAAAGTTTGTGGAGACTTAGATGATAAAAATTGGTATCAGAATTCGAAAGTGTTTTAATGACACGATGAAAAGTACGTTTATTGCGAAAAGAGTATGAGCCTCGTGACAAGACATAGGCTATATATCTATCTGGATCCCCGTATTCTGAAAGGACCTTGAAACGACCATTCTAAGTTATTAAGTTTTAATCAATCATTTAAAAGGATCAGAGAATAACAATTTCATTTTTATTTTCGAAGATAAAATGATAATGAACAAACACTGTTCCAAATCAATTATAATAATTAAAATTAAAGTAATAAAATATAATTTTTAATTAAAAAAAATAATAATAAGTAGTAAGCTCAGAAAGTTGAAGAACTCACTCACTATTTTGAACGAAGAAGATTAATTATGGTATTAGAATTGATTAGTAAATTATTTATATTATCACGCAAATTTTGATACTGGAAAGTTTTCAATTGTCAGAAAAATACGAAAATCCTGATTACACTACTAATTCCTTTTATTTCTTTTATGAATTTTATTTCTTTTAGCAAATTCATAAAAGAAACAGTAAGGATGGCTGCTAATTTAAACAATACGAAGAATAATTCCTTTTAGTAAAATAACAAATGCAGAGCCGGCAATAATACAATAATTATTTAAATTCCAAAAATCAAAGATTTGGATTTGTGTTAAACAGCCTGCCACCCGTATGGATTTTTGTAAGTTTTACAAATTTTTAATCCCTTTTTTGGAAGCTAGGATCAAAAAATTTTAATTTATAAAATTGTTCTGCATATTGAGATTTTGGTTAAAATTCTCTTTGATATGATACCCCACATGGATTTTGCGATTTTATTAAAATTTTGACCAAATTTTTGGCCTGGCGTCTAAAAATTTTGAAATTACCGAAACCTAACATTACGTTCAAATTTTTGTTAAAAATTCCTTTTCATTTTAACCCCATATAAATTTTTGCGATTTCAACAAATTGACCTAATTTCTGGTGTCCCACAATTTTGAAACGTTCACAGATAAACACCATATTCAGATTATGTTTAAAATTCTCTTTAAATTTAATATTTCACATAGAATTTTTAGATTTTTTTCACTATTTTGACCTTCCATATTTTTGCTTTCCACCCCCTCCCCCATTTCTAGGTGAACAATCTCATATACAATATAGTTGCATAGGGTAAAAATACGCATTCCAACTTTTACGCAAATCGGCTGATGTATTAAAAAAGAATTTTAAAACGGCCGAGGCAAATAGGCCTATATAGACCGACAAATGCCAAACAGTCGAGTCAAACTGAGAACTTGCTAGGCTAGTTCAATAATAATCATACCAACAACAACAGCAACAATGACAATTTTTTACGAGGGACTCTGTGGAAAACTTCAGAAGGGCCGCACTCCTACGGTGTGTGTGACTCTCACCCACCAAAACCACAAACCCATTGCATGAAAATACCCCTGGACTCAGCTTTCGCTATACTTCAGGTTAAGCTATTCGCTATTCTTCGTCCATGAGGGCAGTCATCTGTTAAAAACCTTTACGTTGCACGTTATCTGCTTTCTGCTATTCTGTCAGCAGCCCTAGCAAGATCATTTTCCGCTTTCTTCTTTTGTTAGTCTGCTTCCTTCTTGCTTTTGCTCGAACCTTCTCTACGTGATCCCAGTGGCGTCGATTCCGTAGCATCAGTCCAATGATATTGTCCGGCATGATCTGTCCCACTGCAGCCTCTCCTCTTCCTTTCACAGGTGAAAAACGTGTGATGCACGTCGTCTAGTTCCTGTTTTCAGAAAATACAGGCTGGTTTTTCTACTTTCCCCATCGTGCAAAGGTAAGTCCGGAACAGGCTATGATCAGTTATAAATTGAGTCAGAAAATAATTAACCTCTCCATGATCACGGGCATTCCGATTAGATAACTGCTTTACGAAGCTGGCGGTCCATCTTCCCCTCGCGTCGCTTTTCCATCTATCCTCCTGCTGAACCATAATATGGTCCCTGGGCCTTTGGCAGCTTGTGTTTCTTCTACTTTGGCCTTCTTCTTGTACGCCACTCCTGTGCCAGCAGATATATTGGAATTATTCCCGTGACTACAATAAACGCGGACTCTGAGACCGTGCGGTAGGAGCGGCTACTCTGACTGTCACTTCGCGAAAGTGGTGATATGCGTTTACTGTATTTCTTGACTTTGTGTGCATCAGCCCATACCTCCACTCCATTAAGAAGTATTGAGTGCGTAACCGACATCAGTAATCGTCGTTTGGAAGGTTTTGGTCCGCTGGCGTTGGGCATAATTCTACTCAGCGCCGTAGTCACAGTTGCTGAGCTTCTTGTCCAGCATTATCCTTAGATACTTAACCCCGCATTTTGTCTGCACAGTTTCTTCCCCATCCTACATTGGCAAGAAGTTGGGAAGGTGCGTCTTTGTAACGCCATTTTTGTTTGTTCTGCTACCAGTTTTAAGCCATAATCTGATCCAGTAGCTGATTCCCGCATAACTTTCCTAGTCTCGTTTGAGCCAGCTCTAAAAACAATGGTAATACACTACTCCTGGTACTACTACTACTACTACTACTACTATACTACCACTACTACTACTACTACTACTACTACTACTACTACTACTACTACTACTACTACTACCACTATTATTATTATTATTACTATTATTAGTTTGTTAGTAGTAGTAGTATTTTTAGTTAGTTACTAACTAACTAATAATAGTAATAGTAATAATAATAGTGGTAGTAGTAGTAGTAGTAGTAGTAGTAGAACTCTGCTACTGTTTGATCAAACTACATTTATTACTAAGTTCAATATTAAACAGTTTTTTATATTATCAAACAATTATGAAACCCAACTACTCTACTATTTTATTAGCAACATAAATTGTAGAGCGGAAAGTCAAAAAATAAATATTAAAATTTCCGAAATCCTGCATTCGACTTTTCGTTAAATTTGTAACGATAATACCTAAATTACAAATAATTTATTCATAGCTTTTCAGTTTATGTATGCTTTGATAGATATCTATGGGTCTGTATCTACCGTAATTCACAAATACGCATAACTGATAAAAAAATATGAAGTTGTTTTTTAAAACATAGGTCACAAAATTTTTGAAAGCGATCCAAAATTTGCAATGAGTGCTGAGACATATTAATTCTCTCAAATTACTACAGATACTAAATACAGAGACTACGGATACAGATTTTGTATTTTAAATAAATTACTCATTATTTTATCCCTAAATAGACCTTTACAATTGTATTAAAATTTTTACTTTTATTTTAGTTGGTAAAGTTACTTATAGTAAACGTTACATTATAATTATGGGTTATAATTCCCTTTAAAATGAAATGCGGCTGTTTTAGAAATTTTTGACCCCTTTTTAAATACCTGCCGTCTTAAAACTTTGGAATTTTCAAAATCGTACACTATATTCAGATTTTGGTTCAATTTGATACACCAAATGGATTTTTGCGATTGTTTTTTCACAATTTACCTCCTGCCCTCTGCTTCTGAAGGATAAGTCCCAAAAGCTCTGAACAGTAAAACTACAGACACCCATGTCAAATTTTACGAAAATCGGTTGATACATTCAAAAGTTACCTTGCGACATATCTAAAATAGACAAATAGTTAGACAGGCAATCAAATGCCAAACGCTCGAGATTAAACTGATGCCTCTCTTTGCTCGTTCAATTAAATACACATTACGACATGATTATTGAACTCACTTTTACGAGTGGAAATTGAGGTGGAAAGATAATATGTTAACTTTTTCTTTTCTGTGGTTCAAACGAATTGGTAGTCTAATTAATCTGTACTAGATAGGTTTCAATTTGCTGTCATACTTTACCGAGGCTTGAAATTGGCTACATCGAAATTGGCTTGATCTTTTTATAACGAAGATCATTGTATCTCGCTTAAGATAGACAAGTTCTTAAACGCAGGCATGCTTAGAAGTATTTTTTAGCTATTGTTTTCCATTTAAAGCTTTCTTAATTATTTATTATCATATTTAGTGTTCAAGCAGCTTGTTGTAATATAGTGTTTAGTTTCTTTCCTTAACTGTTTCTGATTTGATAAACAGAAAGTCCATTTCAGTTAGTCAAGTTCTTCTCTGTCCACAAGACTCAATAGCTATAGAAATAGTTTCTATTTAAGCTGCAATATACTCTGCTTCAGTTTTTAGCTGTTACAAATGTTCCTACTCAATAATACGTAGAAGAGCGTAGAGCATTTTTGTGTGTTTCTACAAAAATATTCGACAAATAAAGTGGTACATCTTAATTGTTCAACCACTTGCGATACGACATAGTTCAAAAACCAATGTATATGATTCTGTTACATTTGTATAGTCTCAAACGGTAGTACCCAAATATCTAAACAGGCATGGGAGACACGACTGCAACCACCCTGCATGTCAAACGAACTTATTCATTTTCTTTACAATCACTGGCAACGCCTACATTTTGAATTTTATGCCACAAAGACTGTATAAAATGAAAATAGGAGCCGTATTTCCGTCCACGTATGGAAAGACAAACGTTACGGCTGTAATTCCAGCACTTTCACAGTCCGACTTGACTTTTTGAGGAAACCATACTTTCTCCGTCAGAATATTGAATTGCTGAAGACGTATTTTATATTTTTTATATATCATAGGAACGTACACTATTGAATAAATGTTCGTTTCATTGACAGCATTTTCAATATACACACTTATTATGTACAACTGAATGAATTGTTTTAATGCAATTTTAAAAGTACCGTCGAGGTAGAAGAAAGTTTAATTCTTCAAAAAGCTTTCTACCCCTTTGAAACCAAAAAATACCATCCTTTCTATGTTATTTTTAAAACCGCTAATGAAATTTTATTTCCGTCAGCGACCTTTGTTGGAGAATCTTGGGGATGATTTTTGGCTGTTTGCTGGATTCTGCATAGTTCCTGGCGCTTTTCTCCTTTCCTTACAAAGGGTTGCTTTACATTACTGTACCATGTAGCCTATTTACTGTATGTACATGTAATTATTACTGTATTTTGTTATTTGAGTCACCAAGGCGAATCCCTGATCATAAAATGCTTGAAAATCCTGCCGGAATACGTAGTGAACCTCCGTGATCAGTTTTCTGGGGCTTTTTGTTTACAGTTTTCTAATTCTGTTGATACCACTGTTTCTGCCAAATGTGGCACACAGAGATAATCCTACGAATCCACGATGATTCTGTTCCTTGTTTTGATGGACCTTCGACACGATGATGTTTTTCCTTCGTACACACCCAGAATGTAATAGGGCCTATACTCATTTGAACGTTTAACCCTGTACTGACAGCCCTCGTGAAGAGGCTTCCCCTTTATTTAAGTAATGACCTCCATTCAGATCAAAATTCATGACTTTAACGCTACTATGTCACAACGATTGTCAAACCAAAGGTGCGAATAAGCTCATGTGGGGGGAAATACGCTGCAATTTTCTTTGCTATAGCACTCTCAACATAAAAAGTCACGCTTTTTTTTAACATGCTCTTTTATGACAGCCCAAATCATTTCTATAGGATTAAGAACCGGGTGATAAGATGGGAGGCGTAAAACGGAATGTCAATGGTTTACCATAACAGCGTCTATTTAAAAGTTATAAATGTTGGTTTATTTTCTTTAATTAGACCATAAAGCTCACATTTTAACGTAGATGGCCTTCAAGGAATGTCATATTAATTAGTTAATCCTGTCAGCCTTATTAGTTTATGATGTTGGAGGTAGACATTGTTTATTTATACATTATGGTAGGAGGCATCATCTATTACTATTACACTGCTCTTATTCAAGATCGGAATAATCATTTCAGTCATTTACATATCATAATTTTCATAGTTCATGTCGTTGTGGTAATCGCCTCTTTTGGAACCCTGTATAAAAATCAATAGCGCATTAAGTACAAACTCATTTTTATCACCTTATCCACCCGCTGTCCTTTGTTTATTGAACTTTTCAGTTTACTTTTGTCACTGAGCACGTCTGACGTCGTTGTCTGAACACGTTTTTGTAACTTTAGTTGAACTGCAAAAATAAGTTTTGTCTGTGTATACTATGGGCCGCCGTTCGTTTCTGTATTGCCGTATTTTTCTTACATAATCAACTCTTATGTTTATAATGTGTTTTCTATTAAAAGTTTCCAATTGCTTTCGGCTGGTATTCATTAAAATCTCATTTGACGTATAGTGTGTCTCGTGCTAGATACACTTTCATTACAATGAATTCTTTCCTCTAAAATTTTTAAAATAACATTTAATGTTGGTTTTTCTCTTTCTATAGCTTGACATTCGTGAATATTTCGTCGAATTGTACACTTGTCGCCTAAATATGTTCTCATTTCCTTTCTTGGACGTGTTTGTGGGGAGTGCTGAATGACTTTACATTCGTATACGCTGATGCTTCATTAATAATTCTAAAAACACTACTTAGAGACACACCGCACGTCTAAGCTACCCGTTTCCTATAATTTTCTTTGTGATATTTCTTTGCCATCCGATTTCATAAACTTGTACACGTTATAAATTATTTTCCGATTCTGATTGTGTACGACTTTACTTTGCACAAAAGTGAAGGCGATCCAAACTGATCCATTTCAGTCCCCCAAACCGGAATATATAGCAATAAATAAACAAAACTATGCTTTTGATTGAAACTGATTTTTTTTATCTACGAACACGGCCAACTTTACGGTTACTTAGAGAAAATTGAGGTATGTTTCTATCCTAATGCATACGAATTACGTATCATGCGCCATTGGTACGAAACAGTTGATTCACGTCTGGTAAAGTTACCTACAACTTTAAACGCATTGTTATTATTTGTTTTTGCGATGATTATTATTATTCCATTTCTGTTATTGTTTTGTTGTTACTAAGTTCACTACGCAAGCACCCGCGCGCGCGCGAACACACACACACACACACACAATTCTGATATCAAAGGCTTCGCCCATGAGCATTTTTCAGATGTATTTTTCAAACGTATTTTAGAATTCTTTTTTTTCAGAAAGATTGTTGTAAAGAACAGCCAAGAATTTTGAAACTGTAGAAAATTGAAGAATCCCAGCCAATACGTTGATTACTAGCCTGCTTTTATCGTTACATCATTCAATTTACAAGAGAATGTTCTTTCCACGTTGGCGTTGTACGACGATGTGAAATTTTAACTTACTGATGTACCTTTCATCTGAATTCCATATCCTACATAATATAATCTTAAGCATTTTATACTGGAAACTTTATGTTATTACTATATTAGATAATGATGTACTTCCACATGACTAAATCCCGTCCTTCTATATTTAGTTATTTAAATTAGTTTGCGAATAAATAGTTACACAATTTCAGAAGTTCACAGTACACCGCCTTCATCCTCGCGGTTGAAAATATACTCACTTGTCGTCACTAACTTTTTATTTTAATTCTATTCGTTTTCATCTTTACCTTGTAAATAAATAATTATAGTATTTAAAATCAGAGATAAATCAGTGTCCTTGTAGTACCTGGGACATTGGAACAAGCTTTTACAATACGTGACGGCTTCCAGATTTTTGAAACGTTTGGTCAACAGACAGTCAGTGATGTCAGTACTTACACATTTCGTTGGAGAGGCTTGTCTACCATAGCGATGCATACCCCTCTAACGCGCTGAGTTACAATGACTTTTCTACTACTGGTCGTATTATGAAAATTATAGTGGTGGAGTTTTTGTTTCCAAAAATTTACTTGTGAGGTGATATTGCCGTATTGAAATACGGAGTTCACCGAAATCAGCAAAGGAAAGCATTTGTTGATTTCCAACAGTTATCAGTTGTCAGTTTTCTATTCAAATAGGAAAAATACGGTGGTGTGTAGCATATAAAGAAGACTGTAAAGAAAGAATGTATTCTGTAAAGAAAGACTTCTCAAAATGTATTCTTGTTTTAAACGTGGCAGGAGGAAACGGGCGAGAGAAATGAGAACTCGGTACTGAAAGTATATGTTGGAAAAGCAAGGAAACTCAGGAAACTCTTTAGTAAAGGATTTTGTTTTGTAAATTTTAGATAATACAATGTTCAGGCCTAATAATAAGATGGGAACAATAATATTGTTTGAGGATACTGTGTCCTCAAAAAATAATAATAAAATAAATTATTACGGAAAAAGGTAGTAGTCACCTTTCCTCACTACCTATCATTATAGTCTTCGCCTTAATAAAATTTAAACGATCACAAGTTAAATTGATAATAAAAGTCCTCTTATTAATATATCGTAGATAAGAAAGCAAACACACATTATATACACATTTATGGAAAACTCAAATTAAAGAAGTTTCACCTGTTTATTTTATATAAGTGTGTGTGTGTGTGTGTGTGTGTGTGTTGTGTGAGTATTTGCACGTTTACATACGCACAGAAGTACTAAATAGTCACGTTAAGAATGTGGGATCTAAAATAGACACGGTCGACTCGGAAAGTACAAACCTACGATAAAATATGAACGACGGAGACGGATTCCTGTTGTATGATGGAAAAAGATAAAATATTAAACAAAATAATATCGTTTGTCAGTGACAAAGGAAGGTCAACTTTATCAATATATTTGATGTACTTCATCATGAAACATTTAAAAAATCGGGCAATAAGTTTGGACAGTTAGTCGTCATTCACGCGGTTCTTGATAAAAACAAAATGATTCCAACCGTGTGCGCATTGCTGCCAACCTAAAGATAACAAACTTATAAATGTTTTCTTCGATACCGTTAAGGAGTAAGTTCGAACCAAAGAATAAATAGTTTCATTTTGAAACCTCATCCAAATACTTACGCACTGATCAACGCCCTCCGAAAAGATGATGAGTACTAACGTCACACGTGTGACACAATACACCTAACCACTCAACCTTGAAGGCAAGAAGAGAACAACCTCTATTGCAAAGACAGTTCAATTCATTTCTTAGACTTTTAAAGAGTTGAAGCTATTTGGAAATTGAGATCAGTCCTTCCAAACTTAGCTTTCATCCATAAATTTAAATAAAAAAGAGCATATCTGAAAAACACATATAAATTGTAAATATTCCACATAAGACAAATTAATTATTGCATAAGTGACTCCTAGCTGTAGGTAATAAACTACAAAAAATCTTTATTATATCGTTAATACCAGTGGCGAAGCTAGTAGTTAATGAATGGGTAGGCAAAAATCTTATCTTAAATTTTTTTTAAGGAATCACTAAAAGGACGGTGGTTCAAATCGGACGCTGAGGTAGAGTTTGCTGTAACCGAATGGTTCCACAAACAGCCGTAAGAATTTTACTAGCAGGGAATCTACAGGTTAGCGCAACAGTGGAACTCATGTCTTAATGTTAATGGAGACTTCTTTTAAAATCGTTGAACAAAAATGCTTTACAGCTCTATACGTGTTTCTATTGAACAATCCTTGTATTAGTCATACACAATAATACAACTGATTGAACTTCAAAATTTTAAACTTGATTAGTTTCTATATGTTTAATGTTACAAATAATTCAAATAACAATCTTGATCAGCGGAATAAAAGGGACACTTTTAATAACCGCATAAAATAAACACACTTATAAACAACACAGGCGCTTTAACTTAACTGTTTGGACCACAGAAGTGAGGCACGCCTCAACGCTCCATGTGTACAGCGCGGGACAATCCCCCCTCCCTTCACTTCCCAATCACACCATTACATTGCTTACATAGGATGTATACAAAAAACGCTGAGGCAAGTTCAGGTTGCCTCATTCGCTTTAAACGAGCTATGCCGAATCTCACCTGTCACCATCTAGCGGTCGCTCAGTAAAGCACGTTTCGGTTTAATAAATTTGACAGTCGCGGTAACAATGTATAATCTTTACGTTATGTAGTTCATACGTATTTATAATTTTTATTCTACAGAATTTTTTAGGGTAGGCATTGCCTCAATTGTCTCCATGTAACTTCGCCACTGGTTAGTACACACGCACAGGTCTATAAATATATTTCTGAAGGTCATTCCGGGCAAATGTTACTACTGCACGAGCACAAGCTGTGCTACCGAGACGCCTGAAGAGCGGGGGGCCTACTGAATGATAACGCGTGCTTGTGTTGGTGCGGTATTACTGGTTCTGTAAACATTGTTCAGTAGGCTATATGCAATTAGAAATACCCTGCGAGAGACAGTGTTAAACGTATTTTAAATATGTAGTAGTGCCGTGATACGTGCAGTGGAATGGCAAACGTCACCGCATTCCTTGTTGGGTTGCAAAGCTTAACACATGATAGTACGTTCACGTGTTTCAAGCGCAATGCTCTGCGTGGCCCTATAACGTCAAAGGAATTTACAGTATGTAGCGATAAAAGACAGTGAGTCAGAGGAAATGAGTGAATGAGTGAACGATTGATTACAACTGTGCACATCTTTTTTTTAAATTTTATTTAACTATTTGCAATCAGTATAACATAAAAATAACACACTATAAGCAAATTGTTTGTATAGTGCACAACATCTAATAATAAGTACACACATTATTAAGCAACATCGACGTACTAGTACGTACGTTAATCACAAAGTAGGACTACTTATCTGTAACTTAAGCTCAGTACCGTAACGTATTTACTTTTTTTAAACAATTGATTTTTGAATTTGATTTCCATTAATCAATTTTTCGGGAAATTGACGTTCTGTTGTACCACAACTTAGTAGTTTACGAAACGACCCTCTTGAATGCTATTTAAAAAATGGACTTGAAGAAGGAACCCGAATTGACTACGGTAATAGAAATATTCCTTATTGAGGGATATGCTGCTTTGTATGAAATAAGCCTCAGGAAATTGAAAATGATGAAACATTATTTAAGAAATACCATGGGACAAGTGTAGTTTTCAAATTTGAGTATTATGCCAATTGAAAAGAAAATTGATAATAAAAAAATAATAAAAAAAACTTCCCCATAGTCTCCTTCTTGTGAAAAGGTTACCAAAAATGTGATATTACAACAAGCTAGCAAATCAAGCTAGCAAATAACCGAATATTTGAAGGAGCCGAAACGCTACCGTGCTCAGAGCGCCCGTGCTCTGTGCACCAACCCCAAAGACGTGCTCTTTGCCCCGACACTGATAAATCCGTGTTTTGTACGCCGAACTTTGTCTATAGGTACATCATTATTCGCGGTAACACCCGGCTTCATATCTGTCTATTCGCTGTTCGCCAACTCCGTAGCCAACACTAGCGGTCCTATGAAAATTTGTAGAAGTCATTGCTAAAGACTTTACCACAGCAGTAGTGAGCTCTTGGAGCTGCAGAACTTACTATATTGAACGAAATACATTTATTATTAAGTTAATTAAATTTCAATATCAGGCTATTTTTTATATTATCAGAAAAATTACAAAACCCCGACTATTCTACTATTTTATTAGTAAAAGAACAGTTTTAATCAATCATAAAATAAATACTAAAAGTTCTGAACTACTGAATTGGTTTATTAATTAAATCTGTAGCCTAACCATAATGCCTAAATGAGAAATAATTTAGTCCTAGCTTTTAAGTTCATGTATGTTTCCACAGATGTCTATAGGGTTATATCTAATACTTTTCCCTAAGGCCGGCCACACACCGCATCGAACAAAACACCATACGACAAAACGTTTTGTCGGACGGCGTCTGGTGCGATCCGTTTAGCATGGGTTTAAATGGGCCTGTCACACACCGCATCGAACACGACGTCAGACGACTTGAGCCGTTTTTCCCTTGTCTGGCGAAGATACCAAAAGTTTCTTTTTCCGTCAAAACACTATCGAACAACTCGATCTGCGCATGCGCAGCGGAGTGACGTGACCCTCAAGTGTCAGCTGGACCTGCACCAGAGTACAATCAGAGTACAATAAATTGACATACCTTAAAGTTATCAGAAGCCTCTTCTCTGGGGTTATACTTTTTCTGTAATTCGGATTTTGCTTCTGTATCCTATCCCGTATTAACTCCAGGACATAATCAAAGGTTGCTATACTCATTATACAATAATTGAAAAAATTAGCTGGGCCAGGTCTCAATTTGGCAATAAACCCAATAATATCCCTATTCTGGTTGATAGGGTAACCCAAAGTTTTCTGACTTTACCGTAGTCTAGTAAATTGTAGGAAATTCCACAATAGGATAACAGTCTCTTCTTCCTCACCATCCATAGCTCCTCAGGTACACTTCGAAATATATAATTAACACCGAAACTAGGTAAGCACCCAAATTAGATATCACTGACCGTGTGTATGTTTAAACTGAACACTGGTCACTGAATACTGAGCGGCAAAATGCAGGAGTTTCTCGTCTCGCCCGCGTCGTGTCGTGAACGAATCCACACCACATCCGACAAGTCAAAACGTTTAGTCTTAATACGTTTTCGCTTAAGACACATGTTCAAACGTGACTGGTAACAATATATAGGCCTAAAGATTTTTGTAATCTTAACTTAGTAACATTTTAAAAGCAATTCAAAATTTTCATTAAGATCGCTAAGAGATATTAAGTCTGTCAAATCAGTATATACGCTAATTTTTAATAAAATTTCTCATACCTTGATCCCCACATAGACTTTTACAATTTTATTAAAATTTTAGGTTCCATTTTCGGGCCTTGGTGTTCCCAAATTTGAAAAATTTTCTTACTAAATGTTACATTAGAATTATGAGTTAAAATTCCCTTTAGTCTAAATACGGCTAGATAGATAGGCAGACAAATGCAAAACGGTCGAATTTAAACTGAGGATTCGCTTCGCTCGTTCAGTTAAATGCACAACTGTTCTCTGATTTAATAAACAGAATGTCCATATCAGTTAGTCAAGTCCTTTCCTGTTTACAAGACCCAACCTCACTAGTTTTGATTTGAGTTGTAATATACTCTGCTTCAGAGGTTTTAGCAAATTTTACGTTTTCTGCTACAAAACATATATTAAATTGTCGTCTTCTTACAAGGGAGTAGAACATTTTCTGTGTCTTTCTCCAAAAACATTCCACAAATGGATCACAACCTAATAATAATAATCACAAACAAGCAGTACCCAAATGTCTAAATAGGCATGAGAACTATTGCTGTAACCATGTTAAAGGTATTTCTTAATTTTCTTTATAATTACTGACGAAGCCTAGATTTTCAATTTTGCTGTAGAAACACTGTGTAAAATGAAAGTAGTACCCAGTCATGTCCACGCCTAAAAGAAAATTCGTTGTAGTTGACATTGCACCAGCTTCATCGTCCGTTCCTTCACAACAGTGAAAAGTTTTAGATAACTTTCGTATTTTTATCTGATATAAGAACGCACTACGAGATGCAGATTCGTTTCACTGACGTCACTTCCAGTACTCCGTATCCAACTGAGTGAACTGTTTCGGTATAATTTTATAAGTTCAGGGAAGATATAAAGAAGTGTAAATCTTCAAAAACAGTTCTGTTCCATTCTAACCAAACATTAACAACCTCTCTATGTTACTTTCAAAATTGGTGATCAAAATTGTGTTCCGTCAGAGAACTTGGTAAAAATTGTTGAGGAAGAATTCTTGGCTATTAGCTCAATTCTTTATAGTTACTAGAGCTTTCTTCACTTCTTACAAAGATTCACTTCGCATCATTGTATTTCGGTACTTTTGTCGTCATATGGGGACACTGCTCAGAAGGTGACCGGAACTCCTGTCGGGATATCTGCTAAACCTCCGTGTTCTGTTCTTTGCATCCTCTTTTTTACAGTTTTCTAATTCTTTAGATACCACTTTTTCTGCCAAATTTGTAGCAGAAATATACACCTGTGAATACCCACAGGAATATAAAAAAGATATTCTGTTCCTAGTTTTGATGGACCCTCGACACGGCGATGTTTTTTCCGTCGTACACTCCCAGAACGTAATACACTTATTTGAACGTTTAACCCTATACTGGATAGCCCTCGTGAATAAGTAAAGGTGTTTCTTTCTTCGAAGTAATTACCTCCATTTAGATCAAAACGCATCAAAATTCACTACGTTAACGCTACTGTGTCACAACGATTGTTAAACCATGATTAAGGAAAGGTGCGAATAGCAAGTTCATCTCGTGCATATCCTGTGTTTACCCATAGGCAGTTCAATTCCCCGAAAAATAATCGTACATTAATTTTGTTAATTACAATTGTTCTTTTATTCTCTCTCCTCAAATTTGTTCGTCCTAACCTAATAACAAATTCTGAGATAATAAAGAGGTTTACACACCAAAAACGCGTGCTAAAACTGTATAACACGCATAATGAAAAAAATGTAGAGTATTTAACCGATGATGTCTGTGATGTAAGTTGTTGACTTTTGAAATATGTGTAACAAAATATTCATCTGTTCTTTAAACAGCAGTAGACCTGAAATGTGAAATTATTTTTATGACTTCCGCAGAAATACGTAAACTTATTTCTCATTGATTGGCAAACACAGACACAAACACACACACATACTTATAGTTTGAGAATGAACTGTGGTTTCTCTGCTTACGTGTGACGTAGGCCTATAATTATTAAATAATAAGAAAAATATTAAATAATAATAATTGTAATAAAATAATACTTATTGTTATTATTATTTTTACTTTCTTTTAAGTTTTGGGAGTTGGAAAATAAGGCATTTTGCCCAACGACGTCTACCAGAAGCTCAACGGGATGTTTTCTTCTCACCTTCATTTTAGTAGACTCAAGGAGAGAAGAATTTCGTACACACTAAGACGCAAAACGACATTTCCAAAGCTTATACAGTAATCTTACTGCTTTTAGGAAGAACAGAGTTCTGTCCATCGCTAGCTGTTCGTTTTCGATGTCTTCTTTCAGGTTACCGTGTCTTTGCCTCAGTTCTGCAAGAGCACTGCAGTCTTCGACGATGTGTTTCGCTGTAAGTGCTCCGCCACAAGTGCAGACGGGTCGTTCTTATCCTTGTAGGAGGTACGAAGACGTCAAGTTCGTGTGCCCAATGCGTAGTCTCGTGATGGAAACTTGTTCACGACGACTTCCATCACCTGCTACTTGCCATTTACGGACGCTCTGCTTCACGGTAGAGATTTTGCTCTGCCGTGTTTTCCACGTCTGCTGCCACACATTAATAATGGTGCTTGTGGCAGCTAGTTTCGCGTCGTCAGGTCGTATCTCAATTGCATCGACTCGTGGGCTGTACGTAGCGTTTCTCGCTGCAGCGTCAGCTTCTTCGTTACCTTTAATGTATACATGACCCGGACACCAAACAAAAGTAAAAGATAAACCAAGGTCTTCTAACGCATTGGATAACGCTATTATCTGCTGTAATAACGTATCCACTGTGCCCGGATAGTCCAAAGTAGTTAGAAAACTCAGTGAAACCGAACAGATAACAAATTTCCTGTCAACTCGGTGCTCACAGAAACGAAGAGCCTGCCACACCGCGTACAGTTCGGCGGTGTATACACGTGCCGCTTTGAGCAGGTGTGGGAGTGGGAAGCGCCTTCGATAACAAACACACTAACCAATCAGCTCTCCGTCTTCGACTCATCAGTGTAAACAACGATGTGTTCCTCGACGTATTCTTCAAAGACTGTACAAAACAAGAGATTCATTTCAGTTGGGTGGCACGATTTCTTGCTTCTAGCCATCACCCCATTATTATTATTATTATTATTGTTATTACTAATATTGAGTAACCTCCTCCTCCTTCTTCTTTTTCTTCTTCACCTCAAGGAGTATGCACTTTTCCTGTCCCGTCTTCATAGAATATCTATCCACCTCATTCTCGGTCTTCCTACATCTCTTTTAACAAAGGGTCTATATTGAAACGCAAACTTAGGTAGTCGTACATCCTCCATTCTTCTGTCCAGATGGTGTAACCATTCCCTACGATATGTCTGGATGTTATCGTTTATGGAGAATACCTGTAGTTATTCTCTAATATCTTCTTTGCGCGAACGTTCCTGTCTCGTGCAACCCTTTGTTCTTCTCGGAAATTTCATTTCCGAAGTTTGAATCTGGTTTTTAATCTTCTTTGTAGGAAACCATATTACAAATCCACATAGTAAAACAGGCACTACAATTGTTATTATTTTAATAATAATAATAACAACAACAACAACAACGACGACGACGACAACAACAATAAAAAATAATAAAAATATTGGCCTTCAGAAATCCACCCCTACGGCCGGAATACATCTTGGCATGGTGGGGGACAGGCAACAGCTGTTACTCTCTAGCTGTGTAACAGGGCACGTGCCAATGGATGGATGGCCCTGAGTCGCGAACGATGGCCTCAGGGCACCAGGACGCACCCGGTTGTATTGCCGTGGTACTCGAGGGTTCTGCCGCGGTAGTCTGTCACTTCTCAGGTACTCGTGGGAACACAATTTCAAGTCCTCAAAACAATTCTCGGGTTGACGAGTTCCTTAAAAACCCTCGTCCAGAAGGAGAGCTCTCTCCAAGGGCGAAGAGAAGGAGACATTTCTCTACAGTTGATACGGAAAGATTCTTAACATCGTCTGCCATTGTGACTGCGGTGCCGAGGTATCTGGTTGGGAAACAGAAGGAAGGTGACTTCATAAAAGCCAGTCCCTTCCTTATTGAAAAAGCTGTCACCGGTGGACTATTTATCGAGACCCTAAACGATCAACAGGGTCCGAAGTTATTGAAACTGCAGAAGATAGGTGACATACAGTTAGAAGTCGTTCCTCATACCACCCTGAACACCACAAAGGGGGTGGTAGTGTACAGGGACTTCCTGAAATGCACAGAGGAGGAAATTGCGACAGAGCTTCCCCACAAGGCGTCATCGCATTCTGCGGGAAGTTGGCTCATGATGACGATTTCTGTGCTGAACCATTGAAATGTGTCAATTGCGGTGGTCAGAATTCATCTAGATCCCGCAATTGCCCATTTTATAAGAAAGAGTTGGCTATTTCCAAAATTATGTGCCCTGAAAAACTCAGCTACTTCGATCCCAAAAACTCGTACGTCCAGCCAACTAGAGCAAAATCAGTAAAGCACTGACTGTTAAATCAACAGCGTCCCTAGACCCTATTGTAAGTGAGATATTACCTGCGGTAATCCAGTTCATCGAGCGTTACTTGTCTGAAATGTATAAAAAACAGAAATCAGTAAAGACAGTGCGGCTGAGACAGACAGGCAACGGTGTGAAAGGATAGTGTAGACTCGTCTATTGGCATACTGACAAACCCATACTTCGTCCACCAAGAAGGATGGGCTCAAACATTGTGGCTCCGCCTGCAGCCACCTCCAGTAACGGCGAGGCGATACGACCGCCCATCGACCCGTTCTCCTAGATATACCAAGGAGGTAGATTCTTAAAACCAATATCGGGGATAAGACCTCTCCCCGATGATAAGGAGATGAACTCAAGATCGAAGACCAGCTCGACTGTCGGCGCCAGGGATCTCACTGATTTCGGTGACCTGGCGGAACTCGGGAATCTACAGAAAAAGTAGAAAAGCTGGTCGAAAGAAAAGCCAAGGAAATAAGCACGGTCCGTAGCGACTGATTCTTTAACGTCCAGCATGCAGAACAACCTTCAATGAAATATCAACGGTTGCACTTTGCATTACTGTGAACTTAAAATGCTACTGTCCAGGCATTCACCGATGTGTGTGTGCCTGAAGGAAACACATTTGAGGCTTCAAGAACATTTTAATATGAGGTGATGAAGTCCTTCTGTTGTGATGTGACTTCAAACATTAGAGCTAGGGGAAGCGATGCTATAATTCTTAGCAACACATATACCGCAGACGTATTCCGCTCGCTACGCCTCTACACCCAGTAGCAATAAGTTTATTACAGCCAGTGAAGATAACTTTCTGCTGCGTATACCTACCAGATTCTGCGTTACGAGAGGAAGACCTACAGGATCTGTTGAGAAGCTTCCATCTTCACTACTCATTGTCAGGGACTTCTACCCCAATAGTCCCACTCGGGGTTGTCTTAAGACGAATAACGCTGGATTATGAACTGAGGATCTCTTGCTAAACAACGAGCTAGTCTTTTTATACACAGGCGCGAGCGCACATTTCAATGTTGGAAATGGTTACTTTCTCGGCTACCGATCATTCGATTTGTATCCCGGGTCTTGCTCCGTCTGTTGTGGAGAGTGTTCCCAGATCTCCTTGGTATCAACCACTTCCCTTTGCTGATAATAACGAGCACATCAAAGAGCGGTATACGGACGCCGAAAAGATGGCGCGTTGACCGTGCTGATTGGACTGGCTTCCAACTTCTTATATACCTACGAATGACTGTGGAAATATAGAATTTTATAGAACGTCTGTTGTTTATTAGAATTTAGTGCGGTAGCATTACAGCTATATTTTGTTATTAAATACATCGCGACTTATTGATAAATTTTCTTCATTTACGTTTATTGCGATTTTAATGGAACTTTTATCCAGATCCAGTTGAATGTCTCAATTCTGCTAAGAAGAGACCTAGAAATGAAAATTTGTGGATAAGGTCTAAACAGAAAAAACAAAGGTAAGTTTTAGGTTATATCTTTAGTTGGTGTGGTATTGCTCTATTAAACGGACGCCACTGTTTTCGGTTGAATTTACGATATTTTGACTCAGTTCTATATACACGATAATATCAAAATGTTTACTGCAATGAAGGTGTTAGGTGGAACAGCACAAACAAGAAGTTTCATATGCTGTCGATTGGAACATTAGCAGAGATGGTTAGGGTTTATATTGTTTTTTTTTTTTTAGGTACTGGTGCATTAAGGCTATTAAGAAGCGTAATATAATAATAACTCCTGACAAGTACGCTCACATTTTTTTCAAATCATGAAACAGTTGTTTTACTGGCAGATAAAAACTATGAATGAAAAAGTGCATTTTTCCACACACTTTTCCTCCCGGAAAATGGCATTTTCAATTTCACCCATCCAAAAATTTTATTTAAAACGAACATCCAAAAATAATGATGTAAAAATCAATGGAGAGATGATGTATCGATCAGAGTTTGGAAATACAGAAGATTTTGTAAAAAGGACCAAACATTCAAAACAATTAATCTACCAAACCTTTTATGTCCAGGTGTTACAGTATCATACCTCAAAGTGAAAGATGTTTCAAAGTTACTGAAGAAACTTTTTTAAATGATTAGCAATCTATATAGATTCTCTCATATTTTTAAGAAACATTGTAAATGAACCAAGCGTTCCAGAAGAAGAAGAAAATAATTTAAATATTTGTTGTGATAAAGTTTGTGAAAACACTAATTTATTTGTTTAAGTGTGGTTTAAATAATTAAAGTTTTGTTAATATTATTTATAAATATACAATATTTTTTTGGTAATAAAAATAATTAAGAACTAATTACTAATAAGGAATACAGTAATTTTTATGCATATAATACTAACGATTATTATGCATATTATTAATTGTAATTATTTATTTATTTACTTATGGAGTACCCGTTGAGCGGCACACTTTTTACCATCGCCATTAACAGGATCTTTGAGGGTATTGAAACGTCAGTTGGTAAGTGCTTGTATGCTAACGATCTTGCGCTGTTCTACTCGGCCAAAGCAACGGCGATAGTTAGGCATAAAACACAAGGCGCTATAGACACGTTGGTAGAAAATGCTAACAACATACACTTTTCTTTCTCGGCAACACATACGACCTGTGTCCACTTCTGTCGAAGGCGGCGGATGCACTCGGACCCTACGTTAACCATAAACAGTGTCCGGCTACTTCGTAGAACAATACTCGCTGCCAAACGTTCGAGATGGAAAACCTACGTCTCGTCCATAACACGGTCGACCTCAGATGATCCAGCATAAAATGCAAGGCGCAACAGACACGTTGGTAGAAATTGGTAACAACATAGGCTTTCCTTTTTCGGCAACAAAAAAACCTGTGTCTACTTCTGTCAAAGGCGAGGGAGGCACCCGGACCCGACGTTAACCATAAACGGTGTCTGACTGCTCTATAGGCCTGTCATCAAATTTCTGGGCCTAACTTTCGACAGACAATTGACAAGGAATGCACATGTTGACGTCCTGGCTGAGAGGTGCAAATCCTTATTAATCGCAATCAGGTGCATCTCCCATGTTACCTGTGGAGCAGATAGAGCAGATTTATTGCGCCTGTAAGAAAATGCTGGTGTTATCGAAAATGGATTACGGATGCGCTGTGTACTCTTCAGCCAGGAGGTCGCGCTTAAAAAATCTGGATCCTGTCACAACGCAGGGGTGCGCTACGCCACAGGGGCGTTCCGCACTAGTCCTGCACAAAGCTTATACTTTGAAACAGGAATGACGTCCTTAGATCTGCAAGGTCAAATGCTGTTGCTGAAATATGTGGTAACAATATTAGCACAACTGAGGCACATAAACCTCGTGTTGCTAGCGAACAACAGACATGCTAGAGTTTACGACGTTCACCAGTCCAGCCGGCATGCATGCGATCAAAATAACCCGGCGCTACAACATCGAGGGTCCAATGGTCCAGGCGTATGTTCCGTGCAAAGTTCCTCCCTCCCTCACGCCGGCTGCTTCCGAAACCAAATTGTCGGCTGGATGTCGCCAGAAGGCCCGTTACAACACGGCCACCACGATGGCGCCGCCTTCCACCACGGTGGTAAATTGTTTCTTTTACGTCGTATCGCCTCGCCGTTACTGGAGGTGGCTGCAGGCGGAGCCACAATGTTTGAGCCCATCCTTCTTGGTGGACGAAGTATGGGTTTGTCAATATGTCAATAGACGAGTCTACACTATCCTTTCACACCGTTGCCTGTCTGTCTCAGCCGCACTGTCTTTACTGATTTCTGTTTTTTATACATTTCAGACAAGTAACGCTCGATGAACTGGATTACAGCAGGTAATATCTCACTTACAATAGGGACTAGGGACGCTGTTGATTTAACAGTCAGTGCTTTACTGATTTTGCTCTAGTTGGCTGGACGTACGAGTTTTTGGGATCGAAGTAGCTGAGTTTTTCAGGGCACATAATTTTGGAAATAGCCAACTCTTTCTTATAAAATGGGCAATTGCGGGATCTAGATGAATTCTGACCACCGCAATTGACACATTTCAATGGTTCAGCACAGAAATCGTCATCATGAGCCAACTTCCCGCAGAATGCGATGACGCCTTGTGGGGAAGCTCTGTCGCAATTTCCTCCTCTGTGCATTTCAGGAAGTCCCTGTACACTACCACCCCCTTTGTGGTGTTCAGGGTGGTATGAGGAACGACTTCTAACTGTATGTCACCTATCTTCTGCAGTTTCAATAACTTCGGACCCTGTTGATCGTTTAGGGTCTCGATAAATAGTCCACCGGTGACAGCTTTTTCAATAAGGAAGGGACTGGCTTTTATGAAGTCACCTTCCTTCTGTTTCCCAACCAGATACCTCGGCACCGCAGTCACAATGGCAGACGATGTTAAGAATCCTTCCGTATCAACTGTAGAGAAATGTCTCCTTCTCTTCGCCCTTGGAGAGAGCTCTCCTTCTGGACGAGGGTTTTTAAGGAACTCGTCAACCCGAGAATTGTTTTGAGGACTTGAAATTGTGTTCCCACGAGTACCTGAGAAGTGACAGACTACCGCGGCAGAACCCTCGAGTACCACGGCAATACAACCGGGTGCGTCCTGGTGCCCTGAGGCCATCGTTCGCGACTCAGGGCCATCCATCCATTGGCACGTGCCCTGTTACACAGCTAGAGAGTAACAGCTGTTGCCTGTCCCCCACCATGCCAAGATGTATTCCGGCCGTAGGGGTGGATTTCTGAAGGCCAATATTTTTATTATTTTTTATTGTTGTTGTCGTCGTCGTCGTTGTTGTTGTTGTTGTTATTATTATTATTAAAATAATAACAATTGTAGTGCCTGTTTTACTATGTGGATTTGTAATATGGTTTCCTACAAAGAAGATTAAAAACCAGATTCAAACTTCGGAAATGAAATTTCCGAGAAGAACAAAGGGTTGCACGAGACAGGAACGTTCGCGCAAAGAAGATATTAGAGAATAACTACAGGTATTCTCCATAAACGATAACATCCAGACATATCGTAGGGAATGGTTACACCATCTGGACAGAAGAATGGAGGATGTACGACTACCTAAGTTTGCGTTTCAATATAGACCCTTTGTTAAAAGAGATGTAGGAAGACCGAGAATGAGGTGGATAGATATTCTATGAAGACGGGACAGGAAAAGTGCATACTCCTTGAGGTGAAGAAGAAAAAGAAGAAGGAGGAGGAGGTTACTCAATATTAGTAATAATAATAATAATAATAATAATAATAATAATAATATTTAAAGTATATAAAAGAACAATATTAAACTATTATTTAAAATTATATTTCATTATATTCATTAGAAAATTATAGGAAGTGAAAAATGTTTAATACATACAAAATTATAACTACTGGACTATCAAGTGTAAACTGTGAATTAAAAAAGTGAATAGTACCTGTTCAAAATATTACCAAATACAGACAGCATGCATACATGTGTTTAGTGTTATTTACAAGAACAATTTATATTACTTGAGCACAACAAGAAGACAACAAAATCAGTGCGCGCCATGACCACATTTTCTTGATAGGAACACGGAGTCATTGAAACACTTGCTCGGAATGTACATGTGTTACCAACGAGATAATAAAACACACGCACAGGTGTATACTAATTAAACAAGTACTTTGTCTACTTCACTCTTCCAGTCCTACTAATGTGTAGAATAAGTTCGAGTCGTAATGGTCAAACAAGGGGGATTCTGATTTTTCCACAAATGTGCGTATAATACTAAATTCTATTTTAATTGTGCGTGTTTCTTTATCTGCGATATTCTAGTATTATGGCCTGTATTATCAATTTAAATGATAATAAAGTTTAAATTTTATTAAGGCGAAGGATATAAGAGTAAATAGTAGAGAAATATATGTGCTTGATTTTTTAAAATTATTTATTATTTTATGATTATTTTTTAAGGAGATATTTAGCTTCAGTGTACCGTTTGCAGATAACACGATGGAAAGGTAGCCTTAAGTAGTTCCCAGAAAACTATTTTGCGTGTTTACACATTTTTTTTAATAGTTTAATGTAGAATGCCAAGAGTCAATTGTACAATATTTACAATTTATTTTTGTACAATATTTACAAGTTATATGAATTTTTCAGAGATGGTGGTTTTACCCAAATTTGTAGATGAAAGCTAAGTTTCAAAGTTTTCCAAACATCTAAATCTGTTTAAAAGCTTTAGAAATGATTAATTATCTTTAAAATACAGGTTCTTCTCCTTTTTTCGTGTATAAGGGTGAGGGATATTTTGTCAAATGTCTAATTAATAATGCCAATAAAAATATAAAAAAAACTGGGGTTTAGACGCAGAGAATTTGTTTGGGCTAACTAGAAGAACTGCAATTATAAGTTGTTCAAATAATTAGTTGAATGTCGTCAATATAACGTTCTTTTCTCTTTAATTGATTGTTAAATAAAACAAAAGACTTATTGTTGGGCTTTATAGACAGGTTGCCCACGTTACAGGTTTTAACAAACATAGTTGGCTTCTGTGCAAATATAATTGCTTAATACCATACTACACTTCCTGGAATCATTATGCAGTTCCTCGAACCATTGCTTCTCCAAGCAAATTTCACTACATTCGGTCTCCGAGCGGCACAAATGTCACTTCGAGCAAGTGTCACAATATCAGAAGCATCAAAATTAGACTAACATGGTGCGCGCGTGTGTATGTGTATGGGTGCGTAATATAGTTAATAACAATAAAATAATAATAATGCGTTTAATAGTTCTAATGAAATAACGCATATAATTAAAAAAATTATAAGAACCTAATTATAATGGAATATAATATAATAATTAATTGCATTTAACTGTGATTAATATAATTAATAATGTCAATAAAAATATAAAAGTATCTGGGATTCAGGCTCGGATAATTTGGTCAGGATAACTAAAAGAACTGCAAATATGAGTTGTTTTCAAATGAATGTCGTTAATATGAACTTTCTTTTTTCCAACTTTGTCGTGTTTACTTGCTGAACTGCTACTTGTCATGTTCCGGACAAGGCCTTTCAGTGTCTCCATCAGTCCTAAACAACGACAAATAAATACCCCGCTGGAACCCGTGTGTGTGTGTGTGTGTGTGTGTACACACACACACACACATACATACACATGAATCCGCCTTCACGGCTGGTCAATTCTTAAACAACTCTACTTGTCACAACCCTATTGTCTCAGCTCCGTTAAACCACGCCCTTTCTGCCTTCCTATTGGCTACCGACTACAAAGCTACGTCTCTCGATTTATTACCCTATTAAGCCACACACAACTTTGTCTGCTTGCCTAAAAATTATTATACTACAGTCTGACAGAATTCACATATCTCACCGTTGCAAAATATGATAACATATTTCTTCATTAATAAATTAGTACTTTACTGTTCTTCTTTTTTACCTTTAAAATTTCTATCTCTTCATATAAATTTCTTTTTTTTAAATTATTTTCCACTTTTAAATTTCCTACGTTTTCAAGAGGGTTGATGAATTTATGCCCTGTTTCCATGAAGTGCCTAGCGTATAGTGAATTAGTGGCCCTATCTCCTTCTCCTATTGCGTGTTCTCTCAACCTAACCACAAATCCAAGGTCGTTCACCTAGATACCCTGACCAAGTATTACTTTAGAGACGTCTGCCAGTTTGGGACGAACAGGCTTGAGGATAGAGCAATACTGCGACAATTACAAGTCGGCAGGTGCACTTACATAATAGTTCTAAACGTTTCTCGGAAAACCGAGCAGGTGCAGTGTCTCTGTAGCGACTCAAGGCTATTGACACCCAAGAAACGTCCGGACTATTCGAATCCACTCTAAATTAAGCAAATTATGCTGGCACGCTGCCAAAAGAATGGAAAGTTATTCTGGAACATCTGCAGGTTATATGTAAGCAACAGCGGTCGGCTTATTTAGTGAAAGTGAGCGATTTCTTTAGTGTGGAGCAAGTGATTAGTAGAAAGTGACTATTGTGTTATAATTAGTGTGGAACTCTTAAAGGTGACATTACTATTACGTGTGCACAATTTGAATTTGTCGTCCACATAAGAGTGGCTTGTTGATGACAAATTGTTATTTGTGACTAATTAAAGCTGGTTATTTTGGTGTCTGTATTTTCTTTCTGCATTGTTATTATGACAGCCATTTATGTTGCAATGTTTAAAGCCGGTTCTCTTTATCCGTCCCCCCTCTCTCTCTCACACACACACACACACACACACACACACACACACACACACACACTTTTCATTTTTAATTCATTCCTGATGTAAATAAATGCACATGCCACATCTAAATCACCGTTTTCTTCTTGAATTTGAGGTGTGCTGCATTGACAGAATCAGTTCAGACAGTTACGACATTACAGAACAATCTACGTGTTTATCGAATGATTCAGAGTCTGAATGTTGTGGCATACGTGATTCTCAGCGCATTTGCTAGACTGTGCAAAAATTCGCGCGGCCGCACGCACTGTGCCAAGGCCGCAATCAATTACGTCGTAGTGTAGAGCATCTTACGTAGTATGTGGAATAATCTAGATTCTCGGCGGGGTATAAATAGGATACAGGTACGCAGGGACGCTCAGTTCAGTTTGTTGTCGGGCGATTACAAGTGATTACTGTGTGCGTTTAAGTTTTTATTTGTGAAGTGTTGTGTTTTATAATCGGGCGGTATAATTGTAATACAATTGTGTTTTATGTTAGTTGACATTTCATTGCGTGTGAACAATTTTTATTTGATTTGTTGTAAGAGACAGTGTTGTTAATTACAAACTGTTTAACTGTGAAAATTAAAGCTGGTGATTAGTGACTTAATTGGTGTCTTGTATTTTATTATCCACTGTACCTACGACGATCAAGTAGACCGTCGTAACAATACATATTCCATACTGTAGACCTAAATATACGAATTGTGAAAATTTTTATATTTTAAAACACCTTAAAAGTTGTGTGATGATTGCCATAGTTTACATCCCTCTTAAAATGCAGATTTAACACAATGACGCCAGTTGTCTTCAGTTATTTCATTTACCACTCCTCCATCTACTGTACGATATCAGGAACTGTATACCTGTTGCTATTACAAACCACACATCTTTTCAACTGGTTATATTTTAATTCAATAGTACTGATAACACAGGAATAATGAGTAGTTTCAATCAGCGACCAATCGGTGGGAAAGAAACATGAAAAAGCAGTCAAAAGAAAGATAAATAGTTTTCGTAATGAAAGCTACATGTCACTTAACAGCAGCTGGTCAGTGAATAGTCATTGACATGACCATACAGATATTCTGCATGAACAAAGAGCACAGTACTGTATGAACACTACAATGCCTTTACCAATAGGGCGATGTCTGAGACTTCCGGAATGTGTGTTTATTTAAATCTGGAATTAACTTAGATTAAAAGTACTGCGCGCGCATGCACGCACACGCACACACACACACACATTAAAAAACTACATTAAAGAGTTTATAACAAATTAATTTTAATCATACTATTTTAATCACAGGTTTTATACTCTTAAATGAGGATTATCATCAATATCATTATTGTTGTTTCTGATGTTGTAGTTGGCGGTGGTGGTGTTTCTTCGTGGTGTTGTTAGTATTATTTACTTTAGTTCCAGTAAGTTATTGATGTATTCACAATTACTATACAAACCATTAATAACGTATTAAAACCTTAAACATAGATTAAATAGTAAAACGGAAACTTTCCGTTAAATTTCAGGCTCCGTGCTCTGTGCGAGAACCCTGAAATCGTGCTCTGTGCGCTCAAAATGATAAACCCGTGTCTGTGCGCCGAGCATATCTATGCATCATTGAACACGTAAACACCTGGCCGCATGTATCCCTATCTACTGTTCCCAACTCCCTGTCCAACACTAGAGCTCTTATGAAAACAAGTTTTTTCACGTAAATTTATATTATATAAATAAGCTATTACTAAAAATATTATCACATTATCAAGTACCCATTAAGGCATGATTACTAGACTTACTTATAGAAATACACTGCAGTGGAAAGAGGATAGGCCTATATAAGATTTTTTCCTTTCTGTGGTTCACAGGAATCATAACACTGGTCTCAATATTCTGTACTGAATATGGTATGTTCAAACTTGCTCTCACACTTAATCCAGGTTTGAAATTGGCTATGTAATATGATCTTGCTATAACGAAGATCGTTGATCAAGCTAAACAAGTTTTTAAATGCAGACGTGTTCAGAAGTTACTTATTTAATACTATTTTCCGTTTAATATTATTTCCTTATTGATTCTAATTTTTTTAGGCCCCTACTTGTAACATCGTGTTTACTTATTTTCCTTATTTGCTTTTAATTTAAATTCAGACTATTCATTTCGGTTAGTCAATCTTTACTACGTGATTCAAATTCTTTTTAGGATATAATCCTATATATAATCCTATATTCTGTATAGGACTATACACGTGTTTGTTTTTAATACCGCTTCCAAATTTTTCTAGGCTCTCATCAAGTTGAATATACTTCATTTTTTTCTGTCCTGGAGATCCAAGCTCAGTAGCTTTGGTTTCAGTTGTAATAAACTCTGTTCAGATTTATATTTTTCTATTTTTAAATATATATTAGGTTGTTGTCTTCGTACGAGGGCGTTGAACTTTCGATTCCAAACTTTAAGTGGATTTTTGGTGTCTTTCTCAAAAAACATTTTACATATGAATGGTAGCCTACATCTTTACTGTTCAACCACTTGTGATATGATGTAGTCCAATTCTCCAGTTACGTTTTGCACGATTCGGGCACATTTCCATAGTCATAAATCGACAGTGCTTTACTAACTAATCAGGAATGAGAGCAATGGCTGCAATCATACTGCACATCAATCGAAGTTTTTTCATTTTTCTTATAATTACTAACGAGACCTACATTTTCAATGTTGCGCAAAACATTGTGTAAAATGAAAAAATAGCGCCCAGACACGTCAACGTTTGGAAAGGTATTCGTTACAGTTGAAATTGCACTAGTTTCATAGTCCGTTTTCACTTTTTGAGAAAAAGATCGTTTTTCCTTCAGTTCAGTAAATTGATGAATATATATTTCATTTTTTTTTATTTTACAACAGAACGTACTATGAGATAAACATTCGTTTTTTAATATCGATTCCAGTGTCCCTGTAACAACTGTGTGAACTGTTTCGATAAAACCTTGTAAGATCCGACAACGTAAAAGGAAGTGTAAACATTGGAGAAAGCTTCTGCCCCATTACAAACCAAAAATAAACATCCTGCCACAGTTACGAGTGTATACTTACTCGTATTTTTAAAATCAGTACCAAAATAGTACTCCGTCAGCGAACTTGGTTAGAGCCGTTGTTGAACATATGTTTGTTGACCGGTTCCCAACAGTTTTCTCAATTTCTTACAAAGATTCACTTTATATTACTGTATTCGCCACGTCGAGGCATTAATCAGAAAGTGACTGGACCATCTGCCTGAATACTTATTAAACCTTCAAGTTTATCTCTTCTACGCTGTTCCCTAATGCTTTTGCCTCGTCTGGTTATGCTAAATTTGGCTCATAATTACTGCTTCTGTAAAGGCAACGTTGATTCTGTTCCTTGCTTTGATAGACTTTCGACAGGCTGATGTTGTCTTTCGTACACACACGCACAGAATGCAACATCTTTGTTTGAACTTAATAACAACCCTCTATTAATAACAGAGGCTTTCCTTTCGTTGAAGTAATAACCTTCAATTGGATCACGAAAACTTCAAAACTGACTACCAGTAATTTACTGTGAAGACAATGACTGCTAAATCAGAACTGAAGAAAGAGTGCGAAAAACAAGGTCAGCTATAAACTATAGATAGGCCTAATGTAACAAAAGACGGTTAGACAACATCTAGCCTACGACTCCATTCAAGAATGGGGTAGTGATCAGTAGGGGAAAACTAATAATTTTAAATTTTCCCAAATAAAAGTCGTTGGGCTTATGTAGATTCACAAGGTATGCGCTTAAACATGTATTTTTATGAACACGTAGGCCACCTTGTTCTCAATGCAAAAAAGTATAAGTGTATACATGTTTGATCATCTTCAAATAATCTTGGTATATTTCCTCATCTTGCGCTTTTTAAAAAGCCTTGTGTTTTATGAAAATCATAATAATTTATAACAACAACAACAACAACAACAACAATAAAAATCAATTTTTATAATTAACTCATAGGCTATTATACGTATTTATCATTATTTTATTTTAGTAATTATTATAATTAGTACTTATACTTTTTGTGATTAATCTTATGACTTACAAGCACAATTTTTTAGTTCGCTGATAAAAAGACAAAAAGTCAACACAAACATTAATGGCTCTACGAGCTCATTTTGTTGGAAGGCGCTCACAGCATGGAGCCCAGAGCGCCTATTCAAATTGTTGTCTGCTTGATTTGCTTCTTGAATGACAATTGCTCCTGTAAATCACACTACAACACATGTGTGCATGCTGTCTGTATTTGGTCAATCTTTTATCAGCTATTATTCAACTTTTTAATTTGCCGTGTCGAGTTGATAATCCAGTAGTTTTAATTTTATATTAACGTTTTTCATGCAGTTGCACTTAACAGGGTATAATAAAAATTTCACTTTAAGGTAAGTAGTAATTTGCAAGTGGTTTCTTAAGAATAATTTTCTATAATTCTAAGGCGCTCCCTAACAAAGAGAGGAGAGTGGGTTAGAGGTCTGTTCTTTGGTTTTAGGGGTATGAGGATTATATTGGATTCACAGCAGGGTCTTACCTGCCCTATGACTGCTAAGCGGACCTGACCTTCTTCTTAGTATCCTGAGTCCTACACTTAATTTCCTTGCTGCCACAGAAATGGTTACATCACCTCCAAAAATAAAAATCAATGTTTTCAATTTTTGAAATAAAATTTTGAAATAAGATACTGGGAGGCAGATTCAAGCATCATTTGTAGTATTTATTTTGGGAAACACACCCAGCTCCAGTTGGTTTGTCACGGATCTGGTAGAACTCAAATTCCGTATATTTTTCCACTCACTACGCATGCGCGTGTACGTGAGCACACGATAAAACACACACGCGCGCGCGCGCATGTGTATGAGAGAGGGGGAATTTGTATGATGTAGTTTGTATTGTGTTGATGGTATGTGGAAAATTTGATGTGGGTTTTGCACAGTCATTACACGCTTTTGAGCCAATGGCAGATGAAATGGTATCTCTATAAGTTTCAGAAAATAATAGCCTAAGGTCAAGCAGCTTCTCGCAGGCCTACATGCTGCTTCCTTACCGTACTTTCGCTGAGTCATTCATGACGGTTTCGTTTTGTTTATTTATTTTTCTAGTCTTAATAACCGTCTGTAATTTGTCTTGATTCATAACCGTAGAACATGTTTGTGATGAAAAGTGCAAATAACGAATACAGAATATTATTCAAAAGGGAATTTGGAGGATTTATTATAGCTATAAAAGCAGTTTCAGAAGTAGTTTCGAAATGAATTTAACCAGGCGGTCTTGAAACCTTTTATAAAGCAGGGCGTAATTAGAGAGGGGTTGAAATATCTTCCCCGAATTTTTTTGTCTCCCTAAAAACCATAATATTTTGTCCTTTTATAGGCCTAAGTCTTGATGCAAACAGAATTACGTTCTGGAGAAGTGTTTACAATTTAACATAAATTTCTTCTGACAGTTAAATTAGTAAACAAAGTTTTTTGGTACTCGTATAATACATTCGAATATAGTTGTGATTTATAATATTGGTTTTGTTTCCGGCTCCCAAATGTTACTAACCCATTAAAAAGATAAATTTTTGAACTGCGGACTCGTCTACCCTCATATTTTGTAAGACTGCCTACGTCACACACACACACACACACACACACACACACACACACACACACACACACACACACACAAATCTTGATTATCCGCGCTCTTTAGGAAGTTGTACAAAAACGGAAACAACGACTCGAAATCACAGTCAGTCAAAACATCTATGATAATGCTCATAAATTCTAATTAATTATCACTAGATTATGACCTCAATACACTTATTCCTAAAACGTATACCATGTTTATCTGTATACTTGCAACTGTACGCAAAAAAATAATATTGTTTCTATTACTAGAGTATATGTCACATATAGTTACTTTTCTTTTTACCTTTTGTTGGACCGTCACGTGACAGTTCCTTTTTTTGTAAACGAGTTCAGTTCCATCTTCACATTTGTCTCATCTTCAGTACAATCCACTTTCCGTTTCATTCAAAGTGAAAATTGAAACTGAATTCACACGTGTCTTGCATATAGGTCATAATTTTTTTTAACTCTTTTAAAATGTCAATTTGTTACATGTTTGCAACTGCCCCTGCGGACCCGTCCGCTCAACAGCTGGGCCCACTAACAAAATACAGTAATTAATAGAACGAGAAAACAAGTTAAATCATAACTTCTTTTATAAATTGTGAAGAATCATTTTTTTAGCAGGAAAACATATTTTTAATAGAAGTTTAATACAATGTGTAGCATCACAAATTGGTACAAATATCTTTAACAAGCAGTTTGTATAATTGTCTTTCGTTTAATAATTTCCCTTCAATGCCAAGGGCGCAGCAATAATTTTACAAATCCAAGGGCGCAGGATGAAGCGAGATAGCTGTCTAAACGATCTATCAAATTTTCCTTTTAGATGTATCTGTGTGAAAAACGAAAGAGTATAGCCTTTTTGGAGCAGGTAGGTACGCACTGCTCTTTGGTGAATAAACTTTGCATTCCTCTGTCTCGTTCTGAGTAATTGGATTTTTTCACAATATTCAATCCACTGGAAAAACTGAAGATTAAGCGGGAATTGTATGGTCGTCGTTTTGGCGAATCGCTCTCACCGTCCTGCCTTCCAGTTCAATGTAATGAAATTTGGTGCATTATGGATCCTTTATTCAGCTCGTTCCTAATTCTTAGTCTGTGTTGAATGGATACTACAATGCGTTTGCTTATCACATATTGTTTCAATACAATTAAAATGTATAGAACGAACTTCTTGTTACAAATGCTTGACACTGACATACATTAGTTGAGCGAAAACAATGAAGTAGAATAAACTAAATCGAACGTTCCCTGTAGTAACCTTAAGAGTGAACACTGATAATATCAGTAGGTCTATGAATTAATTATAAGTATGTAAAAATAATATTTAGCATTGCACATTAATGATGCACTGCGGTTAAGCCGCGGTGTGGAATTGGTTTGTGTCTGTTGTTACACTGCATCACCGAAATTCTGTGCTGTTTCAATAATTTTAAAAACAGTTTTATCTAATAGGCCTACACATGTCAAAACTGAAGCCCTGTTATACGTTTCACAACAGTCGTATTCTTTATCATTAGAAATTTAATGTATCAGTACTGTTATATTTTTAATACTTGCTCTTATGCGGATACGATTTAGATAAATAGATGAGAAATGGAAGGAAGTCCCAGAGACTATTTAATTAATGATTAACCAACTGCCTACTGAAAAGAGAAGCCATGACTCTGACACATGTACCGGAGCAGGTGTATTTGGTGGTGCAGGTATGGGGCAGTAACAGATGGTACAGTAAATTTAGAGTTGGAAATAGCCAGTAGAATTGGTAAAGTATCAGGATTCGGAAGATGAAAGGCGTTAAGAAAATGGATAACATTAGGAATGTGATAAATAGACAAAGGCTAGGCACATACAGAGTGTAGAAAGAAACTGAGGCACAGCAGCTGAAACGGTTTGGTCATGTGGCAAGTATGGGAAAATAGAAAACACCAAAAACTGTTCAGGAAAGGAAAACCAGAAGCAAGAAACAGTAGGTTGTTAAAAAAAACGTTAAGGGAAACCGGAAGCAAAAAACACTACGATGTTCAATAAAAAGTTAAGGAAAACCGGAAGCAAAAAACACTAGGATGTTCAATAAAACGTTAAGGAAAACCGGAAGCAAGAAACACTAGGATGTTCAAAAAAACGTTAAGGGAAACCAGAAGCAAAAACACTACGATTTTCAATAAAACGTTAAGGAAAACCGGAAGCAAAAAATACTAGCATGTTCAATAAAACGTTAAGAAAAACCGGAAGCAAAAAACACTAGGATGTTTAATAAAACGTTGATAATCAGTTGTCTCTCATCCTGAAGAAAAAAGGTGTCTACTTGGCTCAAGCTTAACAGAAAAAGATGGACAAGAGAGAAAGCAGGTAGAAGAGGCTAAGGGATAAGAAAGTAAGTAATATTTTATACTGAAATAGTTATTTTACTATCATCAAAAAGGTAATTTCCTCCGAGTATGCAGAAATGGGTCTGTCAAAGATACATCAGGTGTTTCATTTTTTACACTTGAAAATTATAACACCAAAAACTGTTCAGGAAAGGAAAACCAGAAGCAAGAAACAGTAGGTTGTTAAAAAAAAAGTTAAGGGAAACAGGAAGCAAAAAACACTACGATGTTCAATAAAACGTTAAGGAAAACCGGAAGCAAAAAACACTAGGATGTTCAATAAAACGTTAAGGGAAACCGGAAGCAAGAAACACTAGGATGTTCAAAAAAACGTTAAGGGAAACCAGAAGCAAAAACACTACGATTTTCAACAAAACGTTAAGGAAAATCGTAAGCAAAAAATACTAGCATGTTCAATAAAACGTTAAGAAAAACCGGAAGCAAAAAACACTAGGATGTTTAATAAAACGTTGATAATCAGTTGTCTCTCATCCTGAAGAAAAAAGGTGTCTACTTGGCTCAAGCTTAACAGAAAAAGATGGACAAGAGAGAACGCAGGTAGAAGAGGCTAAAGGATAAGAAAGTAAGTAATATTTTATACTGAAATAGTTATTTTACTATCATCAAAAAGGTAATTTCCTCCGAGTATGCAGAAATGGGTCTGTCAAAGATACATCAGGTGTTTCATTTTTTACACTTGAAAATTATATCAGAAAGTTATTTGTATAGTAATTTATAATTATTATTGTTGTTGTTGTTGTTGTTGTTGTTTTTGTTGTTATTATTATTGTTGTAATTATATATAAATTAGAAACCACTATGTAAAATGGTATGTCTAAAATTCATAAGCAAACTATTTTGTAAATTGTGACTAACATAATTAATTATCTGCTTTACAAATACAATTGTCAGGTTAAGAACTTCAAAAGTGAACTCAAAACTGTTGAGCTGATAACTAGAAAATTGGCGATGAATGTAATTAATTTTATTCCTGAACAAATTTGGGTATACAGCTTGTAGTAATAAAATAATTTCTTGTTTTGTAGAAAATGAGTGAGGAACAGAGCAGAAGACTCCCCATTCCTGCAGCAGGGTATAGACTTCGGTTGAGGAACGTGCGCGTAAACGAACTAAATGGGTTAAGGGAACTGAGATTCCCACTTGGCAATGGAAACGTGCACAGGAGAACAATACACAATTCCACTGTAAGACTAGGATATGTTGTTCCCTTAGAAAATGGGCGGGAAACTATCAGATTTCCTTTTCAAATAAGATCAGGACCGGATGCTTACCATCTTACTATGCGTAGAAGAACGCTGCGTAGAAGAGTATCACAGGCTCAACCTGTAGCCCAACATGATAATCACCAAGGTAGAGTTTTACATGTAATTATTTTTAACCATTAGAAAAATAGGTTAGTTTCACACGCACAAACATGTTTTAACTTTTTTATAAACGTTATTTAAGAACCCATCTTTGTTGCGACTTTAAAGATTAAATCCCTCAATGTGCAGTCATCAACAGGCAAAGAGTGATTGTGTAATAAAATTACACATTTCTTCACAAAACGTATGTAGTAGGCTACTATTGGTAACAAATGTCAGACGAGATTTTATAAATGTTATTCTATTGTATATATTTAGATCAAGTAAAAGTTTGAATTACATTATTATATTAGTTAACTCTAAGTTTATTTTAAAATGTAAAATATTCATGGACTTTATTGTCCATGTGTCTGTTGTTATTAATTTTCTATATATAACACTACCGACTCAGATCACAAATTATCATTGATAAAAATGGTAAATTTTTACCTGATGGGCTAAACTAGTTTTCGCTCCATTAGAGCTCTAACAGGCTCTGATGGAGCTTTAATGGTGCGAAAACTAGTTTAGGCCATCAAGTAAAAATTGATCATCTTTATCAATAATAATTTGTGGTTCGAGTCGGTAGTGTTATATATAATTAAGTAAAACATTCAATGGCATAGCAAGGATTTTTCCATAGGACAGGGTCACAGACTAGAAGTTTGTATTTTTTATGGTGGTAAGTTATTGATAATAAGTGGGGAAGATCCCATTGGCAATGTACCCAATGGGAGGAGGCTCTCACCCCAATAACCTGTCTTGGCCTGAAAGTATTCAGTACAATTCATTTTGGAAATACTTTGATATACACTGTTTGGTTTTGAGTTAAATTTTGTAAGTATTGCATCACACACTATTTAGCCTGTAGATAGCTGTTTATTGTGTAATTGTAGTAACGCCACAAGAATGAAGCTGAGTGAGCAATTTTTTATTTCAGATTTTACATTTGAGCTTTTATTGCTGCACATTTAATCAGTAGGCTATAGGACCAAGGCACATCACAGTAGTTATAAACATTATTCAGCTATAAACATTATTCTAATTGTGTACTGGGTTTTTGATAGAAATTAATTGTTTTCATGTGTCTTTTGAAGTGTATTGGTCAATTTTTCAGTACCTAATATCAAAATTATTAGAAAAAAAGTTAGTTTACTTGCACTGTAGCAGTGCCACAGCAAGGCTGTTTTGGCGGAGGGGAGGTAAACCCACACCAGAGGGATAATAAAAATAAAGTCAAAATTTAATTTAAAAAAATGTTGTCTTATAAACCAAGTTAAATAATTAGGCTAATGGTTGTGTGAATATTGTTACGACGGTCTAACTGATCGTTGTATGGTACAGTGGAAAACAAAATACAATACACCAATTAAGTGTACTAACTGGTAAATCACCAGCTTTAAAAATTGTTCACATGCAATAAAAATGTCTATTAATGTAAAACACAATTGTATTACAATTTTCCCGCACAATTTTAAAACCCATAACACTTCGCCACAATATTACGAACCGCACTCAAATAAATCGCAACTCAAACTCACTGTGTAATCGCCAGACAATAACTGAGCTAAGCACCTCAGAAGCCTTGTATTTATACCCCGCTCAGACAGCAGAGCATTCCACATGCTACGCATCAGCGCTACACTAGGACGTAATTGATTGCGGCCTTGACATAATGGGCGTGGCTGGTGACGTCTAGAAAAGTCTCGCGAACGCATGTTGAAATCACGTACGCACACATTACAGTCGGATTCCTCTGGAATATTCGAGAAACACGTAGATTGTTCTTTAATGTCGTAACAATACGAACACTTGTAATCGCAGTTGTAATAGCTGTCTTATGGTAACTTGAACTAAATATGTGGCTAACTATTATTCACGCCACCTTACCTCATACCATGATGTTCGTTTTTTCAGAACTTTTAACACCATTTTATGATTATCTTTGATTCATTACTGTGAAAAAAAGTAGATACACTTACTTTCATTTGCTGAAAATATTACCGACATGTTCTCACTAAGGCAGGCAGAATATTTCAAAAATTGTACAAAATATTAACAAATTTAACATAGGGTTTATAACATGGAACATTGCATTGATTGTTAAATCTATTACCTGTAATCACCTATGTGTCTTGGGCATAAGGTATCTCTTCCCATAGACCACACTAAAGTATATACAACTTATTTAATTAAAATTATCAGTGACAAGGAATGTTGAATTTTGTTAATATAGAGGGCATATTTTGCAGTTGCATTTTGGTAGGATTCTAACAGTTTTGAGGGTTATGGATCACAATCTTCTTCAGCTGGTTTAATTTAATCACTTCTGATTTCAAAATATTTGCAAACGGAATTGTAGTAGTTAATTTGAAACATTATTTTTGATGTCAAATTTTTAGTCTGGTAGCTTAAAAATGTAAAAAAAGCATGAGTAGTTTGCGTGTGTCTTTTACATGGGTGGTTAGAGCTTCAATTTTGTGGTTGTGTTTTGTTCCTCCAGCTGGAGAGAGCATCTAATTACTTGTCAATATTAGAACATTTAGAGAAAAACATTACTAGCTGAGAATAATAATTCACAAAATTTATCCAATTAGAACTGGTCATATTTGGCATTATGCAATGTCATTCATACATAGTGACAGTAAGAAGGTAGAATGTCTCATGATATTATTACTAAATGTATTACCTTTGTGAGAAAAATATGTTATTGTTCTAGTGGCAAATGGTAAAGAAGTTATATTATCATCATTGTCTAAACTTTAAAGGAAATAGTTTTAAGTTGAAAATTTGCAGCGGTTCCCTTCCTGGATTTGATTTTAATAATATGTCCCTTTATGTCTTCTTATATTTTGTTATTATCTTAATATTCAATTTTCTTTTAAGGAGAGAAATGAAACTGTCTGAAATAAACAGTTTTATTGAAAGGCTGTAGATGACTTAGGCTGTTTTATGTCATATACATTTTTAGATTTTTACCTGGCTATTGGAAAAACCAGGTTGAGTCACTGATTTTAAATCATTTTGAAAGACAGCTTTTTAATTTATGTTTGGTCTGTAAAGAGATTGCTGTAGGACCAAAGAGATGGCTTCTATTAATCTGTCAAAGTTTAATTGTGACAGCTATACATGTGTATTAATATAGTAGTTTATGGTGTTTTCCTACTCCAGCTGTGTTTTAAGATGACAAAGTTACTCACAACCACAACATTCCTTAAGCTGTGTCACTTGGGTGGTGCTAAAATGACTGATATCCACAGAGTGAATGCGGAAAAAATGTTTGTAACATTAATATATGTTTGTACTTTATCACTGTTTATTTGCTAACAAATAACAAATAGCAATATTAACTCATGTAACAATTACAAGGACATTGATGTTCTGTGCAGATTCTGTGATTGAAATAGCAATAGATAGAGCTACTGAGAGACTACCATCTGATCCTGGTACTTCATCACAAGATTCTGTAAACGGTAAGAGCCAATGAATAGTACCTGGAAAACATTTCATCATCAATATAAGCATTGGAAAGTGCTTATATTTTGTTAAGTTGGTTCGTTTCAATCAACTATGAAATAATAACCTAATTTTTGTTTAATTACCTTGTGTGATTTGTACATAGTGTCAGTTAAAAATTGTCATGAATTCTAGACAATATTTACAAAAGCTATTACTAGACTATATAAAAAATGTGTTTATAACATAATTTTAGATGTTTACTTTAAGATGGATTATTAATTGACAGATAACAATTAGTGATAGCAAACAACCTAACAATTACCAGAACATTGTTTTTCTGTGCAGATCAATGCAATGAAGTTAGTGTGGCCTCTGATCAGAGAGAACAAGACATTATTTCATTACCCGAAGATGAAGGAGAAGACAGTCTTGGTAAGATCCAATGGAATAGTGCTTGGAAATTTGTTGCTTTCCTTTAATCATGTATCACAATACTCAATCAGTTTTCATAAGTCAATTTCAAGTTAATAAGTGTAATTCAAAAATTGTGTTAGTTACAAATAATCAAGTATTCTCTATGATACTTACCAAAGATGTTACTACTGTGGGAATTTGTAATATTTGTAATACAATTATATTTGTACTTTATAATTGATAAAGTAACTAATTAATAACGAGTAGTTGTAGTAACTGACAATAGTTGTTAGGAAATTAATATTGCAGAATATACGTCCATCAATAAGCATAACGAGCAGCATGTGTGCATTGAGGGACCAACTAGTAGGAAGTAGGAATATTCTTTGCTAGCACAAGGCTTATCTGGAAGATACAATCAAATAATTAAATAATTCATGGAATTATACAAGGCTGAATAATAAAATAAAAAACATTATTTGAGTCTTAAATATAAGCTGATGTATTATGTTTAAGACGTCTTATATCAGCTGTCATGATAGTAGCATAATAAGCTTAATAGCACATCTGTTGTAAACTTTAAATATAAGAATTTTAGATTTGTCTGAGTGCATGTGGTTTAACATGTGCAACCATGAGTGCAATACACAGTGCTAATTGGTATTGTTCATTCTTTTTTGCAGACATTGAGTCTCTCGACTAAACTGAGTGCAGAAGAACACAAGACAAGCAACGTACTAAACAGGACTTGGTTTTACAGAATAATCCATTTAAAACTAAGAATCTGTGAATTTTGACATATCAAATATTACAATTCATGGGCATACATAGGAAGGAAGTTTAGAGGGTTGAAACCCACTCCAAAAATGTTAATTCAGCTCTAAAATAGGTAATATTGCATCAATTTATAAACGTAGATGCATATAGAAGTTTGTTTAGGAACATGCCACTTTAAAATAAACTTCCTCTGATGTGTCGTTTAATTAAAAAACGTTTTTGGTAGACTATATTAATTTGAGGTGCATCATTCCACAGTATTCCTGCAGTGTTATGTTTGACAGCGAAAAGCATTCAGAGTTTAATGGAACAGTCACGCAACAAAAGAAAAGCCAAGTTCAAGGTCAAGTTGAATCATTTTCCCAATCTAAGGAAGTTATTTGCAATTGCCTCTATACCTTGAATCCACAGAGCCCCCAAAAATTAAATTTTTACTCTAAAATTAGTAAAGAAATTATTTAAGAGACCCAATCAATCAGCATAAACTGATTGGCATTGCTCTTCTCCCTGTATATTGCAGTACCTTTGTGTTGATATAGACAGTGTGGTGGACCAGATCCTTGAGGCACCAAGGCTTAAATTTGAAGGAAGGGATATATTCCTTTTAAGATTGGTCTAATTATTTAATTATGTTAAGCAAACTATTGACTTTGTGTATCAACAGAGATATTGTTAGGAGATGAAAGACCATTTTCCCCTCCACTTATAGTTGTATGAAATTCTGCCTGTTCCAGTATTCCAACTAAATAGTTAGTATACATTCATAATATTAAATGCTGATAGCTATTATAATGGGAACTGAACTGCTGTATCTAGACATCGTTAAATTTATTTTCATATATATTACTTTTCAAGAACAATAACCAAAAACAAAAATAAAGTCTTTATATTACCATAATATATGTAAAAGCCATAGAACTTGTATATATGTATATGCTAGAGATTTCCGAACAGCGAATGATGTACAATTTCATCACATCCAAACTAGTTCATCAAAGCTCACCAGCATGTTGCATTCATTCACATTCAAGTTGCTATACATGTACACACTTAGCCTAGCTATGTATAAAACATTTGTTAATAATCTTACTACTACTATTACTACTACTATTATTATTACTATTAGTTGCCTAACCTATTGAGTTGCCTATTGAGGAATAAACTAACATAATTAATACAAATCTGAGTTGCTGCTTTATTCAAAAAACAACTTTATTATACCTTTACATATGAAATAGTATTATTAATTACTAATAGTCTTAAAACTTGAAATAGTCTTATTACTTGTTCCGTACACATATTATTACTCATTTTATTATAGTGCATACAATTTTCATGTTTTTTAAATTCTATATTTTTGTTAAATACAATATTGAGTACATTAATTGTGAAAACAAAATATATTCCAGAAATACAATGGAGCCTACCTTTTTACATGGTATTACTTATGGTTTCATTATGCTCTTACATTTCTTCAACACCAGATAGTTAGGTCATCCTCTTCATTTTCCCAGCTTGAAAAATAATCCATCAATTATCCAGTTCATTACTAATGTTAATATTGAAATATAGGTTTCGACCTGTCCCTGACTAATTTCATATTCTTTGTCAACCCACTTGCCTGTTTTCAGAAAGTCTATTCTCCTTTCATATTCTCACACAGATTTATGATTTATTTGGGTACGATTTAATAGTTGGAGAAGTTTTGAAACATCTTCCCAAAAAAGCGTTAGTGCTACTTACAACTATTTACAACAGTATGCTCAGACTCTGCTACTTTCCAATCGAATGGAAATTTGCCCAAATTATCATGGTCGCAAAATCTGGCAAACCCCCTACTGACCCTACTACTTACAGGCCAATAAGCCTTCTTCCACTCTTGTCAAAAATATTTGAACGACTTCTCCTGACCAGACTAAAACAAATAGTGCCCTTTAGGTACGTGATCCCTGAACACCAATTTGGGTTCAGAGAAAAACATTCTACAATGCAGCAATGCCACAGAATAGTGAACAAAATTAGGGACAGCCTGAAAAAGAAGACGATGTGCGCAGCTGTCTTCCTGGATATTCAGCAGGCTTTTGATAAAGTCTGGCATGAGGGCCTTCTGTACAAGCTGCAGAAACAACTACCTGATCAACTATATTTACTATTGAAATCATATGTGCAAGATAGACACTTCCACATCAAAATCGAAGACACTGTGTCAGTAATCTCTCCTATAAAGTCGGGAGTGCCACAGGGCAGCGTTCTGGGGCCATACTTATATCTTATATTTACTGCCGACCCACCTGTGACAGACCACTATGATGTCATCAAGGTGCACGCCGCTAAGTACAGGAACCGCAACATAGGACACAGCAATAACCTGATCAACGAGCTCCTCAATCCATCACTGGATGTAAGAAGGCTGAAGAGACAGTGGCCAGATGACCTGACCCGGTGAACGTGGTAATCATCGCTGGGTGGTTCCCACCTCAAGTGACGACTTATACATCACTCTGTGAAATGAGTAGATTGTAAAACTGCATTATAATAAATAAAAAAAAATTATGATTTATTTCAATTTAAAAATTGCTTCATGAGATGCTATTACGTTTTTACTTTACTTGATATTGATTCAGTTGAGTTTAATTCTGGGTTATCCAGTGGAAGACAGGTAGCCCTCTGAAGCTAAAATGTCATCATTGGGATAGGAAATATCCCATAATATTTATTCGTACTATGTAATATTTTCTCATATTAATTAATTATGTACTGTTTCATATGACAATGTTAATTCACATTCAATTCCACCAAAACAGAAAGGGGTCTCTGAAAGGAATACTATCACTTATCCACCAACTGTTTCATGTCAGCATTTTTAGAAGACAAATTATGAGCTCCCAATTTGGACACTGTGTTCTGTTATCTAGTACCAATATGGTTTTTCAGACATGCTTGGCATTAGTTTTTCTTGTAAGCATTTTAAATAGTTAACATTTTATTTATCCAGAGGCATATCAGATGTTCATTTGGCCACACTACAGTCAGCACCAACCTATTGAACCTATTACAGTAATTCATTCATGATACTAAGAAATACCAGGCACAAAATAGTTATGGGACATGTAAACAGCTCTTCAACAGGAGTTAGCATAAATAACTTGAATGTGATGTTTTTAATAATTCTTAAATCTGCTAATTTGGATACACAATATGGAATTGCAGAATGTATACTGGGTAGCCACTGTGTTCGTAAGAGTCAATTAAGTGATATGTTGTACTGACTATACTGGGTGGGTGAGGGATGAAGAGAAGGGTTATATAGCCAGATGATGTTAGAGCTCTTCATTCTGTAAACAAGCTCTGCCAAAGTGAACTTGATAAGACAGAATAACTGCATATAATATTTTGGAATCCAATTTAAGAAAGTTAACAGTTTCTTGAGTTTAAAACTTTTATTAAAAAAACATAAACAAATGTTTATAAATCTCTTTTGTTTGTGTGCTAGAAAATAAATAATAAAATTTTAGAAATATCCAGTTAGTGATGGTTCTAAATATTATTAATAAGTACATGTATTTAATTGAACTTTTAAAACATTTATTTTTCTTATGTCCACTGAAGGATACATTTGTAACATTTCACATTAATAAACATTAACTTTTATTCAAACACATTTTATGGCACTTGAGTCTAGATACGTTTGTTGAGGATTTTGTGATACAACCAAATATTTTACAAAGTTTTGATAATTACATTGGGATTCTGCATATGCTCAGGTAAATAGAAGGTCTTGGTGGGAAAAATCATGATTAATAGGTCTGATAATTTCTATGATAGCCCCCAGGAAAGGAGTTTCAGTATGCATAGACAGTGCCAATAGTTTACGAGGGAGTACTCGTATTTATTGTTGTATGTGTGTCATGTTTAAGGACCTGGGAAGGGAGAATTAGAATGCGTTGGGTTTTCATCACTGCATATTACTCTCTCACTTAAAAGAATGACAGGTGTGTCAATGCAACTGTTATCAGTAGTAAGTAAATGTTTATATCTCATCAGTGTAGGTACATTGTTGACATCTTTCTGCACATGAGTGTTTCGGTTCCACTGAAGGCGATGAGCTGTGTTTGATGAATGAAAATTGTGACAACACAGCGCATTGTGGACTCAAAACTATTACTCACCTATTAACTATTACTATTATTACTATTACTATTACTCAAAACTATTACTATTATCTCACCTTACTAACAATTAAATCTGATTGGTGCATAGAGACAGGGTCAGAAATTACTGTGCAGTTAAAAACATATTAAAATCAAAGGCTTCTGAATGTTAATCTTTCAGCCTAGAGAGTTATACCAGGTGAAAGAATGTCAACAAAATACTTTCTCAGTTCGCACTGGTATAAAATAATACTAACATACAATAAAAATTCAGCATTATAATCTTAAATGGTTTTTTCGAATAAGGAAAATACATTTAAAAATTGCGGTTGGAAATTTGGTATACTGTAAAGTTAGTAAAGACTGACCGATAATGACACACTTCCTTAGCCAACATTATTTTATATTCAGAATACTCCTAAGTTGTATCTAAGTCTCCCTCTACTGAAAAATATTCTTTCCAGGATGTTTTGTACTTCTTATAAAAAACACAACAACAGTAAGTTCTTATTAAAATAAAAATATGACATACAAATTTGAATGGTAATTTAAACTTTCCTTTTAAAGCCCTCCACTAACAGTTACACTTTTTGGTACTTTGGAGAAAAGTAATTTATATATTCTTAACCAGAAATGAAATCTCAGTAAGAGAAAAAAGATAAAAAGGATCGTCCTTCAAAAGGGTACAAGGCTGCCTCTTGTTGAGAGTTGAAGTATATTATAACGATTTGTCTATATCGCTAACGAGCCACACGTTAGGTAGCACAATTTATTTCCAACGATACTTACGTTATAAATTTACAACGGATGTAATCGTAATAATAATAACAACGTGAATTGTTTAGAATCTTTCAAACATTTATTAATTAAAAAATTCAAAAATATTGCGAGTTAAAAACTTAATTAGTATTTGCATGTGTGTATTTGTAGTACACATACTTGTTAATAAAATACAAGTAATACCTCATATTGAGCATAGAAACATAATATACAAACTTATAACTATATATAACATTGATTATGATATAATATTGCTCTCGAATTGCTCAACTTCTTTAATTCTTATTAAATTCTCTAATTTTTCTTTTTAAATTATTATTATTGCATATGCATCTCTTATTTATAGCATATTAATTACTTTAAAAAAATTACTATGTATTTTCAAATTTAATTTAAATATCTTCGTTAAATTATAATTTCAAAAATATACTTTCATAAATTCAAATATTATTATAAATTACCATACAATAAACCGTTACATTTAAAAATTATTAATTTCACTTTTTGAAATTATATTGTCTTTCTTTTACATTGTTTTATTGTCTTTAATTGAGTCTTTTGTTTTTGATGAGTATATGGGTTTATTTCACCTTAATCGTGGTGGTAATTTCTCAGCGTATCCTCTTCTGGTCCTGAGTCCTTGATCCTAGTTGATCATCCGTAGTCGGTGTAGTCCTGGAGTCCGCTCCCCATCCTCCGGATCCTCTCGGTAGTCCGATGACTCGTACCGTACGGCTGGAATCTATACCATGTAGTTGGATGCTCCCTGGTCTCCAGTAATAGCCTCTGGCTGCAGCGGTGATCTCACGAAAGTGATGAAGTTGTCGGGCATAGCCTCCGGCTGCCGCTGTGGTTGGTTGAACGAGAAAGAGATAGAAGCTGGTGTGTCTCGCGTATTTATACTCTTGGGCGCAAAAATCATGTCTCGACAATTCTCTGCATGAATCAGTCTGTCGTAGCGTCTCTTCATAAACACGATTATTTACACACTTATTTCACTGGTCTTCGCAAATGCGACGTCTTTTGCAAATTACCCGATATCCATCTGGTCAGTAATTTTTATATGTACAACTGTGTGTTAACCGCTTTTCTCTATCTTAATTATTATAGGTTTTATTTACATTTATTTGCACTGTATTTGCACTTTTTATTGTTTTCGCACAATCTTTTGTATACGCGTGCGTCTTTATATTATTCACACTGTGGCGTATTTTGTTTTGTGATATTTTACACACACTTATCACAATTTAAATAATTTATTTATTGATTAACGTTTATTTAGGGGTGACGCTTTGCAGGAATTAACTGGCTGCACTCACACACGTAAGATACACGTGTACACAGACGCAGCTGTGTGTGGCGTGACTTTCCTGTTCAACCAGGCAAATTCGTTGTTCCCCTTTAAAGCTTTCTATCTGAAATATTATACTTCTGAAAATATTGATTATTTATTTTAATTTACATAAATTATCTTAACTAATTGTGCAATGCACATTACCATACACATACGTACTGTTGCAATATGTAATAATTTTATACATGCTATTTACTGTGAGCTTACTGAACCTGAATTATTTAATTTCTATGACCAAAGCAAGATTTATATTTTTTCAATGATATAACGTTTTAAGAAAATATTGAAAAATTTCAAAATTTTAAGTGTACCCTCAGATCAATAATTTTCCAGTAGAAATATTCAAGATTCATACATAATTCATGAAACAGTTAGTACTCTAGGTAGTGTAACATATGTGGGAAAACATATTGATTTTTAATAATTATGAGAAACTACAGCAGGTTTTTACTTGAAGCACTATTTACTGAGTAGAGCTGATACATAACTACAGAATAGAAACGTTGTGAGAAATAGGAACAGTAGATAATTTCAGGTACAGAAATAGTAATAATAATATTATAATAATACTGTTGCTGTTGTTGTTACAAATTTATTTATTTTTGGTTTTTTTGTATCGGCCATCTGAAGACCACATGCCAATTTCAATTCATTATTCCTTGTTCTTGTCCTTTTCTACAATATTCTTTCAACTTTTCATTATGTCTCTTCTTCCTGTCTTCAGTCCACTTTGAACCTGCGTTTTTCTCTCACTCCTACACTGGACTTCTTCCATTTTTAACACTTTTGTCAAAAAAACGTCTCTTTCATTTGCTTCTTCTATGTTTATATTATTTTTTCTACATCTTTTTTGACTTCTTTAATCCAACTTAATGTTGACTTCTTTCCCCACAGATATTTGAAGATCTGTTTGTTAACCTATTGTCGTCCATTCTATATAATGTCCAAAAATACTAGTGTTCTTTTCCTCACTGTTTCAGTTATATTTTCTATGCTTTGATATATTTAATCATTATTTCTTAAATTCCAACCTTCCGAAGTTTTTTGTGGTCCTAATATTTTACTTATAATTAGTCTTTCCAATATTTCTAGTGTATCTAAATTATAATTCAGTGCTAGACAATCCCTTGCATATAGGCATTCTGGCCTCCCTACTGTACTGTACTTGCCTTATTTTCGCAATTTTTAGATATGCCCTTTTTATTGTAAATATATTTAGGTATACCATATGCTCTTGCCATTTTATGAATTCTTTCTTCTATAGCAGATTTTTCTAAACCAGTCTTTTGAATTATTTTCCCTAGATACTTTAATTTTCTAACCCACTATATTCAACCAATATCTGTTAGCAGGAAGTTTGGCCCATTTTTAATGTTCGTGAAATATTTGTTTTTTTTCTGCAGAAATTCTTAAACCTGTTCTATTGGCTATGTCCTCTAAAAATTTAACTTATTATTATTGTTATTATTTATTATATTTTTTTAAGGAAATACCATGGAAATTAGTCTATTTTAAATCCCGGAAATCTTTTTGGCTGTTTTTAATTTTTATTTTGTTTTTAATAGCTTGATATATAATGCAAAGGGTTTTATACAATAATTACAATTTGTTTTCTTTACAATATTTACAGTTCATATTGTTACGACATTACAGAACAGTCTACGTGTTTGTCGAATGTGCCAGAAGAATCCCGCTCTAATTTGCGTGGCATAAGTGACTCTAGACGCATTCGCGAGAGTTTTGTCGAAGCCGCCAACCGCGCGGACTGTGTCAAGGCCGCAATTAATTACGTAGTACACACTGGAGCTAAGACGTAGTTTGGAACGTTCTGGTCTGTGAGCGAAGGTATAAATACATGGCCGCAGCGGCCTTAGTTTTCACTATAGTTGCGATATATTTACAGTGCGGTCCGAGTTTATTGTCAGGCGATTACAAGTAATTATCGGGCGATATTACTGTGTGCGTTCAAGTGGTTATTAGTGAAGTGTTTAATAATCGGGCGGAATATTGTAATACAATTGTGTTTTAATATTAGCTGACATTTATTTGTGTGTGAACAATTTTTATTTGATTTGTTGTAAGAGACTGTGTTGTTAATTACGAACTGTTTAGCTGTGAAAATTAAAGCTGGAGATTAGTGACTTAATTGGTGTCCTGATTTTGTTTCCACTGTACCTACGATGATCGAGTAGACCGTCATAACAGTTGTGTCAGAACTGGGTTAGAACGGTTAACAATGGAAACAGCGGACACATTGTACAAGACGAGGTAATTCGTAACTAATCGGTAAACAATGGATGCCAGTCAGATGATGGAAGCTTTCCAAGCGCTGCTGCGGCATACACGGGAAAAGACAAAAGAAGAATGAAGACAAGAAAGAGAAGAAGCAGAAAAACGACACGATGAAAAACGCAGGCAGGAAAGAGAAGAGGCTGAAAAACGTCAGGAAGCACTAATGTTAGAAACAGAAGAAAGACAAAAAGAAGAACAAAGACAAGAAAGGGAAGAAACAGAGGAACGACGTAAACGTGAAACATAAGACATCAAGGAGTTAATACAGGACCAAAAGCAGATACAAGAACAAACTCCTGCAGAGTTGGGTCTCCTACGAGGTGAGCTTAATAAGCAAGTTACTAAAATATTGGAGGTACAAGAGTCAATGATATTAAAAATAGCTAAAGTAGAAAATCTGTCTCGAATGTTGAAGAATCGATGTCTACAAAAATATCTGTCATAGAAGAATCTGTGTCAAATAAAATATCTGCAGTAGAAAACTCAATGGCAAACATAAGAGAACAAATTAAAAGTGAAGTTGAGCAGTTCATGAAAATACAACCAAAACAAATTTCTGAACAGAATGTACCCATGATAAAGACAGAGAAAGGCACAGAAAAGAAGTCAATAGAGAAGGTCACCTCCTCTGCGGTTGGGACAGTTCATGTCAAGGGCCCAACCTTTGATGGAAGCACGCACTGGGCGACGTATTTACGCCAATTCGAAGCTGATGCATGCGCAAATAATTGGACAGAGAAAAACAAGGCTGTATCACTTGTTTTTGTATTAAAAGGATCTGCAGTAGAATTACTACAGAAAGTGCCACCTGACAGCCAAAACACCTGTGCCGAATTGATAAAAGCTCTGGAATTACGGTATGGTGATAAACATTTGCAAGATGTGTACTACGCTTAGTTGAGAACAAGACGACAACGTTCCGGGGAGAGTCTTCGAGAGTTTGAAGCAAGTATCGACAGATTGATTAGATTGGCCTATCCTGAAGAACCAGAAGATTTTCGAATAAGGTTTGCGGTGCAGACATTTATTGATGGCATCGGAGATTGTGAACTTCAGCAAGTGTTACGAATGGCAAGGCACCGAAATAGCTCAGAAGCTCTTGTTCACACCCTACAGTTTGAAGCTGCCAAGTCAGCGTCCCACTACATTAATGGGTTTGTGCCATCACATTGCAGTCAGAAAATCCCAGTATCACATTGCCGTTACGATGGGTGCAGAAAAACAATGTTGTCGGACAAACAATTCAAAAGTTCAAGAGAGTCGCAACGATTTGAAAAAGACAGAAGACCGAAATGTTACAACTGAGGAAAACGTGGTCATCTACAGGTAGACTGTTGGGAGAAGAAGATACCGAGAGAAGAGAGTGATCGCACCAATTGGAGAAGTAAAGCCCCAAAACAGCACACAGTTTCCACGCTACATAAGACCAGTGGAAAGTTGATTGTTAATGGATTTGCGGAAGGTAAAGAAACATCATTTACAGTTGACACGGGCGCAACAGTGTCTATTGTGCTCCCTGACTTAGTCAGCAACCACCAGCCTCTAGTTAGCTCTTGTATAATACAGACTGTGACTGGAAGCCCCGTCAAGGTGCTAGGAAAGGTAGACATACGTGTACGCCTGGGTCTTCTCGAGTTTAGCCACCAAATGCTCGTTGCAGACATTGTCGATGAAGTGATTCTTGGCACGGACGTTATGAATGTCTACAGATTCGTTGTGGACATAAAAGATAATATCCTGAGGGTCGGCCAAGAGAAGATAAAGCTTTGCATGGCTAAAATTACAGGGTCTACTAACCATTCAATTAAGCAAGTGGCATTGGCCGAAGAAAAAGTCAACAGGTCTGGTCAAGAGGAACACTCCCTATTGGAAGCGGAAATGGAGGAAGAACTAGCAGAGGAAATACAAATAAGTGTAACGACAAAAGAAGTGATTGGAAAGCCAACTATGTTTGTCGAGACAAAACTCTTGCTTGTTCCTGAGCTGATAGAAGCGCCCGAGGGAAACGTAGCTGAAGATGAGGTTACGCAAGAGGTTGTTGACGAGAACCAAACAGACTTGGATCAGCCAGTGGTGTTTAGGTCATCAGTACATGACGCAACGGGAGTGATTCCAGCAAAACTAGTGGTTGAGCGAAAGACTCGCATTCCTGGGAACGTGATTTTCGGATCACACGAGACTGAATTCCAAGAACCGGAGAATTATCTTTCGCAAGGAGGTCCACCTAGATCACCTGGTCGAGTATTATTTCAGAGACGGTTTGCCAGTTCGAGACGAACAGGCTTAAGGAGGAGGCAGTATTACGACATTACAGAACAGTCTACGTTTTTGTTGAATGTGCCAGAAGAATCTCGCTCTAATGTGTGTGGCATACGTGACTCTAGACGCATTCGCGAGAGTTTTCTCGAAGCCGCCAGCCGTGCGGACTGTGTCAAGGCCGAAATTAATTACGTAGTACACACTGGCGCTAAGACGTAGTTTGGAACGTTCTGGCCTGTGAGCGGAGGTATAAATACATGGCGGCAGCGGCTTTAATTTTCAGAATAGTTGCGATATATTTACAGTGCGGTCCGAGTTTATTGCCAGGCGATTACAAGTGATTATCTGGCGATATTACTGTGTGTGTTCAAGTGGTTATTAGTGAAGTGTTCAATAATCGGGCGGAATATTGTAGTACAATTGTGTTGTAATATTAATTGACATTTATTTGCGTGTGAACACTTTTTATTTGATTTGTTGTAAGAAACTGTGTTGTTAATTACGAACTGTTTAGCTGTGAAAATTAAAGCTGGTGATTAGTGACTTAATTGGTATCTTGATTTTGTTTCACTGTACCTACGACGATCGAGTAGACCGCCGTAACAATATGAATTTTTCAGAGATGGTCTTTTTATTGCAATTTGTGACTGAAAACTAACTTTGGCAGTTTCCCCAAATCTTCAAATTTTCCAGAACCACTGGAAATGAATTGATATTATCTTCACAAAAGGGGTTTCTCTCTTCTAGTCTTTAAGGTTAAGGGATATTCTGTCAAATGTGTGACCATAGTACTCAGTGTCTTTTCGGAGAGCGTTGATCAGCAAGTAAAGTGAAACATAATTCAATACAAAGGTTTTGTAAAATATATAAAAACACTTGGTAAGTTTCACAAATTTTTTAATTAACTCTGACAGCTGTTTCGACTATCTAAGCCATTGTTCAAGAGGCGATAGAATGAAAATTACTAAACAACAGGATGTGAGTGGAGTGTAGGTGGTGAACATCTGTTTAGGGCGTATCTGGAACATCTGTGTTGAGATGGCGAGGGGTGTGTGCAAGAGACAAGGGAAGGTCAGGTGTCTTTAAAAACTAAATACAATCATGAATGCAAAATATAAAATTAACTAAACTAAATATAATCTAAATGAAAAATATAAAATTAACTGAACTAAATATAAACTGAATGCAAAATTTAAAATAGTGATGAACATTCAAAATAATATAAAATAAACTAAACTAAATAACAGATTTTAATAAAGAGGATACACAAAATTCAGTCTGTTCATTGGCTAAATTTTTGTTACTTTTTATTGCTTTTTTAATTTCTAAAATTTCTAACAAATCCATTTTTTTACCTGTTTGTATGTTGTGGAGTAGTGTTATGTTTTTTCTGTCTATGAAGTGATTGTGTTGTAAGCAATGATCTGCAAAACCTGTGTTAGATGTATTGGTTAAAATCGCCTTGTTATGTTCAGAAATGCGACGTTTCAAAGCACGGCCACATTGCCCGATATAAATAGCATCGCATTCTGCACAGTGTATTTCATAAACTCCATAGTTCAGTTAATTTTATATTTTACATTCAGATTATATTTAGTTTAGTTAATTTTATATTTTGCATTCATGATTGTATTTAGTTTTTAAAGACACCTGACCTTCCCTTGTCTCTTGCACACCCCCCTCGCCATCTCAACACAGATGTTCACCACCTACACTCCACTCACATCCTGTTGTTTAGTAATTTTCATTCATTCGCCTCTTTGACAATGGCTTAGTTAGTCGAAACAGCTGTCAGTTTTAATTTAAAAAATTTGTGAAACTTACCAAATGTTTTTATATATTTTACAAAACCTTTGTATTAATATGTTTCACCAAGTACCCAACGAGTCATCAGTTAATATCGTGAAACATAATTAATGAAAAATAGTGAAACGTTCATGAATAAACAACAATTTTACGGTGTCACAACATGGAAAGAATATTGTTTATATAAACTAATTGGTGTGGCGACAGAAGCAGTCTAAAAGTTAATATATTGGTTAGGATTCTTCAAGTTTTCAGTTTTCAAAGCGATTGATAGTGCTTTATGCTTTTTAAATGAAGTAAAGTCCATAAAAACCCCTTGTACATCTGGTAAGTACTTATGGGTGAAGCTCACAGCATGAGAAGCTTCAAAATTGTAATTGTGTGTGTGTGCGTGCCCACACGCGTACGTAATGCAGATAATAACAGCAAAATAATAACAGGAATTTAATAATAATAATAACAAATAATGATATGTTCAATGTTAAGAGTAATAGTTATAATAAATAATCAATTTTTTCCGGTGAAAGTTTTGTGAGGATCAGTCAAAAATATAACACAAATTTTAACTTATTTGTGTCGACGTTTCGACAGTGTTTATTGTCAACATCAGGACCTGTGTACGAATAGAAAAGAACTGTCAAACACAACAGAACAATTATTTCAGTGAAGGTGTTTGTGTAATTGAGTGTGTGGGCGTGTGAGCGCGCGGCACACGCGCGTGCATACGTGTGTATCATTGTATATGTGAACGAGTTGAGACAGTTTGTTTTACATCATCAAATATTGTCTTTAAAGACAACGAGAAAATTATAATTTCACAGAACTTAATTTATACAATTTTACAATTTAAATTACTCATAATGTAATGGTATTTGTAACTACTGTATTTATAAAAGCAGTAATCAACAATTAAATATTAGAATTGGTACGAAAACGTTTATACATATACCAATCAACATATAGCATAGTAAAATATATTATAGCTAAATACAGATTATAGGGATGTTCAATTACATAATTATTAAAATTATTTTTATCATGTTTCACTCACTGCTGGTTTTAAAAACACCGTCATTAATTTAGAAATTTCTAAGTTACACAATAACATTAGAATTTACGAACTGACATAAGAGAATTTACATAATATTACAAACGCAAGTTCATGGTAAACCTTTCTATGGATAATACTTATAATCATATTCTTGTAAATTATAGTACAGCGTATTATAGATTATTGTAAATTATGTATATGTCAACAATCACACCACTCCCTCACCAATTCTCTCTCTACCTCTCACTCTCTTTCCCTCTCACTCTCACTTGCACTCTCTCTCACTCTCTCTCTTTGTCTCTTTCTACAATAGCCCTCTAAAACTCTCACCATCTCTATTTTCACTATCCTCCTCACATACATTAGAGAATTATAGATTAGCAACTTACATTAAAGAGTTACAAAATACGAGATACACACACAACATTATAGATAACCAATCTATTATATGAAAATGGTTGTTACCTAATATTTATATTATTGTACAATGTTATTTACCTAGAACTTGGTCTATACAAAGTACCATAGTCTCATGTACGTTTATGTATATGTCGGTAGTCATAATCTCTCTCTCCCTCCCTATCTGTCTGTGTCTCCACCCCTCTCACTCTCTCTCTGTCTCTTTCTAGAACTCAAACTAGAGAGAGCTCTCACCATCTCTCATTACACTCTCGCGTGCTCTCTCTCACGCTCAATCTTAAACAGCTATATAAACCTCAAATAACACACGCAGGCGCGCACGTGTTAATATAACAAATTAGGTATAAATATAACTGAGGAAGAATGAGCTCAGAAAAGAAGCTAAATGTATGAGCTACCTGAAACTAAAATAAGTATAATGTTGCAGCAGGATAATAAAAGAATATGGCACATGAACATATTACGATTAATATCAACTTTAACTCCTTAGTGTTATCATTAACATCTATAATTTAAGAACACATTGAAATTGATTTCTCATTACAATTTGGCAAATTAAGAAACTATGATACAATAACTGATCAAAATTATACAGATAAAATAAAATTCCTGTAGATTCAATAATTGAAGGAGATACAGGGGCTTATGGTTCAAAATTCATTCGAATTTATTATATAAAAGCTCGCAGTCAGTATGTATCACTGATGTCCAATAATTGTTGACATTACAAAGGATATTTACTTCATAAGTAAATATGAACATCATAATGAAGAAGGTGGAATAAGTAATTTTAAAAAGTCAGAAGACGATTGTTGTATTGAATATATTGCTATTATACACGAATGCATATAAGCTAATAGATCTTTTTATTTAAACAGCATCCATAGGCGTCACAAACCGACATGCATATTGGTTAAGTGCTTGTGTACGATTATATAAAATCATGAGTGTACATACAGTACAGTATATGTATGCATGTTATGAACATAGGAGGATAATACTTAATAATACACTGGTATACATTGTATTTACAAGGTATTGTAATACTTAAAGTAGCTGCAAATAACAAATTTTACAAGAGACTTTTTCTTAAAAAATAAAGAAAATATTCATTGTATACAAAAACGTAATAGTCTTAGATGACATTATGAGGAAATAAATAGCAGACTGGAATAAATGATGTTGAAAGTGTGTATAAATCTGTGGCAGCTAGTATTATCTTATCAAACTTGCACAAACACCTGTTTAGAATAATAAAATTATAAAATAAAAATGAAAACAATCAATAAGAGTATCATTAATTTAAATGGAAATTATGTTAGTTTCGATATGATGACATCTATGTACAATTCAAATGTGGCAACCTGGCAATTGTTAAAGTGAACTTTAACAATAAATGGCAGAGCTCACTGTACAAAAATTTGGAAGCATGACACTCTCCACAATTTTCAATGCTGTAAACATAAATTAAGTTGTTGCACATGATTTGGAACATTACTGTTAGAAGCATTATAAGGAATAGTACAACCATTTTCATTTTAGCTGTTTAAGCTGCTTAACTGTACTTTTCAAGTACAGTGTTAAACTATAACATTTTGCCTTATTTTTGTGAAAAATGAAAATAAGATTGTTGCCCATTATTTTTAAGTTCTAAAATTAGAATAATTTTGTATAACTGCATAAATAATATTATAAATTCTGTTTATTACATTTTATTGAAATGTCGTGGTTTTTGCTGCTCTGGCTTTTAATATTACAAAAAACCTTCTAGACATTAATTTCTTGAAAATACAGAGTAGGACATGTCAAAACAAAACACTAGGATGACCAGTCCTCCATAAATAATGAAAGTTATTTAATGAATAATATTTATTAATAAATTAAATATCAAGTGGTCAACAATTTAACAAACCTTTAATACTTACTGTTACAAAAATGCTAACTGTGTGTTGTTGTGATCAAAAATTTCTGTTTTCCATGTTATTTGTTTGGTAACAAGTATTCCCAGTCAAAACTTAGAATTACGTATATTAATAACGTTATAAAAAAACACACTTTAAGCATAAAATGTTTATTACAGAATGCTTTACAACTTATTTTTTTGCACAGTCAACCCAATACAGCAGCTAGTGAGTGAATATAAACGTAATTTGTTCTGCTCAAAAAAAATACACAGTTTCAAGCCTATTTAAATAAAAAGAAACTACAGTAAAAAAATGTCTATGTCTGTCTATTGTTTAAATGTATTGTATACTTACCCCTCACTTTACCCGTTAACTAAGAAAAGACTGAATACAGGACAAATCATTCATTGCTATAATATTGCTGTTTGTTTTTACAATTTTATGTTATACAGTAGAGTCTCGATAGTTCGAGGTTCGATAGTTCGAGATTCCGTATAGTTCGAGGTACCCCTTTGACTATGATGCAAAGTATTTTGTTTTCAAATATAGGCCTACATACAGTACAATTTTTAATATTACTGTATGCCATTTTAAATTTTAGTGTTTGCATTTAATAAATAAATTTGTGAGTCTTAACGAAACGCTATTTGAATTTTTTTTAATCCTCTTGAATATAACCTAATTAAACGTATGACGATTCGTCGTCGATTTTTCCTTTTCCTTTTGCTCGCGAATGTTCTTGAAAGCCCGCGCAAATTAGTAAACAAAACCCACATACACAGCACACCAGTTTACAGATTTTGTATAACACTTCTTTTAGATAAATTTCCAGCATACACTTTACATTATCACGCAGAGACGCTCCACAGTAGAAAGCAAAGTACTTTAGGGTTAACTCAAATGTGGCATAGCGGCAGAGCGCGGGAGATCCGCTAACGGCAGATAATACCTGCATTTTACGTAGTTCGAGTTTTTCGGTAGTTCGAGGTTGGTTTGGTCCCGATTACCTCGAACTATCGAGACTCTACTGTAATATCTTTTTTGTAAATTGTTTATAAACAATATTAGGCAATTATTATGACTTACAATATAATTATTATTTGTATTATATACTGGAACATGCCAGTAGTATATGTATGTATGCGCTGGGACTCAAAAAACAGCCATGTATGCGCTGGGACACAATACCCACTATGTATGTATGCGCCAGGACAAAAAAAACAGCCATGTATGCGCTGGGACACAATACCCCACTATGTATGTATGCGCTAGGACAAAAAAAACAGGCATGTATGCGCTGGGACACAATACATGTATGCGCTAGGACACTCGCTATTGTCTCCCCCCCCTTTTAGTAAAAAATGTAAATATAAACAGTAAAAAATGTAAATATAAACAATAAACAATAAACATTCCTAAAAAATGTAAATATAAACAGTATAAAATGTAAATATAAACAGACGGCGTTTGTTGACACGCCCCCGCCCCGCGTACACAATAGACATTCCGAGTTCGTTGACGTGTTTTTTTTCTCCTTTTTACAGTGTAGACAGCGTGGCGTCCGTCCGTCTTTACCTAAATATATTACATTTTTATTTTGTAATCGTGATGGTGTCTTTAACGATTGTGTTATTCTATAGTAAACCGTGACCTTGAAACATACTGACCTAGTAACAAAAATGTAAATATAAACACGCTGACCTAGTAAAAAATGTAAATATAAACAGACGGCGTTTGTTGACACGCCGAAAACTTTTTGATGTACACATAAACATTCCGAGTTCGTTGACGTGTTTTTTTTTCCTTTTTTAGCGTCGTCTTTACCTAAATATATTAAATTTTATATGTAACGATTGTCTTGGTATACAGATAAGAGCGTCGTCTATACCCTAAATATATTAAATTTTATATGTAACGATTGTCTTGGTATACAGATAAGATATGAATTAGCTTAGTCGGTAACGTGCAACTGTATTATTCTAATAATAGATTATATGTAAGGTAAGTATCAATTGTTCAATCCCTAGTTAATTCATACTTTTTTTTTTTTTTTAATATATTTATTTTCATTATTTTTATACTTTTTTATTTTCACGTTTTAACATGAATTTGTTTTTAGATATGTTAACCGATAATAACGTTTATATAATACACGTTTGCAGTTGGTTTATTAGTGTTCCAACGTGAATTCTGAAAGTAACATCCTAGTTAATAACATGTCGGTAGTTAAAAATTTACTATATATAGTAATTGTTCAAATATTACTAATAAATTCTTTAGCCGATAATACAACACAGATTGAAGTGGATAAAGTTAAGCAATATTTATATGAGTATGGTTATCTTCAAACAGATGATGAATCTTTGTTGCAAGCGGTAAATGAATCAGATATTACTAATGCGTTACTTATATTTCAAGAATACTATAAATTACCTACTGATGGTAAATTAAATAATGAAACTATAAATTTAATGTTAAAACCTAGATGCGGTAATAGTGATATTATTTTTGATTATCGAGTATCCAGTTTTAAATGGAACAAGCCTGAAGTAACATGGCATTATTATTTAGCGAATCAAGAGGTGTTAGAATTGACTAAACAAGCTTTTGCAGTATGGGAGGAAAAGTCTGGTATACGTTTTAAACATGATAGAGTAAATACAGATATTTTAATTTCTAATAAACGATTGAAACATATGATGCAAAAAGAATCGTGGCAATGTACGAGAACGTTTGACGGTAAAGGTGGAACATTAGCACATGCATATTTTCCTGATTATAATAATTCAAGGCGAGAAATTCATATTGATGAAGACGAAAAGTGGTCATATTCGACTGATAACGTTGTTCCTCTTGGCCACACAAGTTTGTATGCAACGTTAATACATGAAATCGGTCATGTTATAGGTTTATCACATTCAGATGTATCAGATTCTGTAATGTATGCTTATTACAACGGTAAAATAGAGTTAGGTGATGATGATGTTTTAGCCATTCAAAATTTATATGGTAAGGCAGATAACACTTCTATAATATCTTTCATACCGGAGTCGCCATCTTCTTCGGTACCAAAAATACAAAACGAGCATCCTATAGATACAAATAAAATCGATCTTTGTAATTTTAAAAATATTAATTTATTTTTAATTGCTGATAAACGATTATATATATTATATAAAAAATGGTTGTGGATAATAAATCCGGCAGAAATGATATATACCAAACCGCTCATAATAGAACATTGGTTAACGTTTCTTCCAAAGAACTTCACAAAAATTTTAGCTGTATATCAAAGACCATCTGGTGAGATAGTTATGTTTATAGATTCTTTGGTATTCATGTTCGATTTAATGAGTCTTAAATTAAGTCATGGTTATCCGAAGCATATCCAATCTTTATTTAACATACAACCGGATAATTTACATGCGGTATTCAACAGTTATACAGGTAAAACTTATATATTTCATGATGATAATTATTATAGAGAAGTCAATGAGTGTACGTTTACTACTAAATCATGGGGTTATATATCTGAAACATTTCCTGGAATACCGCCTAAAATCGATTCATCATTTAGATTTTCTGATGGTAATTTATACTTTTTTAAGAACAATACTGTGTATGTCTTTAATGAATTTACGGGTGAGTTAGTTAGAACAGAAAAAAATAATCTATCTATATTCGGATTGAAATGTGTAAATGATGATGTACTATACAAATTAAAAGAATTAATATTACAATTGATAATTCAAAAGAAAGACCAATCGATATCAAATAATAATCGATAGTAATGTTGATGAACAAGAATAAAAGTTCAGTTTCCAAGAGCATAATGATTTGAACGTATAGTTGTGAAGAATACGTGAAGCGGTTAACATGGAGAAAGGAAATATTCATGCTTTCAATTGGTGTATATATTGCATAGAATCTACTGATTCAACGTTTAATGAAATATGTTATTTTGTAAATAATGAATTTTAATACTATTACGCATATTCAATTTATGCACAAACTTTTGTATCCGACATGTAAAACTGTACGTTATATATCTTATAAATATGAAGACTATATCAGATCAAAAAAGTGTGTTGCTAATTTTGTTAATATATTAAAGTGAAAATAAAATTTATAAAAAACAGAGTTGATGTGTTTTTGTTAGATATTTGTTTAACCTTATTACATTTTATATGTAACGATTGTCATTCTATAGTAAACAATTATACGTAAGGTGGTTTATTAGTGTTCCAACGTGAATTCTGAAAAAATTTTACTAACGAAACCGTCATTGATAAAGAGTACAGCAGATAATCCCATTGAACCTTTTTAATCAATGTAAACATGACCTCAAGATTAACACTGACCTATTAAAAACATATAAACATATACAGACGGCGTTTTTTTTGTTGACACGTATACGTTCTTGTGATAACGTTTTATACTCCATTTTTGATAGTTCAGTCAAAATGAAGAATTTAACACTGCAAGATGTCTTATTTCATCCTATGTTTGATAGATTCGTCATGAATAAAACAAAAGTAGAGATTGAATTTATGCGAGATATATTGTTGGTACTTCTAAAGTGTCGTAAAGTGTTGGAATTTTATAATTCAGACGGACTGAAAGAGATTACACCGGAACGTAGAGGACAAAGCGGTGAGGCGTTTATACATTTTCTTGATGTCCATGGGCACATGAATCTACTGTGGATGGGCCGGACACATGTGTTTGTTGTTATATATCTACACATTGTGGTGATATCATTAAGCTTCTCGATGAACGATTCAAGTGACTTTTATATAACGGTAAGTACTCCAAGACACTATTGTATATTACAATTTTTGTGTAATTAAATATATAGAATGTATAAAAAATAAAAAATGACAATAAATCATTTTTTTTTTGTTCAGGTATTAAAAACATACACATACATAAAACTATGTTACAGATCATTTTTTATTATTCGGATACTTAACAAAAACAGTTTACAATATAATACATGTACATAAAAAAGATTCTAAAAAAAAAATTGTTACATTTACAATATAATAAATGTTAATTCAGGTATTAAAAATACATGAACATAAAAAGATTCTAAAAAAATATAACAAAACAGTTTACAATATAATACATGTACATAAAAAGATTCTAAAAAAAAAAAAATATGTTACATATCAATGTGATAGCAAGAGTTTTGATTTTTACTAGATAGGTAAAACTCACTTTAAACAAAATAAAAATGTTATTAATTAACATGTGATAGCAAAAAGATTGATTTTTACTAGATAGGTAAAATTCACTTTTTATTTACAAAATAAAAAACGTTATTTTGTTTTAAAAAACTTGTTTTATCATTACGCTAATGAATAATGACCGTACGGTAGTGTATCTATTTTATTATCACAAGGGATTCTTTTATTGTCTAAATTACTTAAAGCTAATTTGTTACACGTAATTGTTTCAACTAAATGTTTTTTTGATCGGAATAATTTCATCAGTCTATAATTATTTATAGTTTTAGAATAGACGCACTTTTTGAAATCTTCAAAACTTATATGTTTGCTGATAACGTTTTTTTTAATCCCTTTTGCCCTTTTTTTAACTTTGTTATCTACCGTTTTAAATGTATATAATTTAGAGCGTAAGCCGATAAATTCTTTAATTGGTACACCCGAACATTCATCTTTAAATTTCCCGATAATTTTTTTATTTTCAATTGAATAACAGGGATGATTGGGTGAATAATCTGACGTATCAAAGTGTGTAACTAAATCCGGTTCTAATATATCTTTGTAAAAATCTTCTGTATGAATTTCGTAAAAAAGGCTATCTGTATCTGTATACAATAGGGAAATTTTTTCACCGTATTTTTTCTTCATTATATCATAATGAAAATCATACATTAACGTTTTACTTATTTCTAATACGCTTAATCCGATATATATTGGTTTATCTAAAAATAAATGTTTTTTATCCGATAATACCGCACATAAAGATTTATTATAAATTATTCTGTCTTTAAATACCGGTTGTGTAATTAAATTTAATAATTTTTTTTCATCACTTACAAGTTTAAGGTTAATTCTTTTCCTAACGTTCTCCATACATTTACCGAACACTGAGTTGTTTAATAATTTAAAAAAATCTTTTTCAAAATCATTTTTAGCTTGTTTTCGTTTTTCTGTATTTAAATCAATGTACGTTTTTAACCAAGGGCTCTGTAAAAATTCTAAAATACGATGAATTTTTATAACTTTTATACCGTGTTTAACAGCTTGTTTTAAATTAATGTAATGACATATATATTTTTCTTTATTTTCTAATGTTGTTAACAATTTTTGTTGTTTTGTTCCTTTAACACATTCATTAACAGGTAAAAACGGTAAATCGCTATGATGATTATGTAAGTGATGAGGATACTCGACGTCTACTTCTAAAATATAACCAACAGGAGAATCGTCTGCAATATCTAGTATATTAAAATTAGGATCGTTAGGATCCTTCCAAGTAAAACCAGCATATGGCATACATTTATTCATTGCCCAACCGTACAGATTATTCGCGTCTAAATAAGTTAAATATTTAATTGGGTTAGTTACATCAAACGTTTCTGGAATATATTTATTATTAGCAACAGATTCTTTTTTTATGCAAATACTCAGCCCCCCCCCCGTACCCCGTTTTCACATAAGAGGTACATTTCGTAATCAGTTAATAATTCTAGTTTAATTTTTGTATAACTTAACATCGCATCAAAAGCAAAACCTGGTATTGTAAAGTAGTGTGCACAGTCTAGTTTATAAGATTGCATACAAAGAGATCTAAAATTTTCAAAAATATCACATAATATTAAAACATCAATTTTTAAATATAGATCGCTATACTCTCCAAGTGTTTGTATATTAAAATGATTCCAAACATTACAAGCATGTTCACAATCAGCATTTCCAATTTCTGAATCATTTAGTGAACTATAAAAACATTCTTTTGGTGGTAATCTACGTTCTTCCAATTTTTTCCAGGAATTCGTATATTCATAAGGGTACACACCTATTCTGGTAACTAGTGGCATACTTTTTGCAGAAAAAAATTTTCCAATATGAAAAAATTTATCCTTAGGCAGGTTATTACTAAGCTCAGCCAACGGATAATTCATAAAACGATAAGTGTCAATAAATCTAATATTAAAACCCGAACGTGTTTTTTTTGCAAAAGAAATATACTTTTCTCTAGTATTAGGAATTACATGAATATTTTTTATATCATAACCCAATTGACGCACTATAAAATGCGAATCATAATTAGAACTACCATGTATGAAAACAGGTACAAATTTCTGTTGTTGTCGTTTCAAGTTACACGTATTACATAATGTTGAACGAAATTGACCAGTTAAATGACAATGATCTCGAACTTTAGGATATAATAATGTAAATTCCTTGTTACACATCTCGCAATGTGTGACCGATTTAAATTTCATTTTATCATCTCGAGTCATATGTAACGGAATATTTTGTTTAATAAGTAAACCGATTAAATTAATTTTTTCAACTAAAAATATCATAAATTTTTTCGCAGCATTTTTACCACGATATAAGTATGGTTCCGAAGGCAATTGGTTTCTTATACTTTCAGGGATATTGCTATCTATAACAAAATATACGCAAAAACTCATTGGAATATGAAATTCATTAATTGCAGTAAATTTGTTTTCGGGGTTGGGCAAACAAGTACTAACAGGTTTCAAAATACATTCGAAATCTGCATATACTACAATAGGAACTCTATATTGATAATGAAATTTATTAAATTGTAATATGTTGTTATCAGTAGTGGGTAATACTATTTTTACGGGAGAATATTTTCCGCAATATCTATTATGATTTTTCAATTGTTTTGACTTTTTAGTAAAAAACGATAAACAACGTTTACATATTTCAATTTTTTCTGTATGTTTTGTTAACTGTGATCTTATTAACTGGGAAAAATTCTTTATATAACAATAATGATAATTAGCATTATTCGACATATTTAATACTAAAAGGTCAAAATGATTATTCTTTTCTTCCTTACACACTTTAAGAGGAAAAATTGATTTCTTTTCATCAATAGAATAAATGTTAATAGAAACGTTATTAGTTTTTTCGAAACGAAAAATTTGGTTTAAAGGTGTAGGAAAGTCTATATGTCTAAAATCAAACTTATTTTCTAAAACAAAATAACGAAAATTAACACGTTCAATGTGAGGTCCAGTTACATAACGAGAGAGGATTGCCCATTTAAAACAATAATTATCTTTATTTTTAGGATTTATTATACATTTTTTAATTTGTAAAAATTTTGGAAGTTCAATATATGAAGCTCCTCTTAATGGTTTAAATCGATTTATACGTAATAAAATTCCGTCTATACGGTGAAGACTCCATCCGGAACCTTTACCCATATATACGTCTTCATCATAACAAATTTCTTTAATCGCATTGTTAACTATTATGTTAACATTATCGTTTTCTATAATCGGAATATTTTTTGTTTTAAAGGCTCTGTCTTGTGTTTCATTAATAACGGGTTTTATATATGTACATTCAACTATAATGTTAAATTTTACCGGACCAAACATTGAAATAATATTACTTAAAATTGTAACTATATTTATTTTAATATAAACTAACAGCAAGCAAATATCCTTATAATTATTACTTGTATTTTTGTAAAAATATGTTTTTAAATTACCTTTAAAGGCATTCTCTATCTCAATAAAGCTATTGGATTCTACAATTTGTTGTAATCTAATAGATTTTAATCTAAAATTTGGTATTGATGATGAAGATGATGATGATGATGATGATGATGGTAGAGATGATAGTGGTGTTGACCGTGTTTGTCTGTGTTTACGGGCGAATACTTTCCGCAATATCTTTGATTTTAATCTAAAATTTGGTATTGATGATGAAGACGATGATGATGATGCTGGAGATGATAGTGGTGTTGACCATGTTTGTCTGTGTAATCCACCCAAATCTGAAACATGTGATGGACCAGGTTGTGGATCGTTTTCGTTATTAAAATCTTGATGTCTGCTGTGCGATGAACCAGGTAACTGACCCCAATTTGGTACACGCGATGGATCGGGTTGTGTTGAAGGTATTCGTTCGTATGATGATGAATTATCTATCATCTGTTCTTGTTCGACAGCATTTCTTATAATTTGTCGTTTTTTAAACGGTAGATTTTTATCCATAATCTGTAGGAATATATTTAAAACAAAAAATATTCATATCAGTTCCATATTTATAAAAAATAATTGTTCAATATTTTTTTGTTGGCGTGTTCTTTTTGTATGGAATATGTATTTGTTATAAACGAATAATATTCTTAGTAATTTTACTAATGTAAATTACAATAGAAAGAGAGGTTATCTATGATTATACTTACAATTTTGTACAAAAAATATTCATATCAGTTCCATATTTATAAAAAATAATTGTTCATATATTTTTTTGTTAGCGTGTTCTTTTTGTGTGGAATATGTATTTGTTATAAAACGAATAATATTCTTAGTTATTTTACTAATGTAAATTACAATAAAAAGATAGGTTATCTATGATTATACTTACATTTTTGTAAAAATCCAATGTATTGAGACCTATGCTGGCTAAAAACCAATCTATTGCTATAAATTGTTTTTTATTGTATGGCTATTTATACTGTCAACCGACCGATAACAGGAAAACAGTAAACAATGTATTTTGAACCAATACCGTGCTGTTGTTTAAATTTTTTAAAAACTGTTGTCAATAAAATGCGCTGTAACTGATACTGAATAATCGGTAATTATTTAACCTCTTGATCTCGTATTTTTTGTTGTTGTCGGTAAACAAAATATTTACTTGATCTTTTAATCTTCTACTTACGCGTATTGAGAAGGTGTGAAACTGATAATGTATTTTCTGTGTATATAAACCGATTGAAAATTGTGGTTAAATTTTTTTAAACTGTTGTCAATAAAATGCGATGTGACTGATAATGAATAATCAGTAATAATTACTTGACCTCTTGATCTCGTATTTTTGTTGTTGTCGGTAAACAAGTTATTTACTTGACCTTTTAATCTTCTACTTACACGTATTGAGAAGGTGTGAAACTGATAATGCATTTTCTGTGTATATAAGCCGATTGAAAATTGTGATTCAGCATCCAGAAACATACCAGCTACTACAGTCTGCGATCGTCATTAAGGTAATATTATTATTTTTATTTTTTGTTATGTTCTACACAAGAACATGTACAGTAATTCTTGGTTACCTGTAAAATATGTGTTTTTCCTATGTTATTTTAAATATATTATTATAAAAGTATACAAAAAAATTAATTTGTCTTTGTTATAAGTGTTAACTAGCCTATATTATTTTTATATAATGTGTTCTATACGTTTATCTATTAATTTTATTTTTTTATCTAAGTTATTAAAGGTTCCATTTTAGTATTTAAAATATATTTTCTATTTTTTCTGTTTTACAAAATTAGTAATTTAAAGAAAATTTATTTTTGTATGTAATACATAAATTTATTTATGTATTTTATTATTGTAATATAGATTTTGATAATTTAAAATCTTATCATTGTAATGGATGCTCAGCATGAAGAAGGTCTTTTATTTAATTTGTGTTTGTTTAGTTTAACATATATAAATAATATGTATAACAATTCTTAGTTACCAGTTATAAATTAGTAATGTAATGAAAAATTATTTTTTGTATGTTATAGATTTTGACAATTTAAAATCTTATCATTGTAATGGATGCTCAGCATGAAGGAGGTCTTTTATTTAATTTGTCTTTGTTATAAATAATATGTATAACAATTCTTAGTTACCAGTTATAAATTAGTAATGTAACGAAAAATTATTTTTGTATGTTATAGATTTTGACAACTTAAATCTTAAATCATTGTAATGGATGCACAACATGAAGGAGGTCTTCATCATGAAGAATGTTTGTCGTTAGAAGACATTTTAAAATTAATTTATTATCTGGGTCTATCTTCCTACGGTCAGTGGGAAGATATGATGAAAAAAATTCAACCAGACATTATCTCAATAGATAATGTTAATGTATTTTCTCTATATATTCAATTACGAGATGTAACCAAAAAAATAAAATTTGCTCTCGAAACTACAATTGTTAATTCACAAAAAGACTTAATGTTTTTAAATGATTATTTATTTGATATTGAAGAAATATATAACTATTTGAATACAAATATTGTACATTTTAAAGAAAAAAATATATTAAGAACAACCTTTTCTATAATCAATTCTATTATAAAAAATAAAATGATGTATAGATTTGAAGATGAAGAAGAAGAAGATCCGATGAACATTGACATTGTTAATAATGACGATGATGATGACGATGGTGATGTTGATTTTAAAAGATTATTTAAATCAGTAAAACGTTATACATCTAAAAACGAAAAAACTGATGAATTGTATGATCAGTATATTTCTTTTAAAAAAGATGATTCAACTAAAACTTTAACAACACCCCGGAGAAAAGGGTCGTTACTTAATAAAAATTGATATAACTGATGTTAACGATTTAAAAGGAATAAATAAGAAAGACAGATGGACTAAAGCTGCCTATAGAAGTCAATTTTTATTGCAAAGTAAAGATTCCACTTATATGCAATTGCATAAAATTGTATTGTCAAAATCACGCGAATTGGCTAAGATAAAAAATATTAAAAAACAAACTTATAAAAACTAATCTTAATGTTTTTGGTTAAGATCAAAAATAAAAAATATTTTCAAATTTTTGTTGTATGTATTTTGTTGGTATTCACTTTGTATTTGTTGTAGTATGTAATCTATACACAATTACAACAATGTTTTGTATGTAAATTAATAAAAAATAAAAAATATTAAAAAACAAACTTATAAAAACTAATCTTAATGTTTTTGGTTAAGATCAAAAAATAAAAAACATTTTCAAATTTTTGTTGTATGTATTTTGTTGGTATTCACTTTGTATTTGTTGTAGTATGTAATCTATACACAATTACAACAATGTTTTGTATGTAAATTAATAAAAAAAGTATGTATGTTTTTTAGTATGTAACTAAATGTATTATTTATGAATGGTATGTATGTATGTATGTATGTATGTATGTATGTATGTATGTATGTATGTATATATGTATGTATGTATGTATGTATGTATGTATGTATGTATTGCTGGTATAAAAAAAGTATGTATGTTTTTTAGTATGTAACTAAATGTATTATTTATGAATGGTATGTATTTTATGTATGTATGCATGTATGTATGTATGTATGTTGTATAGAATGGTAAACTGTAAAAATTATAATTGTAATATAGACTATATGTTTTGAATATATGTTTTTTAGTATTAATAAATCAAAAAATCAAAATGTTTTAAAATTTTTATTTTTTTTAAAAAAAACCTTTATTTTACATATAATTACAATAAAAAGTTAAGTAATCATACAGTCCCAACAATTTATTCTTTTAGTGTCTTCATCATGTTCATCACACAAACAGTTCCAATATTGAATTATCCATTTAGTAATATAAAACACGTTACTTAATGCACAGTTTGTTGAAGAGTGATCATACGGACAACGTATACTATTTAAAGACTGCTTCTTCAAGACGCTTAGAGACGGACACTTGAGTGATTCAATATCCACTATTTTTACCTGACAGTTCAATTCTTTTTGTAAAGCTATTTTTTTTTCACGTCCTTTTACATAAATGCACTTTCCATATATATATGAATTTAATATTACTGGAAGTTCACTATATTCTGTTAATCCACAATTCCAACTAAGTCCCAGATAATTATTGTTAATCCAGTCATTAACTTTTTTTTTCTTTTCTGATAGATGTCTGTAATCGAATGGAGGTAAGAATAAGTATTGATTACAAACATCAGCGAATTTAGTGTTTACTATAGGTTGCACGCACAGTTCTTTAATAATATAATTATTTCCATCATCGCGAAAACTTTGAAAGTCGATAACATATTCCATTGCGTGCAACAGCAGAACTGATATCAGTTTTATCAGCGTAGTAATGTCACGTTCTCAGTACGCACGCGTAAATAGGAGATCAAAAGATCAACTACGTTAATACAAATTATACAGTTAAGCAATCATACAGTCCCAATATTTTTGTCTTTCAATTTCTTGTTCCAGTATTCGATAATCCACTTAGTTAAATTATGTACATTATTTAAAGCACAATAATATGAATTATGTTTGAAAGGACAGTGAATAGAATATGAAGACTGCTGTTTTAACACTTTTAAGGATGGACAATCGAGTGTTTCCATATCTAATATTTTTACATAACAATTAAATTCTTTTTCTAATGCTACTTTTTTTCTGATCCTTTAACATAAATACATTTACCGTTTATATATTTATTTAATATAAACTGTAGATCATTATAATCTTGAAGACCGTACTTCCAGCTAAGTCCAAGACACTTGTTTTCAATCCATTTATTAACGTTTTTTTTCTTCTCTGACAAATGTTTGTAACTAAATGGTGGTAAAAACAAATACTGATCACTAGCACCAGAAAATTTGTTATCTTGTATACACTGAATACAAAGTTCTTTAAAAATGAAATTGTTTCCATCATCGCGAAAACCTTGAAAATCGATAACGTATTCCATTGCGTGCAACAGCAGAACTGATACACTTTTTATCTACGTAATTATATTTTAAATACTTTTCTTACAGTACCAGATAAAGGCGTATATTGCATAATTGTATCGTAAAAAATGAGACAGTAGATAGTAGTTTTTTCCGGTATGTCTGTTGACGTCTCAATATCCAGACGGATGTCTATTGAACCAGTTTTTAATGATTCATTTTGTTTTGAACAATCAATTACACAAAAAGGTGTATACGTTAGAAAGTTTGAACGGTTTATCATTGGCGCATTTTCACTTTTGTAATAATACGAGGACTGAAATATTGAATAATACTCATGTAGAATCGACGTTTCACCATTAAAATTATCATACGGATAGTATTCTGAATTTAAATATAACTTTACATTATAAAATGAAGCAAGATCAAAATGTGCTGGGTTTTTGTGTCCATTATTTTTTCTGTCAGTCTGAAAACCTACAATAACGTAACGAGGTTTATCTGATTGTGATGACGTTTTAACAGTCCAAGTAAGTTTGTTTGCTTTTGGCACAGACGGATACTCGTAAAGTTCCCATTTTCGAAACGGCATTAATAAAGGTCGATCAATTTGTATTATCTTCAGTAAATCTACCTTTACTACGTCATTAACATAAACATACGGAATTCTCCATGATATATATTTTATTTTTAATTTGTATGTGTTTACTGATTCAGGTAAAATTATTGCATTATTATCAGTGGACGCTCTAATTAAAACTAATTCTTGCTTTATATTTAACAAAATCTTTTTAAAATCTTCAGCAAATCCGAACAACCTTTTTAATGGGATACAGAAGCTAATATCTTTCGATGATGGTGCCATATGACTTATTAAATCTGAAGCCCATCCACTATTTTCTAAAGTGTTAATTTCATGTGGTTTAATTGTTAACATATTTTTAATTGTTGATGTTATTCCAACATTTTTAACTCTATCGATTTCTGATCCATTTATTTCGTATCTAATTTCATCAAACAAAAATGCTAAAGCATTTGAACATAGTTTTAAAGTTTGATCATGTATACCGTTATTATTAGTGTATTCTATTTTTATATGAAGGTAACTTTCACACGGTAATGTGTACACATCTTGTTGATTAATTGGAATTCTAATTTCGTCATTATTATTGAATGTAGTAGAAGTGTACGGTAGATGAGTGTGATAAGCTAATCCTACTATCGAGTCATCTGTATACACAAGATCCTCTATAATGTTTAGAATGCTAGCGTTTACGTTTTGAATATTAAGATTCATTTTTTGTTTAAATAATCCTTTATTACTGTTAATCCCAATGACTGTAGAAATTTCAGGTTTTGTGGTGTTAACCGGTCGATATTCATATCTTTACTACTTATAATTGGCTTATTTACAGTTGTTTTATTGATTCCGTAATAAAAAATAAGACCCATTATTATTGTTTTCTCAAATACAAACGTAACGTTATTATTTCGTTTCGAAAATTAATCAATCTTCCTTGTTGATCTTCTAGTCTTACTACAATAGTATGTATCCTAGATGTGTTTACTGGTAAATATATCACGTTAGTCGGTTTTTCAACAATTTTAAAACCTGGCGGAACACTAGGATAGAATTCGTGTATTATGTGATCTGGAATTCCGTTGTTAAACGAACCATTAATTAAATTAGTAATCAATCGGATGCTCTCTACTCGAACAATACTTATCGGTAAGGTTGAACTGTACCATTTATTTCGATTTATTATGCATGTTTCAAATCCTAATATGGTTGCTAACGAATCGGGTTTACTAAAATCAATTTGAACGTTAGAATAAATTTCACTTTTTAATGTATTATTATTCGCCTTTATAATTATTTTTACATTTTCATCATGTTGAATTAAGTAATCGTTTATAAACGTTGCGATATCTGAAATTTCATAAGAACCAGTAGGCAATACTATTTTCTTATCACTACCATAATATAATACATTGTTAATTCCTTCCTCTATATTGGGTATTGAATGATATGTCATAAAGTCAATTAATCCTAGTTCCCATTTTTCATCACTTAACTCGATAGGTGGAAAAATATCACATGTTAATACGGATCCTTTACCGCTTAGACAAAACATTATTGCTGAGAAACTGTAAACACAAATGACCGCAGTTGACTGCATCCATATTTTGTCTTCGTGTATAATTATAAACGATTTCAATAGATCGTTGACTTGATGAATAAAAGTAATTAATTAGTTCGATAGGCGGTCTTAAATTACCAAAACTATCAAAATAATTAACTTTATTTTTACGTTTAATATAACATACCCAGTGAGTACCATGGCCATAACTATTATCTAAATTAACTATTCCGGTTTCATTTTGCCAAATTCCAGTGTGTAACGGTAATGTGTCAAGCATAAACACTCCTCTGAAATTAGGAATCTTTAATTGTTTAACATACAGTAGTAAATCTGGAATTGAAAGCGGACGTATAGGAATACTCTTTATTATTTTCGCCGTCGTTGTTTCGTTTTTCTTTTCTTTGTTTTTTTTTTTTAGACCTCCTCCTATTTTTTTATACGGTCTCAAATATAAACCTTTTCCACTTTTACCAGCAAAACGTTTCAAATAATTATAAACTGTATTGGACATAGTTTTTTTTTTCTTTTTTATTCCTCCACCAAATTTACTTTTAGCTTTCATTATGTTAGTTACTGACCACGCTGCAGCTTTCTCCCCGAACGATGCGTCACTTGATTTAACACGTTCCCAAGCTCTTTCAGCTAATTCCTTATCAGCCTTAGCGCGATTTATAGAATCTGAATACTTTGAATATATAATATCGTGTTGTTTACAAGCAGCGTCAAGCTTATTAATTCCTGGATCACCTCTTTGTAATCGTTTCGCTAAATTTGTACCGGGTCCACAATACTGATAACCGGGTAAATGAAGTTCAACAGGTAATAAATCAATTGACTTGTTTATAACATTTCCAAGAATATTACTCACCAGACCACCACCTTCTATCTTGTTTGGATACAGATGCATTTATGACGCTTCATATAAACTTTGTATTATATATACAATGCGAAATTCGTTTATAGTTTTAACAGGATTGTCTTTAGTGCACTCCTTATATAATTTGTATAATATTCTAACTAAGCTACTGTCAACTTTATAGTTTTCTAGATCTAATTTAAATGCATTCATAACTCTTATTAAAGTCTTTTGGTTTATAACGTCTGTATCATCTTTAGAATCAGCAACATTAGTCAATCTGCTTCCATTAAAATCTGTACTATTTTCCTCTTCACTTCGTGAATAATATATTTTATCATCTATATATTGTTTGCATTCATCTTTTGTATTATTTATACCTGTTAATAAAGTCTGTTTATTTATAGCGTCAAGCAAATTAATAGGATCTGCTACATTAATTAACCTTTTTTGCTTGAAATCACAACAATTAGTTTGTGTATTTTCATCAGGTAATTTATTATCAACATAAAGTTTATTGGCAGCATCAAATTTATAAACAGGTGGTGCGATATGAGCCACACGATTATTCTTGAATGAATACACTGGATTATTATCCACCTTAATTGGTATTCTATCAGCTAAATATGATTTAGTAGCATTTTCTAAATAATTTTTATTTACAGCATCACAAGGTTCGTCAGGATCGGCTAAATTAATAACTTTTTTCATCTTAACATCGTAACAATCGTCTGTATTTGTTAAAGTAATCGAATTTGTTCTCATATATTTTACATTTACGGCATCATCATCCAATTCAGGATCGCCCACATTACATAATCGTTTATTACTTATATTAAAATTTCCGTCGTCAGTTAATTTAAATCCTTCTCCAGGCGGTCCACGCTGAACGTTGGAACTAGCCACTAGATCACCACTGTAGTGTCCGAATTTATCGACACTCATTTTGAAAATATCGCTTCAAACGTTGCTGCATCTTCTTTTATTATACCGGCCTCCTGTAGCTCTTCAATAATTGATAGTATTTCATTTTCATGACCCGAATGACCTGCACTTTGTGAAGCAATCAATAATTTTAATCTATCGCATAATTCATTTACATTATTCCAGTACACAAAAACTGGCTTACTGTTACTGAAATTTAACAAACCGCGACCTTCTGTATCACTATGCAATCGGCTACTTCTAACTTTTGATGTGGATGATTGTAAAAGCTTATTAATAATAGGCTTAATTATATTTTTATATTTGTAACTAGTACTGCTTTTAACTCTGTTTGTCTTTAAACTTAAATATGCCGCGGTTTCACTTATTATACGCGAATATTCGTCTAAATCTTCTTGAGAATATACATATGCATTGGGGTTTTTCATAAAAATAAGATCGTACAAACCAGGTGTACCTTTGTACATAACATTATTAATTGTAATAATATCACTTTCATCAGTCTTTAAGGGGTATTTACCTAACATTAAAATATTATTATCTCCAAAATATGGACCAAAAACGTGATCAATATCATGATTACTGTCATCAAAAAATTTACGCATATAATGTCTTATTAACGGACCTTTAAACCATATATCGATAAAAGGTTCAATTGATTGTCGTCCTTCTGATGTTGACATTAATTCATCAACCGTGGGTAATGTTTCATACGTTATTTCTTCTTCACGCGGTAATGGTAACGGCGTTTCTACTGTTCGTTTGTTCGATATCGGGATGTTTTCGGCCTCTTCTGAAAACCTTTTGTTTTGTAAACGCGACTGAATATCGTCCATTTCAACATCTAATTGTTGTTCTTCTTTTTTAATCAATGATGAATTTGTTTTCTCTTGTACTAACTTTTGTAACGGAGTGATAATAGGTTTCAACGATTTTTCTGCAAACTGTTCTTCATCAATAACATTTTGTGTTAGAGTCTGATGTTTCTTTCGAATATTTTTTCTTATTTTTTTAATTTCACTAACGAGCTTCTCTTGCTTGTCAAGGGAACGTGACTTCTTCGATGACATATTGATAAGTAATAAAAAAATTTCGATTACAAATTAGTAATATAGATATCAAAATCAAAACGATAACGACCGCCACAATTCATATCACTTTCTTTATCTATAACAAAAAAACCCTTTTTACGTCTTGTCCATGCTTTAGAACAAAGTTCTTTAAACATTTCAAATGTCATATCAGTATTAACATGATCTCTGTATATATGTTTTAAATTTAGTTCGTCTTGTTGAAAAATAATTATTAAATTCGCGTTATCACGAATTAAGTGTTTCGGAATTCGAACATACGTTTGACATATATAAATAACATTATTATTTTTATGTCTACATATTGTAAAATGATTTCTTATATTATCTTGTTGTTCACATGCTACATCATCAAATATAATAACTGAATTTTGTTCAGTATCATCAGGATGAATGACTTGATCATTTTCTGAAAATTTATAGTATTGTATTGATGGTATACCTGATAAAACTGTTTCTAAAAATTTGTACTTTGACTGATACAACGATTTTGAAAAAACATAAACGTTCTCAAAACATAAACCATTAGGACTGAACAAAAGATTAAGCATTAGGTTTGTTTTACCTGTATTACTGGGCCCAATGATAAGAGACCTGACATTATTTGGTAACAACTCGCTATGGACTCTTTCTTTTTTCTCCATAGATTTATCAAAATTACAAATACGTATTTTTTTTGTTTGTTGTACTATTTTCATGATTGAAAAAAAAAATAATTCAAATGATTTGGTTTTTATCAATCCAACTGTTATGCGACTTATCGTATCCTAACCACTGAACAAGTAATTTATTACCTTTACGTTTTAATATTTTTTCAATTAAAAATATATTGTCGTATTTTGTTTTACTAATTTCTTGTTCGTAAAATCCGCCATCTAATACGGTTCCTGTATCATCTTTTAAAATATATGTTCTAGGTACTGTTTGTTTAATATTATGAATTGTAAATATTTCATTTGTCCAATTTGGTAAATAACCCTTAGTAAAAATTTGTTTGTATTTACTAATTCTCACTCTATCCCCAACTTTATATTTTGCAGGTTTCTTATTAACAGGTATTCGTTTTTTATTTATTTGTGTTAATACCCTTTTCTCATTATTTATATTAACATCTTTAGGTTTCATACTTATAGTTCTATGTACAGTATTATTATATTTTTTCAATAACTGAGGAAGTACTTCGATCCATGTATACTTTCCACTGGTAGTAAACCACTTCCACATATGGTTTTTTAAAGTACGATTAAAACGTTCAATAATAGAGGCTTTTTTATCTGAATAAGTTGAATAATGATTTATATTATAATGATTAAATAATTGCTGAATCGGTAAATTGTAAAATTCTTTTCCTTTATCAGTTTGCAAATGTTTCATTTTGTTTACATGTAATATAGGTCTTAGAGCTTTTACAATGTCGTGTGAGGTTTTTGCTTTAACGGAACTGCAAATGCAAATTTACTAAAACAATTTATCACTGTTAGTATATATTTATAACCTTTATTCAACTTTGAAAAAGAAATCATTTCTACAAGGTCAGCTTGATACAAATCGTGAATACCTTTTAGTTCGACATTGCGTGTAGGAAAATTCCTTCTCGCTTGTTTATGTAATTCACTACTTATCGCCTGTCTGATGCTCATTATTCAAAGTACAACAATTAATTAAAAACTGTTTACATCTATGACCTTAGTTATCAGAGATTACTTTGTATAGTACGACAACTAAAAAGGTTATCGGTATCTTATATTTAGGTAAAGACGAGTTGCACGACCGTCTGTTTATATTTACATTTTTACTAGGTCAGTGTGTTTCAAGGTCATGGTTTACTATAGAATGACAATCATTACAAATAAAATGTAATATATTTAGATAAAGACGACGCTAAAAAAAAAGAAAAAAAAAACACGTCAACGAACTCGGAATGTTTATGTGTACGCGGGGCGTGTCAACAAACGCCGTCTGTTTATATTTACATTTTTGTTACTAGGTCAGTGTGTTTCAAGGTCACGGTTTACTATAGAATAACACAATCGTTAAAGACACGATCACGATTACAAAATAAAAATGTAATATATTTAGGTAAAGACGGACGGACGCCACGCTGTCTGTCTACACTGTAAAAAGGAGAAAAAAAACACGTCAACGAACTCGGAATGTCTATTGTGTACGCGGGGCGGGGGCGTGTCAACAAACGCCGTCGCCGTCTGTTTATATTTACATTTTATACTGTTTATATTTACATTTTTTAGGAATGTTTATGTGTACGCGGCGTCGCGCGCGCGTCTGTTTATATTTACATTTTTTACTGTTTATATTTACATTTTTTACTAAAAAGGGGGGGAGACAATAGCGAGTGTCCTAGCGCATACATGTATTGTGTCCCAGCGCATACATGCCTGTTTTTTTTGTCCTAGCGCATACATACATAGTGGGGTATTGTGTCCCAGCGCATACATGGCTGTTTTTTTTGTCCTGGCGCATACATACATAGTGGGTATTGTGTCCCAGCGCATACATGGCTGTTTTTTGAGTCCCAGCGCATACATACATATACTACTCATGCCCAGTCTCTGAAAGTGCTCTGCGTAATTACAGTTATTTTAAAAAGTCACACACACACATGTATAGTGTGTTTTATTTTAGTTATAGGTTTTCTGCGCAAGCTTTTATTGGGTGTTCTTATGTACTGTACGTCAGAATTACTGTACGCAACAGTGTCCATAACACTACCTTATTTGAATAAAATTGGACAGTAATGTGGTAATTTTCGCATTCAGAGGTTGGCTAATCTGTGCTTTCTGATATTGCGCTATCATGTTTATACAACGTTCAACGTTACAGTTGTCCGAACTACGGCTGGCGGCAGACGTCATTACGTTTGCTCGCTTGTTCTGTCATCATCATTTTTCTTGTCGTCAGACAATCATTGTAGGCCTTAGGCCACAACATTCTTGCATACTTGCACCAATTAGCGATACATTGCTAGTTTCTCGATTCATGTAACTTGAGTGTCGCGTACTCGCGCCTCAAGTCTGACGACAATCATACGATATTCGTATAGGTTTTAGGCCTTAACATTTCTTGATGTAGTATGAGCGCCGCACATTTGCGCCTCATCTACCATTTAGCTTTCTTAGCGACAGGTACATTAAAACTTAAATCTCAACCAGACATAGCCAACCTCAGCGCTCAGATTTTAGTGTACAAAAGTCTTAATAAATGTATTATACAGTCCACTATCTTCATTATTCTGCATCCTGGTAATAGCAGCGCAAGGCATCATCTTCCTATCAGAACATTTCCTGGTACACACGTGCCGACACTAACACATTTTTGGTCCTATCGGGCCGCATCTAAACATTTTTTTGGTCGCTCCGTGCCTGGATTCGTCATTCACCTCTTGCAACATATTCTAGCGGTTTCATCATTTTTCTGCCCCAATTTCTGGCCATCACGGGCGATTCAGCACATTCGCTGATCCGACCGTCTCGGGACTTACTTCAGCATTTCTTTCATCGCCATTGAGCCTCGTGACGACATCATTGCAAGAACATCCATGTGCTAGCGTCAACACTTCAGTTTAAGCAGTCATCTCTACGGTCTGTGTGTTTGCCATCTTCTCCACGACTTCGACGCTCCAGGACATCGCATAGCAGGTACCACATCATTAACAGATGCGTACAATGGCTGAAGAAGGCCTCAAAGTGTTCGTCAGAAAGAGAGGCGGCATAAAGTCTGCCATAGTGCGTATTAATTCGGCTATCATTAGCTTTGATAAAAACACTAACACAAAACATTTTTTAACAGTTAGACTCGAAAGTCTAAAAACTTGGCAACAAAATACGATGAGGTACAGTCCGAAATTGAACTCATTTCTAAAACATAAACGCTGCTCAAGAAGACCGAATTGAGGTTGAAGAGCTGTTATATTCAACAGAAGCCAATATCTTGCAGTTGATAAAAAGCTTCAACGTTCAGACTGTATCTCCCGTATTAACAAGCAACATACAATTAAAACCGATAAGTTTGCCCTGCTTCACAGGCAATATCTTAGAATGGCAGCATTTCTACTCAATATTTCTGGACTTGGTTCATGCCAGATCTGATCTAACGTCAGTGCAGAAATTACACTATTTGTATTCGTCTCTGAAAAATGAGCCGCTAGATTTAATTAAGTCATTACCTATTTGTAACGAAAACTACTCGATAGCGTTGAGTTTGCTGTCCGCTAGATATGACAACAAATTCATACTAGCTAAGTATTATATTCAACATTTACTTGAAATAAAGTCAACAATTAAAGACTCTGTCCAAAGTTTGGCAGAATTCATAAATACGATAACGTCTTCCGTTAATTCACTGGCGGCCATGCAACTGTCAGTGGATTCATTCGAGCTTATCACCGTACAATTATTGTCAGCAAAACTGGATCATACCACGTTTAAATTATGGAAGGAGTCTATAGACCCCGATAATCTTCCTAACTTTCAAGGTTTCACTCAGTTTTTAAACGCACGTAGACATTTGCTAGAAAATACACTGCCTATCGATGCCGGACAGCAGCTCAACAAATCAACTTTAAGATTCAATAAATCTGACAAACATAAATCACGAAACTCTGCTGGCAGCACTGCATTTAAAAGTTATCACTCAGCTTCAAACAATTATTTATGCTTATGCTGTAAATCTAATCATCCAATTTACATGTGTGACAAATTTCGTGCATTAAGCACATCAGAACGAGGGCAATTTATATTAAATCATAAACTCTGTACAAATTGTTTAAGACCAGATCATTTCTCATCTAATTGTAAGATTAAACAGTCATGTAGGATCTGCTCAAAACGACACCATACATTGTTGCACATAAACAATGTGTCAAAGCCAGTTTCTGTCAGCAGCAGTAACTACTGTTCACTTAAATTACAATCTACAAATAATATTCTTTTATCAACAGCAATTGTGTTTATCATCGACCGGGCTGGCAACAGACAACCCGCAAGGGTTCTATTAGATGCGGGGTCACAAATAAATTTTTGTACGGAATCATTTGCCAAGAAATTACGGCTTAACTTGACTAAATCTAACATACCGATTACAGGTATAAATAATACCGCTTGTTGTGCCACTAAGTTAGCGTCTATACGCATTATCTCACGCTATCAAGGATTTAGTTTCCAAGCAACATGCGCGGTCTTATCTGCATTAACCCATAAATTGCCAGCACAATCTTTTGACATAAATCAATTTAACATTCCAGATAACATTTTTCTTGCTGATCCAAATTTCAACATATCATCTGACATCGACAAACTGTTAGGAGCGCAATTCTACCTAGATTTAATCTTAGCTAACAAATACGTACGCGGTTCTCATTTTCCTATTATACAGGAAACAAGGTTAGGCTACATTCTTGCAGGCAATCTGCCCAAACACTGCCCTTATAAGGGTCCTGCTGTTTTGTCCCTAGCTAGGAACAACGACGGTCAAATTCTGGAGTCTCTCGAAAAATGTTGGGAGACAGAAACTATCCCTGATAATGTACCTATTAATAACGAGTCAGCTTGTGAGGAGCATTTCGTTAAGTCTACTCATTGCAATGAAGAGGGTAGGTTCGTTGTCTCGCTACCATTTAAGTCTGACAATCCCCAGTTGGGTGACTCCTATGCTAGCGCTGAAGCGAGATTCTTGAGTTTAGAACGCCGGTTCATGCGTGATTCTAAGCTTGCGCGCGAATACGCAAACTTTATACAGGAGTATAAGGATCTTGGCCACATGACGCTTGTCGACGATTGCTCCAAAAATTCAGGTGTTTTAAATACGTATTATCTGCCTCACCATGCCGTCTTTAAACATTCTAGTTCTACCACAAAACTTCGCGTCGTTTTTGACGGCTCGTCCAAAACTACCAATGGCCTTTCTCTCAATGACATTTTGTTGGTAGGCCCAAACGTCCAACAAGACCTTTTTTCTATTCTTTTGCGATTTCGTATGCATAACTATGTTCTCATCACTGACATCGAGAAGATGTATCGACAAATTCTGGTAGCTGAGAAGGATTGTCATTATCAACGTATTCTGTGGCGTGACTCTCCCCTCGAACAGTTTAAACATTTTGTACTGCGAACTGTAACATACGGCACTGCTAGTGCTTCGTTTTTGTATACCCGCTGTCTTAATCAGATTGGTAAGGATCATCTAGCTTCTTTTCCTGACGCTGCGTCAGCTATAACCAATGATTTCTATGTCGACGATTTGTTAACAGGTGCAGACACCATCTCTGATCTGACCAAATTGAAATCTGACTTAGGTACGTTGTTGAGTCAATACGGTCTCACTCTACATAAATGGGCATCAAATGAACCCAATGTGGTCGCAGATCATGACAATTTATCACTCCCTTCAAACAAACAGGGTAATGTGCGTACCTTGGGCATTCTCTGGAATAACACTATTGATTCATTTTTGTTTGACATCAGATCATTCCCCGTTGAATCAAGCATCTCTTAGAGGAAAATCCTATCGATTATCGCACGTATATACGACCCACTCGGTCTCGTCGTCCCGTTGTTTTCCTGTACAAACAGTTTATGCAGCAACTTTGGCTGTGCAATCTTGGTTGGGATGAGCCAATCTCCGGGCAATTACGCTTGCATTGGCATTCATTATACGATAAAATATGTCTGATCGGTAAAATCATTGTCCCACGTTCTATTCGCTGCAAGTCTAAAGCAAGGATAGTTGAATTACATGGGTTTTCGGATGCTTCTGAAAGGGGATATGGGTGTTGCGTTTACATTAGAGTCATTTATCAAGATTCATCGGCCTCTTGTCACCTTCTGTGTTCTAAATCTCGCGTAGCCCCCCTACGACAGGTGTCATTACCTCGCATTGAACTCTGCGCTTGCTTGTTGTTATCGCGACTCGTATTCAAGGTCGTCCCTGCTCTTCATTCCTTTATTACTAGTGTTCATCTATATTCTGACTCTATGGTGTTCCTTTACTGGATTCATGCCCAGTCTTCTAGGTGGAAGACCTACGTCGCTAATCGTGTTGCCGAAATTCAGCGTCTTACTGAAGCCTACACGTGGCATCACATCAATTCTCGACATAATCCTGCTGATATTATTTCTAGGGGATGTTACCCCGACGTTTTGCGCGATTGTTCGCTTTGGTGGCATGGTCCAGCCTGTTTGTCTCAATCTTCCAAGTCCAATCTTTTTCCACCCTTTTTACCTTCTAATCTGTCGTCTTCTGAATTCACTGCGGAGGAAAAACAAACCCCCAAACTCTCTCTAATGTCTACCCTGGCTATTGATCTCTCAAAGGACTTTTCTTCGTTGCACCGTCTGACTCGCGTATACGCTTACTGCTTTCGATTCATCAAAAATATTAGACTCTCCAGTGCTAAGAAAATATCGGGCGCTCTTACCCCCGTTGAAATTCATTCCACTCTTAATTTTTTCATAAAACAGTCTCAGTCGATCCACTTCGCTGCCGAGATTAATTGTCTTCGTAATGGGTCTTCTGTTTCTATCAGGAGCAAGTTGTCTTCTCTGGACCCGTTCCTTGATGAGTCTGGCGTAATACGCGTTGGCGGACGATTACAGCAGTCGCAACTACCTTATGACAATAAGCATCCTATTGTCTTGCATCCATCGGCTCATATTACTCGCCTTATTATTGAACGCGAACACATTCGTCTACTCCACGCTGGTGTTCAACTCGTGCATCACTCACTTCGTCAACGTTGGTGGATCATTAACGCCAAGATAGTCATTCGCTCTATCATTCGTAGATGCGTCAAGTGCCTCAGGTTCAGTGCCAAACATCAGATTCAGAGGCTTGGTATTTTACCATCTCCTAGAGTCACTCCTTCGCGGCCGTTTCTATTCTGCGCAGTGGATTATGGTGGTCCCTTCATGATTCGTCATGGCGGGCAGAAATCTAGGACTCTGTCCAAATCATACGTCTCTTTATTCATTTGCTTAGCCACCAGGGCCATTCATTTGGAATTAGTTTCCGACCTTACAGCCAACGCGTTTATAGCTGCCTTACGTCGTTTCATGTCCCGTAGGGGAATACCCAGCCAGTTATATTCTGATAATGGCACGAACTTTAGGAAGGCCCGCAATGTTTTGCATGACCTTTACAATCTTTGGCATAATAAGGATGCCACCTCATCAATCCAATCCTTTACGACCTCTCAGGGTATTACATGGTCATTTATTCCGCCCTCATCACCTCATTTTGGTGGTCTTTGGGAGAGCGGTATAAAGAGTTTAAAGTATCACTTGCGCCGCGTGGTAGGTAAGTCTATACTCACCTTCGAGGAGTTTACGACAGTTTTGTCTCAGATAGAGGCATGTCTAAACTCACGTCCATTATTTGCCGTTTCATCGGATGTAAATGATTCGGTGCCACTTACACCTGGCCATTTTTTGATTTTCGCACCATTAACGGCCATACCTGACCCAGACTTATCTCACGTTCCCATCTCTCGTCTCCAGAAGTTTGTCCAAGTCATTTGGAAGGCTTGGTCTCGAGATTATTTACATCAATTACAACAACTTCACAAATTGAAATTCGCCAAGGACAACGTTTCCATTGGTGACCTGGTTTTACTGATTGAGGATAACTTACCTCCATTAGCGTGGAAATTTGGTGTAATTACCGCCACATTTCCCGGACCAGACAACTTAATTAGAGTAGTTGACGTTCGCACGCCTGCTGGCACCTATCGCAGACCAATCCATAAATTATGTGTGGTCCCTACTAGGGACGAACAGTAAAAAAAAGGGTTTATTTTCCTTTGTATATATTTGTAATCTGTAATACATAAATCAGATGTTCAAAGAAGACTTTGTTAGTTATAAGCACCTTTGTTTTTAGCATAAGCTTTAATTTGTATATTTTTGATTCAGAAACTGTTTGTTTTATTCAAGCAAGTGTCAGTTTATTTAATATGCATGGCTTTAATTATTATTTTGTATTTTCGTGTATGCAACATTTGATTTATGCCTCATGTCATTGCTTACTATTGTTTTTATGTAAAAATTTTGTTGTAATATTCGCATGGTCTGCAGCTATACAAACCATGTATGCATTTTCTCGCACATTTTGTCAATATGTGTGATATTTTGTTACTCTGTGAATTTATTTCTCACAATTGTTCAACACATGTATTACATTTTGTAGTTATCTAAACCGATTTCTATTGTATTTATTATGTATAACTTGTATCTATGTAAAACACATTGTTTTATCCGCATCTACTGTCTATAACCATACGCCACGCCTATATTTTTATATTTTTATTTTGTATTTTGTATTTTGTGATCACGTATTGCACAATTATTATTCATGCTTTAATTATGACATACATGTCATTACACTTTGTGCTTACAATCATTCAACTATGTATAGCTTGTCTTTACATGTATAATTTTATAACAATTTTGTTTGTTCATTGTATTCATACTATTGTATAGGTCTACTGGCCTTATCTGGTTCAAGATAACCATTATGACTTGCACAAATGTTACAATTTATCGGGCCCATCATGTGATGAGTTACCGATTATTCATCATTAAACATTGTCAAACCATGTATTTTTCATGTCTCATATCGTCTAATATTGTATACATACAATATATATTGGCAATACATTGCTAATCTTGCATTTATACTCAAATGTATAATCAGTGTATAATGAGGTTGCAAGCCGACTTTGGCCTGTTCAACTCTTATCATCATTCAAGCTTATCGCTAAGCAGTTAATGTCATAACTCTTATCTAAGATTTCAATCTCAACGTTCAATACAATTTATTGAGATTGACTTCTATTATCAAGAACACTGTATTTTCTTATCATAAGTTATTATTGTCTTATTATATTATTATTGTATTAAGTATTAAAAAATCTTTTGATTTTTTGCGGGCAGTTATTGACAGTAATGTGGTAATTTTCGCATTCAGAGGTTGGCTAATCCGTGCTTTCTGATATTGCGCTATCATGTTTATACAACGTTCAAAGTTACAGTTGTCCGAACTACGGCTGACGGCAGACGTCATTACGTTTGCTCGCTTGTTCTGTCATCATCATTTTTCTTGTCGTCAGACAATCATTGTAGGCCTTAGGCCACAACATTCTTGCATACTTGCACCAATTAGCGATACATTGCTAGTTTCTCGATTCATGTAACTTGAGTGTCGCGTACTCGCGCCTCAAGTCTGCCGACAATCATACGATATTCGTATAGGTTTTAGGCCTTAACATTTCTTGATGTAGTATGAGCGCCGCACATTTGCGCCTCATCTACCATTTAGCTTTCTTAGCGACAGGTACATTAAAACTTAAATCTCAACCAGACATAGCCAACCTCAGCGCTCAGATTTTAGTGTACAAAAGTCTTAATAAATGTATTATACAGTCCACTATCTTCATTATTCTGCATCCTGGCAATAGCAGCGCAAGGCATCATCTTCCTATCAGAACATTTCCTGGTACACACGTGCCGACACTAACACATTTTTGGTCCTATCGGGCCGCATCCTAACAAAAATTAATAAAATTTTAACAAAATTTTGTTGTTGAATTATTTAAAAACGATACCTTACATAGATTATGTACCAACCGCTCCCTCTAAATTATACAGAACTGCTGTAAAAGAGTAATTTTCTTGTCAGAATTTTCTGGTACTTGAAGTTCAATATGTGATATTATATTCAGGTTAAGCAGATACTTAGGCAGGAAGGGTCGAAGAAGGGGCTGCACGGCCGCCGGCCGACTAATCCCCCTTAGTCACGCCTCGTTGAGTGGCCCACATAAAAAATTGAATTCTTTGTGTCTGCTACGTAGAATAAAATAATGAACACTATTGTCATCACCATCATCATCATTAAACAAAGAAATCCATGTTTTTCTCTAGTCAATCGACCTACTATAGCCCTAAAATTAATTATGATTTATTTCAAAGTGTCTCAGGCAATTTTAAGGTATTATCTTATTATGTAATGCGATGGGCCTTGGTTATAAAGGTCTCGATTAAAATGAACAAATTTTAGCCAAATATTAGGATTCTATATTTGGTTCCATATTTGAATTTATATAGAGCAGATTCTCGATTGAAACGAAATAATTTCTAGAGTACAACGACCAACATTTTGCTAATTAAAAGACGGAAATTAATTTGAAGAAAAGAAATTCTGTAAAAGTATAATGTAGTTTTTTAAGTTCTTCTGAATGGGTTTTAAATATTGTATGCTATTATGGTTCTAACACAATAAAAGTTTAGTTTCTTCACAAGTATCCCAGATATGCATTTTTCAAAACATCAGTGTTTATGTAACGGTACAGTAATCAGTAGTGGACATTGTATACTAGCCTACACTTCTATAATAGCACTTATCCTTCTACAAATTTATTCTAGAGATAAAATCTTTAGCCTAGGAGTTAGGACAGGGTTCAGCAGTAATGGACTGGACTATAAATATAACAAGAGTTAGATTGCTGAAACTAGTTCTCGGAACTTGGAATGTTCGATCAGTAGCTGGTAAGGAGAATGATTTGGCCAGGGTATTGAAAACAGCAAAAATTGATGTAGCCTATATCTCGAAAACAAAAAAAAAAGGCTTCAGTGTAGCAAGTGTGTGGAGAACTACATAATGTTTTACAGTGGTGTTTCCCATCACCACTATTTTATATTTTAGATAGAATTGTGTTTATACGTTTGAAGCATCTAAGAGGAAATCTTGGTCTAATCTGTGTTTACGCGCCAGAAGAAGGTAACTTGGAGGAATTGGCCAAATTTTATAAAGCGTTGCAAAAGGTTGTTGATAAATTTGGGAATACTGGTCACATAGTTATAGGTGGAAATCTTAATGCAAGAGTAGGGAATAGACCTATTTCTCAATGCACAGGCACGTTTGGAGAGGACACTATAAACAGTAATGGACAGATGTTAAGAGATTTTGTAAGCTTTAATGAAATTAAGATACAGAATACCTTTTAAAGAAAAAGATATGTTACGACGGTCTAACTGGTCGTTGTATGGTACAGTAGAAACAAAATGCAAAACACCAATTTAGTCACTAATCATCAGCTTTAATTAATCTCAATTAACAGTTTGAAATCAACAAGTTATTAAACAAGATTATAGTCGTCAAATAATAATGTTAACTATAAAGAATTCCGCACTATAATCACTAATACACCACTCGAGACGCACTGTGTAAATCGCCCGACCATAACTCAAAACTCACTTGAATAAATCGTTATTTAAACTGAAACTAAGCGTCGCTGAATGGTTATGTTTATACCCCGCTGAGATTTCAAAATAATCTATAAAACACGCCAACACTAGTAGAAAACAAGAGCATAAGTGCTTGCGGCCTTGAACACAGTGCGCGCGGACCGATGAAGTCTGGAACAGGGTCGTTAACGCATGGTAGCAGTCACGTGCGAACACAACATTCCAGCTGATTCTGCTGCGACAGCCCAAAAACATGGAAAACGTTCTGTAATGGCGTAACACAGCCCTCTCCTTAAGCCTGTTCGTCCCGAATGGCAAACCATCTCTGAAATAATACTTAGCCAGGCGATCTAGGTGGACGACCTTGAACTTTTGCTGTCCTTTCTGTTGAACCCAATAGGCAGCATCGTTGATTCTTTTTTTCACAGTGTATGGTCCTTTCCAGTTAGTGTGAAGTTTACGTGAATGACCACGACGGTGCTTTGGGTTGAACAACCAAACCTGATCTCCTTCTTGGAAACCCACACTATTGCTGCCGTCCTCTTATCAAGTTCATTTCTAGCAGTTGGTTTTCTAATTGCGAGGAATAGTTCTGTGGCTCTTGGGACTGAGTCTCAGATGACCCGAACATTAAGTCCCCAGGAAGAAGAATCTCCCGCCCAGACACCAATATTGCTGGAGTCATGCCGGTTGTGTCGTCTATTGATGACCTATACGCCATGAGGAATAGTGGTGTACGTTTGGTTTTGTTTCCGTCAACAACCTTCGAAAGATGCTGCTCAAGCGTCCTATTGAATCTATCAACCATCCCCTCCGGTTGAGAATGGAGAGGCGTTGTCCTGGTCTTTCGAATTCCGAGTAGACGGCATAATTCTTTAAACACTCCTGATTCGAAATTCCTCCCTTAATCCGTATGGATTTCCATAGGGGATCCATAACGGCAACAGAAGTTCTGAACTAACTCCTTTGCCACAGTGGTAACCTCATGATTTGGAATTGCGTAGGCTTCCACCCACTTAATAACGTAGTCACTTATAACCATGGTGTACCGGTTTCCATCGTCAGTAACTGGGAAAGGTCCAGCAATGTCTATGCGAATTCTTTCGAAAAGCAGTACAACGTTATACTGTCTCATTTTCCCCCGCTTCTGGTTTGTGGGCCATTTTAACTGAAAGTAACCGCCGCTAAATTCTTATATTTGTACCCCGCTGTGTTTCAAGAATAATCCATAACACACGTCAACACTAGTAGAAAACACTAGAGCGTAATTGCTTGCGGCCTTGAACACAGTGCGGGCGGACCGGTGAAGTCTGAAACAGCCTCGTTGACCCATGTTAACAGCCATGTACGCACACATTACAGCTGGTTCTGCTGGGATAGCTGAGAAACATGTAGAACGTTGTGTAATGGCGTAACGATATTAATTATTATACGTGGGCTGAAAGAAGGTTTAGATCAGTAATTGATTATATAATCACAAAAAGGAAAATACAGTAGCTGGCCAGGTTATTGATGTCAGGGTGTGTCGAGGTTAAGATATAGGCTCAGACCACTACCTGATTCGTTGCAAGATTGCTAGATGTTGCCAGATGGAAACGATAAAGAAAAAAATCAAGGTATGAAGGGAGAAGATGTTTATAAAGCCAACCTGTTACAAGAGGAGAGTATACAGCTTCTATTTCAACAACTGTTACATCAGGAATTTCAACAGTGAGAGACTATTCTTTCAACAATTCATATAGAGGATGAGAGGAGTTGTATTTAGCGTTCTGTGCACGAAGTATCCAGTGAAGTTCTTGGAAGATAAGGTATAGAAGAAGGAAAGGGTTGAGAATCTGGACAGAAGAAATCGAAAGGGCTGTGGAAGTTAAGAATAAAACATACAGCAGATTGTTAAATCATCCAGTTTAAGATAATAAGGAAATATATTGGATTAAAAGAAATGTAGCACAGAACCTGGGGAAGAGGTGTCATCAGGACCAATGGGATATGTTTATTGCTAAAATTGAAGATGATGTACATGTTCGACAGTCCTTCTCTTATAAGGCACTGAAGAAATTATGTCGAGATCAAAGGTATACGTATAGGTTAAATGTGATTGATGATGAGGCCTAGAAGTAGGGGGAAATGACAGTTCATTGCCGGAAGTGACGTCACACGGAGGGAAATTCAAAAATTGTGGTGGTGGGGGTAACCATGCGGCAGTAGTCTGTCGGCCATGTTGTCGTCGTCGCCGCCTAAAGTGGGGTAATGTGTGCGTTGATTGGCGGAGGCGTGGCTATGTTCGCCGTTCGCCGTTCGCCGTTCGCCGTTGACGTCGTCATCGTCGCTGGGCGGCGGCCTGGCGGTGGCTTGATGGCCGCCCGTCGTGGTGGGGCGACGGCGGCCATGTTGGAAAAGCTGCGATGTTGTCAAGTGGTGTAAGATTGTAGTGGTTAAGGTACGGCCGGGTTGCCGATTCGTGCGTGTGTTATAGTGTATGGTTATGTATATGTAAGGGGGTTTTCCGGAAGTTCGGCCATGTTGGAAAAGCGTCGATGCGGTGTTGCCAACTGTTGTCGGCTCGGTGTTATAGTGTACGGGTTGAATGTATGTTTCGCCATTGTTGCCAACTCGGTGTTATAGTGTACTGGTTTCGTATATATTTACCCTGCCGTGCCGATATCGTCGATGTTGTGTATAAACATGGTTACTCCCACCACCACAATTTTTGAATTTCCCGTCGTGTGACGTCCAGCAATGAACTATCATTTTCCCTGTAAGAAACACACATGATATTCAGTGTTCGATTCACTTATCTGAACGATTGCATTGTTGACAACTGTGTGTCTATGTGTTAAGTAAATTGTAGTATGCGAAAAGGATAGTTGAAAATAAACACTTATACAATGAAAAAAATATGTACAAGTTTATTACAAATATAAACATAAAAGAAAAAAAATATCTACTTTATAATTAATATTTACAAATATATAAACATAAAAATATTATACGATAAAAAAAATATATACAAATTTATACATTTCACAATCAGGTATTTTTTTTTTACAAGTCTCCATCCGGGTGGTTAATTTCCTACAATTAATATTTACAAATATATAAACATAAAAATATTATACGATAAAAAAATATATACAAATTTATACATTTCACAATCAGGTATTTTTTTTTTTTTTTACAAGTCTCCATCCGGTGGTTAATTTCCATCTGTAACAAAAAAGTAAGAGTATTAGTGACATGTGGTTGTTACAAGTAGGATGGATTACTAAAACCTTTATTAACACTGTAATATACCTTAAATATGCATACGCCTATAAAACGTACGTTTCGGCTTTCCGAATACGTACATCCTGCATTGTGGGCATGCGGGTGGTGTCCCCTCCATCGCTACCGCCTGGAACCAGTTGAGGACGCATCGGTAATGCTATGTATGGCCACATACCAAACCGAGGAGCCTCTGCCCGTCATTGTATGATTCTATGCATATACTGCATGTATTGTGTGGAGGAATCATACCTTGAACAGGACAGGGCTCACCGCGACGCCAACACCATGTCGGTAGACTCCTTCTAAGAAGGAGTCTCAATGTTGTTGGGTCATCGTGCGTCCTCGGTTCGGTTGCGTGTAGCACTTCAAAGAAGACGGGTAGCGCGTCTTCTGGAGGGGTCCACAAACGAGGATCTCTTCGCAATAGTTGCTGCTGCTGTTGCTGATAAATGGGCTGTGGGCGTGGTTGAGGTTGCATCTGCGGTGGTGGCGGTGGTGGTGACGGTGGTGGTGATTGCGGTGGCGTAATCGGTTGTGGTTGTGGAGGTGGCGGCGGCGCTGGTATCGGGCGAATGTCACTAAAAAAAAAAGACAACAGAAATTATGTATAATCGCAAATAAAACAAAGCAGTATGTACGCATAAGAAGATGACTTACATATTTATGTCGAGGACTTCTACATCGTCATCATCACTGTCACTATCATTATTACCGTTATGATTCAATTCAAGCGTATCAGCATCGCTTTGATTGTCCTCCACCTCCATAACTTCACCTTCTTCTGTGGACTCGACATTACTGAAACAAAAAAAAAGGAACAATTTTAATACCAGATTTAAACGCAAGAGAACAATTGAATGTTAATTAAAAACAAACGTACCGACTCGTACCGGGTCGAGGGTGAAATACCGCCACTCCTGCAGCTAGAGCATCGCTGAAAAAAAAGTATAAATTGAACACATGAGGTAAACGCAATAGTATAAGACTTTGTTGTTAATGAAAACTGACTTACCGCAACACACTAGCCTGTAATCGAAATAACGCGCGTTTAAAACATTGCAGGCTGTTTGGAGATAGGGGACGACGACAATCTGCAGCAGCAGCAACAGCACCAGTCGGAGCGTTAGCATCACTTAAAAAAAAAACATGTATGAAATGAACACTGGAGGTAAAACGTAAGAGCACAGGAGTTTATTAATGAAAATTGTCTTATCGACTCGTGGCAGGTTGCGGAGATTGGGGACGAATTACAGCAGCAGCGGCAGCAGCAGCATCATCATTGCTGAAAAAAAAAATAAATAAATTGAACACCGCAGGTAAAAAAAAAAAAAAAACACAAAAGTACAAAAGTTTATTAAAATGACAATTGTCTTACCGACTCGAATCGGGTTCTGGAGATACGGGAGAATCCCTATTATTATCAGCGGTAACAGGTGCCTCGTCGGTATCACTGAAATAAAAAAAAAAAATATAATTGAACACCGGAGGTAAACGCATTAGGACAAGAGTTTATTAATGAAAACGGCCTTACCGACTCGAGCCGGGTCCTGACAAAGCACGACGTAACCGTTGTGAACTATAAAAAAAAAACACACATCAATCGAATGGAATATTCTTTTTGTGCATTATAAATAATGAAAAAAAAAAATGTTATATTTACCATCGTACTCGACGTTGCTCTGCTGTCCTATTTTTCATAATTTTCTTGTTGTTCATTCTGTAAAACGTATCAAAAGTTGTAAAATAAGTAAATAAAGAACATAAAGTTAATGTGTTTTGTGTGTGTGTGTGTGTGTGTGTGTGTGTGTGTGTGTGTGTGTGTGTGTAATGCTGAACATCATCTTTACCGTTAGTTATCGGTCCGTGTACTTTCTCTTTTTTGCCTTAGGACCAGCAGCGTCGTTGGTTATTGCGGCTATCATGTAATGCCCGTACGCGAGTGTACTTACACCGTCGTCCAGTACATACCTCTTATCATCATAAGGAGACAGGGAAAGTTTTGTTATACGTTGCGTGTACAGCTTATGATGATTGCTTCGTATACAGTCAGCAGAGGTGAATACGGTACGACTGTCAAAAAGACACTCGCTGTACAATTGATGTCGTAACCTTTTTTTTATTGCCGTCCTTGGCACACCTTTCGCCACCTTTTTGTCGGTGCGGTCGGACAACAAGAGCGAGTAACACTTCGCCCTGAGTCCGACAAATTCCCTGATGGGTTTTCCATTGGTCTCATCCTTGAACTTCCCCACGACTTTTTTGTTGTCGTCGCAATGACAAGGATGATCCACGGGATAGTCCGATGTGTCAAAAAGGTGGAGATCCTCTTTCATATCTGAGTACAAATCGTCAGTCTGAATGCTGTAAAGCAAACTGTCTGTGTCAGTCATTAGTAAGGTCAATCGTTGTCCGTACTTGGCGACAGCGTACCGATAATGAAAATTGTACATTATCAATTTGCTGACATCGAGTACTGTGAAGCCGACGTACACCGGACGGGAAAGGAATATCGTCCTATTTCGTAAGGCCAGTCCGACCAAGTTATCGGTGTAGCGGATCATACGCTTTAGCCGAGGATTGGAAACAATTTTCTGCAGCCGTTGTTCGTTAGAGACTAGTTGGAAGTCTATTCGTTTCCTCACGTTCTCCAGCGATTTTCCATAGACGGCGTTGACCATCAGTTTGAAAAAATCCTTTTCGAAACTGTTGGTGGCTGCTGCTCTCTTTTGCGTGTTGAAATCGATAAACGGTTTCATCCACGCTCTCTGTTTAAAACTCAACACCCTATCGCTTTCAATTCTAAACCGAGACTCAGATACAATTTTAAATTTCGAAAATGGAGAACGTAATTTTGCTTGTCGTCCAAAGTCGTCAGCAACTTGGGAACGGACGACGAAGGCGTTTCCGATCCGCTATACCCTTTTGTATAGTCCAGTCGTGTGTGGAGTCGTCGAGAGTACGGTGAAAGTACGTCAGGATGGACACAGGAACGGACGGGTGCCAATGGATAATCGGAATGGAGGTCATGAAGTTCAGGTGGATAGTGTAAGTCGACCTCGAGTATGTAGCCCATGTCACCGTCATCGCACAGAGTACGCACGTCCAGTGAGTTGATCTCGTTACGATCTAACCATCTGAAGTCGGCGTAAGGGAGCGGTTGTGACATGGCTGCACCGTAAAGGTTGTTGCAGTCCGTGTACAATATGAAAGAGGTTGGCTTTGAAGCATCGTACTGATCGACAATTAGTGGGTTGTTGGCCTTGGCGTGGCGGTTGGGTACCATGCTAACGCCACCGCGAACAGCCGATTCTATAAAGAGATGCTGATCTATATCCGTCAACAGCTCCAGTCGCATACGGGTCATCTTTAACATCGCATGCCAAGCGACACCAGGAAGCGAGTAAAGATGAGCCGGATCGATCTGGTAGTACCGCATGGCCATCTCACGGAACGCCTCGAAGACGTCGGCCAGTAGCAGCACGTCTGTTTTAAGATACAGATCGTGATATTCGCCCAGTGTACTGATTCCAAAAGTACGCCACACGTTGTGCGCGTGAGCGTAATCTTCGTCAGATACTGGCGATTCACTCAACCTGTTGAAAAAGTGTTCGCGTGCGGGCAGACGTGTTTCGTTGAATTTCTCGCTACCCGTCATGTAATCGTAAGGGTACACGCCCTTACGTAAGAGTAGCTCGAAGTGTTCTTCGAAACATTGCTTCGTTAAATCGAAATCCGCACCGCTCGCGTGCAAGTTTCTAACAAGTGTGTCCAAGGACGTGTTCAGAAATTGAAGCGTGTCTACGAAACGCAGACGACCCAACGAGACTGATACGAAGCGTTCGCTAGTGGTAGCGATACAAGCGAGATCGTCGTATTTACCCAACCCTTGTACTAGGTGATGTGCATCGTAACCTCGTAAGTTGTGAAAAAATACAGGTATGTGTCGTGGAGTCTTGAAGTTAAGGTTACAGATGTTGTGAGCTGCGCCTAGGTATCGTCCTGTCAGATGACAATGGTTGCGCACTTTGTCGATTTCGTTCAGTGGTTCTTCACAGAGATGACATACGAGGGCATTTGCGAAAGATAACAAATCACGGTCACTCATAGTCATAGGGACAATGGATCGGATGATTCTGAAAAGTTCTCGCTCTTCAGCGACCAGTCTATTGAGAAAAACGTCTACCACGTTCTCACCGCGATAAACGACCTGGGGTTTGAAAATGTTACGCTCGTAGTCGACTATGAGGTAGGAGAAACCTGAAGGAAGGTGTAACGACTCCGTTGTGGTGGACGATGTGTGCGGAGGAGCGTCGCAGCGATGGCAAGGGACGATAAATGATTCAAAATCTGCGTATATCGCAAAAGGGACCTTATGGCAGTATGTATAATTTCTGAAACACATCACATTCTCCTCCTCCGCTGTCGTGGGTAAACGAATTTTCTGTTCACCATATGGCGAACAGTGGGGGATATGTTCGGTAAGGAGTCGTTCTTTGCAGAATCTATGCAGACAGTAATTACAATAGAAAGAACGCCCGTCGTGGTTGCTTAGTGAAGAGAATAAGCGACTTGTATTTTTTATTAAACAGTAATGTTTTCGGTCGTCAGCGGTAAGAAGTAATAGATTAACGTGATGTTGTCTGCCGCTGGAAGGAGTTATTCTTAAAGGGTAAATTTCATATTCTTCGTAACCGAAAACATTTATAGAAACGTTAGGATTGTCTCGTTCGAACTTCACAATGTCGGATAGACGGGTGGGGTAAGTTATACCAGAAGTATTGATACTGCAGATATGCGGCTTGTATTTGGATACACGATCTTTGTGGTCTGATTGTTGTGGAAACAGAGCGGCCAACACTGACCATACGAAACACATTTGATCGCCTGTATTGTTCACGTTGATGATGGATTTAGTACGAGACAATTCAGGAGGTGTACGAATGAAACTGGAGGCGGTTAGCGGTTGGTATCGTGAGAGAACGAGTTCTAAGGAGATTATGCGGTCTAACACCCAACCGCTACCCTCGCGTGTGAATTTATCAATCGATTCAATGATCTTTTCGTATGAAGCTTCTAAACGATCGGGCAATACATCTTGGTCAGCGATCAGTGTCGTATGACATCGTCCGTGAAAATAAGCTTCAGTCGTCACTTCTTCGTCCTGGTCCGTGTCAGCGTTTACGATGTACTTGACAAATCTCACTTTAACCGTTATATGCCACTTTATAGAAAGCAAACGTGTCAGTTCGTTTAGAATGTCCGTACGTAACGTATCGTGCATTTCATCAAAAAAGGTTATGACATCGTTGACACATTCTTCGTCATCCGTGATAGGCGTGTAAACGCGCAATACCAACGCGCCACGTAACGAATATTTACATTCAACAGCAAATGACTGCATTATCAACAACAATGAAAACACGAAACTTTAACAATTACTTGCTCGCTTGAAGAACAATTGAATACTGATACGAAATTAGAAAATAAGCACTATTTTATATGCGACACGTGAAAGTTACACTGCGCGAGACTTGAAGGTGAACGCTGGCAGTGATCGTCGCTCTACTTATACTATCTATGACAGTAGCGCGCGCAGCTATCCGCTCCCACTACCGAACTATTACCGCCGACGATCCCCCACTACCAACTGCGCGCGCAGCTATCTGCTCCCACTACCGTGCTTTATTTCATAGCGACCAATTGACGACAGCCATCCCCACTACGGATGCGCGCGCAGCTATCGCTGAGGAGGTGAAATGCAACGCGACAAACCAACATTCTTGCTTCAGATATGGATGTGTCCATATATTCTTTTCCAAGCCGATTAAAAAGCTTTTACAACATCAGTCGTCGTGGTAACATTAAATTTTTCGTTCATAAATTTCCGAATGCGAACGTAAAAATTTTTGACCTAGCCAAAGCTGGGTTTATTTACGAAGACGATGGTATGTTGTAAGATGCTGCAAGTGTAAAATACGAATTATGGATTGGGCATTGGGTGATGATCCCGCCCAAGTCCATAAGGCGTCAATGCCCGCATGCGATTTCGTTCGTGAACACTTGTAGAAGTCGACGCACGCAAAAACGGCTCTTTTCAGAGCCAACATAAACTCATGTACAAACATACCTGTTTGAGTAGTACTAGTAGTACTAGGTGTTAGTACTACTACTACTACCGAACGACAGTATTCACTCCAAAAGTGTGAGTGAAGACACATAAAAAAAAATTACTCAAACAATATGCGTATACACTATAAATATCATGATCACGATTAATAGCGTATCACTCACATCGCAGATCATCGAGACGATGGACGTCTATCGATATGATGATGGGAAACATTTCACAATAACCAAAGCTTCACGAAGCGCGATACGGTCCAACATATGTTCCATGTATTTTGTGAAGAAAAGACGATTTTGCGGCAACTACTGTACACGTTACAAATTCGGCGTTGACAAATATCACGCACGTTGTTGGCGTCACATAAAAAAACACCGCAGTGATTTGCCGCCGATCGTGCTGTTGATGATAGTATCCGATCGTATACACAACAAATCACGGTGGCTTCAATTTATCGTAGAGTGCGAACAAAATAACGTACCGATAGAACTTGTGGTTTACGAAAAGAATATGTTCAAGTGTACCGTACGTCACGGATGGAATTTTCTTTCACGTTTCCGTCCGATTCCTGAACTCTATAACGCTGTTCAGCGTGTGCACGGCTTACACGATTCACACGGACAGATGAACTACGCTACTGTATACACGGACATGCTCGCCTACGGAAGTTCGATACCACACGCTTCTTGTTGCATCGTCCTTACGGAGCGCACTATTCCGATACGCACACCGATGGAAATATACAGAAGCGTGATGATGATAGTGCCAAAGTGCGCACTGGATCCTAGCTACAACGTAAGTTTTGACCTGCACTGCCCACCGTCCTCGTTACCGACACTAGCGAGAGGGAAACAGTTCGCGTTGGTGAACAACAAGGCGCAGGGATTATTTTCGGTAGCCTTTCTGAAGGAGGCATTGCCTACACTCCGCAAGTATTGCGAATACTTTGGTCTGCGGTATTCGCACGAACAAGGGTACACGGTGAAAGACCAGCGTTTGTACGAACAGTGGCAGCATTGCACGGGCTCTATGGCGGACGAATTTTGGTTGTTGAACTCGTATCTGATACACCTGCATACGAAATCGAGACGTCAACGCCCAATCGTTGAACTCAAAGCTAAACACATGTGCGAGTGGCTACCTGAGAACGATAACGTCATAGTCGCGGAAATGCACGAGTACCGCGACAACGTTATACGTAGCGTCATGTTCAAAGACATGAATTCTGTTAATACTGTAAGAGCGTTGGACTCGAAACAACACGCGCTCCCGAGATACTACATCGGTATGAGCCTCGTGCGTAATGGGCGTATGAAAATCAGTTTAGCTCATGTTTTAACGTACTTGAGCAATCGGAAAAAGAACGCGATGTTCTTCCGTTCGGTCGAGATGATATAAGCGGGTGTGGAGCGGTGGCGGTGTGACAGTCGCGTGATGGAAGGTGGACGTGCCAGAACGGTATCGATGAGAATTACCTTCAGCACCGAGCCGACAGTTTACTACATTCCAGCGTATTGCGAATCACGGTTCGCACGACGACACGAGAATGAAACGAGCTGTGAAGAATATACACCAGAGCGTTCGCAAGACTATCGCGACGGAGTTGCACAGACCGGTAAGAAGGAATTTTCCGAGACGCGCGGTCGAGTTGAAGGGACTTCACGACTTGTACCAAGCAGACCTGGTAGAGATGATACCGCACGCAAAGGCGAACAAGGGATTCAAGTACCTTATGACGATGATTAACGCGTTTAGCAAGTACGCGTACGCCGTTCCATTGAAAACGAAGACGGGTGTAGAGGTCGCACGAGCTCTGGAACCGATTCTGCGTGCTAATAAAATGAAATATCTGCAGACGGACAACGGGAAAGAGTACTACAACAGTACCGTAGAAAAATTGCTGAGCAGATATGGTGTCACACTCTATTCCACGTACAGTGAGAAAAAGGCTTCCATTGTGGAACGCTTCAACCGTACGTTGAAAACGCACATGTATCGCGCGTTCAGCGAACAAGGTCATTACCGTTGGTTGGATATGTTACCGGAACTAGTCAGCACGTATAACAACACTGTGCACAGAACGATTGGAATGAAACCGCAACAGGTGAACGAATCCAACGAACGTACAGTGTTACGCAGGATTCGTGTGAACACAGCGAGGAGCATCGATTATAAACGACCGAAGTTCAAAGTAGGCGATCGTGTGCGTATAAGCAAACACAAAATGACGTTCGCTAAAGGATACACACCGAATTGGACAAACGAGATATTTCTCGTTCACACAGTGCGTACCGGCAGCGTACCCGTCACTTATTCGCTAAAGGATCATACAGGAGAAGTGATGAAACGTGGTTTTTATGAACACGAAATCAGTAAATCGAACGTTGGTGACGTGTACTTGGTAGAAAAGATCGTACAACGTAAAGGAGATCGTGTGAAAGTCAGATGGTAAGGATTCGATGGTAAACACGATTCGTGGATACACAAGAAGAACTTGGTATAACAACGATTCGACTCGAGGAAATAGAACTAGTATGCGTCGATGCGTTACGATGACAACATGCACGCTGTGTACAGTGTGAAAGACATTGTGTCACATCCTGGTTACGATGAGTACATCGTGAACACGAGCGCAAACGACGTTGAACGCATGCGCAGGATCTTGACGGTGTACGAGTACTGGCAACGGGTTACCAATCGCGTGACGAGGTTCCGACTCAGCGAAATAGTACCAACCGGCACCGGATTCGATCACTACAAAGAATGTGTTTGGTCGGATCCGAACTGTGAAACGGGTCCGGACACATGTGTATGCAGTTACATATCTACCGACTGCTACGATATAGTGCGACTATTAAATAGACTGTGCGTAGAACGACAACATGAAAATATTGCAACAAGCGCACAGACTAAAAATACAGGACGTGGACTATTCGAAATTGTGCGACGATGGTGGGAGTGGCAGAAAAAAACGTAAACACGGACGTCTTCTGCCCGATACCGTTCGTTCGATCATCTGCGGACCTTCTGCGTGCGGAAAGACAAACGTCATGTTCAACCTGTTGTTCGATGGAAACGGATTGAGATTCGCGAACTTATACGTGTTTTCTAAATCACTATTTCAACCCAAATATCAGATGCTGGAGACCCTGATGACACGACTTTCCGGCGAAGGAATGGGTTATCACGGCTACAACGATAACGAAGAGGTACCACCTCCCGACGAGGTCGATCCCAATTCTATTATGGTGTTCGATGACGTGTCTTGCGAAAGGCAACACAACATACGCAAGTATTTCTCTATGGGACGACACAGCGGTGTGGATGCGTTTTACCTTTGTCAGACGTACAGTCAAGTGCCAAAACAGTTGGTTCGTGACAATGCCAATCTAATAGTGTTGTTCAAACAGGACGATCGCAACTTGAAACATGCGTACAACGATCACGTCAACACGGACATGAAATATGACACGTTTAAGAATATGTGCGCTGAGGCGTGGAAAGATCGTTACGGCTTTCTCGTTGTGGACAAGGATTCTTCTATCGACGCTGGCAGGTGTAGAGTCGGTTTTGACCGTTTCATAGTAGTCGCGTCTAACGATTAAACAAAAAAAAGTCACACGTTCAGCTAAATACACATGACCTGCTGTCAACGATTTTAGTTGATGTTCTGCCGTTTATCGAGATGGACGACAAGAAGAAACGACTAGCACGTGATATCGATACGATCAGTGATGATATACGGAAGAAATACCGTGCGTTAAAACATGGGATTCGTGAAGAAGAAGCATCGTTATCCAAAAGTTACAAACCGATTCTAGAACCGTTACAAAATATTTCGCAAGCGTTGCTTGAAAAGAAACGTAAATCAACAAATGAAAAGCCTTCAAGAGTGAAAAAGATGAAACGTGAAGAGGATGAGGAAGAGGAGAAGGAAGAGGATCCGACAGGTGCAATTAGTAAAATCGATGCGGGAACACCATCTCGTTCCCGAACGAAGCCACCGCGTTTCCTGAAAACGCCCGTGATAGCCGAAACATTGGACGATGATGATGATGATGATGAGGGCGATCCCAGTCTCAACATTGAAAAAATGCTAGACACACCGGAAGGAAGACGTGAAGCGCGTAGATATTTTCAGGACAAATACGACAGTGAATCATTAGCGAACAAGTACATGCGTATGATCGTTTCGTCCGAACGCGATCGTCTGATGGACTATACGTACGGTGTAAGACACGAAAACGGAAAATGGATGATCGGTGATTCACAGTTCGAAATCGATACGGACGATTCGATTCTTATCAACGGTAAACGATACAAAGGTACACCAGGACTCTACAAACTAGTGTTCATGAAGCATCCTAATGAAAATATTTACAAGGAATCAGATCTGAAAGCGTACAAAGATATACTGCGTAACACCAACGCGCATAAGCAGTATTACTTAGCGAACGCACAGGTAAACGCGAACAGAGGTGTAAAGTATAAACGAATAATATCGCAACTGTTTCCACCGAAACGTACAGGACAGGGGCATAATAATATTGATACATCGTATATGACGTTAACGAGAAAAAAAGACAAAATCGATTACGTGCACTGGGACGATCCGAACGAACTGGTGGACAGATTGCGACTGTTAATGGCATCACAACGTGTTGGAAACAGTGGGCACACGAACGAAATCGTCTCCATAGTGGAAGAACTACGTGAAGCAGGCATAATCGTATAATAAGAGCGGTTCGATTCTGAAAGCCGATAAAGTGTATAAATAATACTGTCGTACATGCACCGGGGACATTCCACGTTTGGTTGTGACAACATGGATATCGTGCTACTGTTTATTACCGTGTGCACAAGTGCCGTTGTCGCATCGAGCGTTAACGCTAACGATGTTGATTTCGCTATAGATTACTTGGTGCGATACGGATACGTGCCCGACGATAGTTTACGACTCACGGACAACGCCACCATCGATATGGACGCCTACCTTCGCACGTTTCAAGTGAATTACAATTTAACCGTAAATGGAGAATTGAACAACGAAACGATGAATCTGATGCGTGCGCGGAGATGCGGTAACGAAGATTTCGTGTCGTACACCTTACGAACACCGTGGGCCAAGAGACGTTTGTCGTGGCGGTTCTTTCACGGTAGCGCCAGCGCTATAGAAGCGTTCGCTGTATGGCAGAAACATTCGAACCTGGAATTCGAATATCGACCCAACGACATAAACGCCGACATGGTCATTGCTATGAAATATTTTAAACACAGGTGTCTGACTTCCAGGTGCACGATCTGCGGGTACGATTTGGACGGACGAGGAGGTATACTCGCTCACGCTTACTACCCGCCCGATTTACCGTATAACACTACCGAAATACACATGGACTACTACGAATCGTGGAATTATACGAACGCAACCGAAATACCGGACGATCAGACCAGTTTTCTTCAGGTGTTAACGCACGAAATCGGACACGCGTTAGGACTGTCTCATTCCCTCGAGAAGGATTCGATCATGTACCCGTTCTACGTACCACGCTCGAACGGTCCGTTCGACCTGAGAGACGACGATATAAAAGGCATTCAACGCTTGTACGGGAAGCCGCCGCCGCCGCCGCCGCCAGCTACGACGACGACGTCAACGACGACGTCAACGACGACGGCGACGACAACGAACGACACCGTTCGGACGACGGATTTATGTCGGCTAAAGAAAGTTAATCAATTTTTAATAATCAACAGACACCTGTATATTGTGCACGATAACTTTTTGTGGACATTGGATCTCGAGTCGAAGCGATCGAGTCCGTCGTCGCCGCTTCTGTTGACGGATTGGTTGACTTTCTTACCGTTGACGTTCACCAACGTTTCAGCGATGTACCAGAGACCGCGAACCGAAGAAGTGGTGCTATTCATAGACAACTACGTATACGTGTTCGATATACACAGTCTGCAACCGCTGAACGGGTATGCGCGTTCGATCACAACGCTCGGTGTTCGCACGATGACGAAAATAAACGCTGCGATACACACGTACACGGGTCGAACTCTTCTGTTGTACAACGATATGTATTACGGCGAAATAGACGAGTGCACGTTCACGATCAAGAAACACGGATACGTTAAAGATCGTTTTGTCGGCTTACCAGAAGCCGTCGACAGTGCGTTCCGATACATCGACGGAAAGATTTATTTCTTCAAAGACGCACGCGTATACGTGTACGATGAATTTCTAAATACGATCGTAAAAGGAAAACATAGCGACGGACTCTCCGTTGTCGGAATAAAATGCATAGACAGTACGATGGTATCAAAACTAATCGATTTATTACGCGAGTACGTATAAATGCCGCGAACAACGGACGAGACGCATCATTCACAAGATGAGTGTTGACAAGTTCGGCAGACACCAGAGCGCTGTCAGAGCGCGAAGGGAGACGCGTCGCAGTCTACGGGAGGATATTGGTATCTCGATGACCGAGGACGGGCACTTCGACGTAGCGGGGAAAAAAAATACACAACTTGGGCGAACCGCAAGACGGTAACGATGCCGTTCCACTGCGCTTCGTGCGTGACCACTGTCTGTTTGCCGACGAACCGTCGTCGACGACGACGACGCAAGGAATAGACGTGAAAGGTCGTAAGCTCGTCAACGTCGGCGCTCCCGTCGATTTCGGGGACGCTGTCAACAAGCAGTACGTAGACTACTCGTGCTTACGTTTCACACAGCTGGTACCGAACAAGAAGAACGGAGCTGTCGTTGACGCGCGGGACCATCGCATACAGTCTCTGAGGGAACCGATTCGTGCGAGAGACGCTGCGACCAAAGTATACGTGGACTCGAAAATCATACCGAAGGATACGAGCTCTAACCTAATGGTCGGCAACGTGCGGATAACACAGTTAGCGCCGCCAGTCAACAACAAGGACGCGGTGAATTTGGAATTTTTGAACCGACACACGATCACCGCGGTAAACGACGCTTATTTCAACGCACAAGGAAAGACTATTCTAAACGTCGGCAACGGTGGCGCACGGGCTACGGACGCGGTGAACGCACGTCAATTGGAGGAGGCGAAGCGGTACGCGAAGAGCGAAACGTACAAACTCGCAAAAGTGTTCCAACATCGTTGGGAGAAAGTGGTATCGTATATCTATAAATTGCATAAGCACGCAGCGCGTACTTCACTTGGTGCCGAAGAGGCGGACTTACTACTTACGAACAAGGCGGAGACGAACGAGTTGATTAGTGATCTGGACAAATCTAAGGACGAGCACGATTGGAGATCCCTTTATCGAGAGCAAGCGAAACAGTAGTCATGTACGAACTACGTAGCCGAAAAAAAAGGGAGGGCGTGGTCTTATCGGAAAAATAGTTAAAAGCGCGGTACCATTCGTTGCGAAGTCAGTACCTACACTGATCAATCGAGCGGTGGACGTATTACCGGTGGAACTACATCTGCCCGGCTACAGGTTCTGTGGACCCGGAACGAAACTAGAGCAGAGATTGGCTCGCGGTGATCGAGGAATCAACGAGTTGGACGAAGCTTGTCGTGAACACGATATCGCTTACAGCAAGTACAAGGACAACGAACGACGACGTGAAGCGGATCGTGTGCTAGCCGGTAAAGCGTGGGAACGAGTGAAAGCTTTGAATTCCGGCATCAGTGAAAGAGCGTACGCGGCAGCCGTAGCAGCAGCGATGAAGGCGAAATCAGCGTTAGGCAGCGGGCTATGCTGCGGTGGCGGTGTGCGTAAACGTCGCACCAGACGACGCAAGCCGGTTCGACGCACGATAATCAGGAAGAGGAGGAGGAGGAGGACAACGACAACTGGGGCAGGACGTCGACGAAGACGGGCCGATGGTAAAAAGGCTTCAGGACTATACCTTCGACCGTACCGAAAAAACTAATCAAAATACCCGTGCGTCCGTTGTCCGATCGAGATCTTTATGAGTACACGAAACTATTGCGTATACCTTATTTCAGAGGCGTGTACATGCGCGACACACTTCCTAGTACATCACCGTGGGAGAACGAAAGCGCAATCGTGAATCTGGACGACGCTACCGGACCGGGCACGCACTGGGTATGCTACAAGAAGCGAGGCGACAGAGTCTGGTACTTTGATGGATTCGGCAATCTGCGCCCTCCTGTCGAGCTAATACGGTACTTTGGATCGAACGTGACCGACATTCATTACAATTACGCACAGAAACAGCCATCGAACACGGTCATCTGCGGACATTTATGTTTAGAGTTTTTGACATCGAACGATCAGTAAACGACAAGATGTCTTCGCTTACGGTCACTGTCACAGGAACGGATCCAAGCGCACTGGTTTGTGACTTTTTTCCACCGCTTGAACTGACGAACGGTGAATGGTACGCGGGACTGCTGGACTTTACCACGTACAACTCTATACCGAACGTGGAAAGCGGAAGAAACAACATCTTTCCCGTACTAAAGGGAGCACGTAAAACGTTAGAACTCGTCAATATACCGACCGGTGTGTACGAAATCAGTGATATCGAAACATACCTGAAGAAAGAACTAGCAGACCCAAAATTTTCTCTACGACCCAACAACAACACGTTGAAATGTGAAATTTATTGTTCATACGATATCGATTTTGGATGTACGGAACACACGATCGGTACCATGTTGGGTTTTTCCAAGAACCGAAAGTTAGAAGCGTATATATTACACACGTCGGACGTGCCTGTAAACATTAACAGAGTGAACGTTTTGGAGATAAGGTGTAACGCTGTACAAGGCTCGTACAAGACGGGACGAAACGAGCATATACTGCACTCGTTCTATCCAACGGTTGAGCCAGGATTCAGGATAGTAGAAACGCCTAGAAACGTCATTTATTTTCCACTTAACGTACTACACTTGCGTAACGTTACACTGTCCGTACACGATCAGGACGGTGATATTTTGAATTTTCAAGGCGAAGTCATCACCGCACGTATACATTTGAAACGTGTGTAGTAATCATGGGAATTTATTTCACCGATACCCTCGTGATGAAGAGCGGTGGCGGCGGCGGCTCGCACCACGAGATAAAAGAGGTCAACACTTTTGGAAAAGGTATCAGTAGACGTTCGTCGTTGACACGGTTAACAGCAACTAACCGACGCTACCTGATTTCATTAGGATTCAAAGTCAAGAAAAACAAGTAATATGGCGGACAGCGGTATCGTCTTATCGGTTGAACGTCGACCATTCTTCGAAGACAACATCACGCATTACGAATATCATCCTCATGCACCGTACGCGTCAGCGTCACGATATGGAAATAACGATGAGATACGCATACCTATACTGCAACAGGAAGTCTTCACTTTACCGATGGAAAGTTTCCTGTACGTTGAAGGCAAATTGAGCAAAAAGACCGACAGCACCGGTAGTGTGAACGTGAAAATGATCAACAACGCGATCGCGTTTCTCTTCGAAGAAATCCGTTACGAACTGGCCGGTGTGGAAGTGGATCGTACCAAGAGCGTCGGCATCACGTCCACTATTAAAACCATGCTGTCTGCCGGCAAGCAGGACATTGTTTCGATGCAAAACGCCGGTTGGGTTGCTCCTACAGCTAACGAGATAACACCAACCGGCCAACACGAGGAATTCAACTTTTGCATACCGTTGAGGATGCTGATGGGATTCGCTGAGGATTTCACGCATGTTATTTTAAACATGAAACAGGAACTTATACTGTTGCGCACTTCCAGCAACGTTAACGCTTTGTTCTCGTCTACGGATGCGCCCGCTAACGCCGATATAGAACTGACCAAAATCTCTTGGATGATTCCGTTCGTGTACGTGAACAACGAAGTACGGATACGATTGCTGGATATCATACGCAAGGACCTACCGCTATTCTTACCGTTTCGTAGTTGGGAACTGCACGAGTATCCGGCTTTACCGACGACCGACAGACAGACTTGGACAGTGAAAACAACTACACAACTGGAGAAACCGCGGTACGTGATACTCACCTTTCAGACCGCCAGAAAAAACAATCTGAATAAACACGCAGGTGAATTCGATCACTGCAATGTGACAAACGCGAGACTCTTTCTGAACGACAAATACTACCCGTACGATAACCTGAACCTGGATATCGATAACGGACGTTACGCATTGCTGTACGACATGTATACACGATTTCAAAAATCGTACTACCACAGAAGTCAACCCAACGTACTTCTAACACCTACAGAGTTCATAGCAAAAGCACCGTTATTCGTCTTCGATTGTAGCAGACAGGACGAATCGCTCAAGTCATCACCAGTCGACGTCAGATTGGAATTCGAGTCATCGACCAATTTCCCCGCTCAGACAGCGGCCTACTGCTTGATACTGCATGATTCAATAAATGTGTACACTCCGTTATCCAACACGGTGCGCAGACACAATTAAACGCTTACTATATATTAATGTTCTTTTTTTTACTGTAAATAGAACTTTGCTTTTTTAGAATGTAATTTTTAATTAAAAAAAAATGTAATCAATTTTCATGTATTTTTATTTTATTGTAAATAGAATGTAATGTAATCAATTTTCGTGTATTTTATTTTTGTGGAGGGGGAAAACGATTCTCCTCTTCTCCCTATTCTTCGTTCAGTGTTTCATCAGCACGAGTCGCGAGTGGACGTACAAGATGCTTTCACACGATATCTATGTTGACGATATCAATCACAACAGCAACAACCGCTATTTCAAACAATGCGGTGAAGCGGCAACGACTACATCAATCAAGTCTTTATCACCGGACGATAAAGAAGTACAGGTCATCTTAATTCAAAAAATCACATCTCCGTACCCGCGTTACAGAAACTTGGAAAACCGTTTAAAGAGTTTTAAAGAATGGCCTGTATCGTTAACGATAACACCTAAAGAATTATCAGAAGCGGGTTTCTTTTACACTGGATGCAACGATAGAGTGATTTGTTTTTGCTGTGGAGGCGGATTAAACAAATGGGAACGTGGAGAATATGCTTGGATGGAACACGCACGACATTTCCCTGCGTGCTCTTACGTAATGTTAATGAAAGATAAAAATTGTATCCTCAAGGCACTGGGTATTGTTACCGAGGCGCAAGCACCAACAGCTGTAGCAATGACAGCAAAGAACGAACAACGCACCGACACGATCAAGGAGAATATAAAAAACGTAGAAGAAAGCTCGAATCGTGATACGATGTGCAAAGTCTGTTACACACAAAACGTGGAAGTTGTACTGATTCCCTGTTGACATTTTATTACATGTGTGAATTGCGCCATAACCCTACATAATTGTCCATTATGTAGAACCGCATACACTGCTTACATGAGAGCGTATTTCTAGTTCGTTTTCACGCGTATATTGAACACCAGGTTTGAAAATATATATATATGCTGCTGTGACAAAAGTGTTTTATACAACCTCCGCTAATATCGCATACCTCAGTGTTTGAACAGCACGCGTTGAAGACGGACGCATGGAGCTGCTATCTCCGTACGAGTACATACGCTGCAGTGACTTAAAGCATACAGTACTGTACCCTATAGAAATTTTTGTATACAACGTTCTGACATGTAAATTTGTTGCACTGATCCGTGACGAAAATATAAAGTACAAAATAAACGTTCCGAACAAATTCTTTACGAGCGTTTCACAATATACAACGTGTCTTTTCCGTAAGACGGACGGATCTGCAACGTTCCTAGTAAAACCAAACACGTTGTATATAACGAAAAAAGGATGTGCGAGGATAAACTAGCAGTCATAGTTGACTTTCACTGTTTTATCGACAACGATGGAAACGAACTCGTTAAGGAACTAGCCGTTATGGACGTCACTGCATTTGCCAGCAGGCATTGGATATTTACACATCCAGTAGAGACGATTGTTTCGAATCACAAGCATGTGAGGACAAACAGATGGTTAACAGACCATTATCATGGACTAACGTGGACGGACGGGGACACATCGTACGAACATCTTGTACCGATATTAGAAAAGTATACGTTTCCTTTTAACTTCGTGTTCGTAAAAGGATTGCAAAAAAAAAGATTTCTACAGAAGCGTATCGTGCATTTTAATATTATAAATTTAGAAGATTTCGGATGTCCCAAACTCGATCAATTACAATCAATACACGGAACAGCCTGTCTCACGCACCGCTTATGTCCGGAAATATGTACAAATAGTAGAGTACACGCTTTACGCGAGTGGGTTGTGTCAGATTTTAGAATAGTCAATACGTTTCTGATAAATTACTAAAATTATTGTTTAGCGCTTACATAAAAAAAAAAACAGTCGTCGCCTTTCTATCGATTACATCATCTGTCTAAAAATAAATTAGCGTGTTCAAACAAGCGCGACCGCTGTCTAGACGTATATAAAAAAATAACCGACACCCCTCTTCCCCACCTACCCATCGAACCGTGAGAAATCAAGTTGCATCCTGTTCACACAGTTAAAAATAAATTAACGTCGGCGACATGTTCGAACAAGCACAAGTGCTGTCTAGACGTATAAAAAATAACCGACTCCCCTCTTCCCCACCTACCCATCGAGCCGTGAGAAATCAACTCGTGACCTGTTCACACGGTTAAAAATAAACGCTTACTGTGCGTTGAGTGGTTTCCCCCCTCTCCGGTTTCCACCTCCACAACTACCTCCCTATATATTCCACTGCGCACAAGCGTTATTCGTTCATTCGTTGAGAGACGTGCCGCAAATTATTATAAGTTCTTTATTTTAAAATGGCATCATTCACTGAAAAGTTTGCTACTATTAGCGCAATCGAGTATAAAAAAATAAAGGAATTGATAATCGGTGTAAAATATCCGATAGAAGAAATGCAAAATATAGACGCAAAATACGGTAAAACTATACTCGTCACTCTTCAAGATTACAAAGACCCTAGACTAAAATATCGTGTATATCTACCAAAGAGATACGCAGGTGTTTTTGAAGATGAGGAATTAAAAAATTTATTACCGTGCTCGCTGCAACTAATTTATCGCGGAGAAAAGGATAGAGCTTACATAGTAGAAATTGTACAGTAGTATCGAATGGACATCTTCATTTGTCACGTACGATTACATATATATATATATATATTAACATGTACTTAGTTCTATTTCATTTAATTATAAATAATATATTTGATTATGCCTAGATAATAAAACAAGGCTTACATGTTGTACACTTTAGACATCTTCAGAATTAACAAATATATTTGTACATAATTGTCATTGCACACGTTTACCAATAATATTCAAAATAATGTGCTTACACATAATTCATTTGATATAATTGTATACAATTGTATTTTTTTTAATTGTCACTACTGTGTGTGTTTATTTCATTTTTTGTACATATTTGTCATGTCATAGAGCACTGTAATTTTCACTACTGTGTACGTTTACATTATATGTATTTTAAATTGTAATATATTTTGATTACTTTCACTACTGTGTGCGTTTACATATTATGTATTTTAAATTGTAATATATTTTGATTACATGTATTTTAATTATTTGTAATTAAACAGTATTGCTTTAACCTTTTATATTGTTTTTTTTTTAATTTCAAAATTCCTTGGAACATTAACACTATTCTAAAAAAAATCAATTTTATTAAACAACAAGTGTATGATTATAATATAATTTAGAAATTAAAGAATATTTAAAAATCAAACTGACCTTATACAAGTTCCAGTTGAGTCTCGCGACGAACTATGTGTCTTGGAGAGCAGTTCGTACAGGCTTATATATAGTATTTCAAGGATGTACACGAAAGAGATGGTAACAACAAAAAAAGCTCCCACACACAAAGTCATGAACACGCACTTAGCTCGGTCTGTTTTCTAATTCCCACACGCTGTGATAACAGATGGTGTCACACATCCTGTTTGTTCTCTTATTAAAAAAAACTTTATGTACGACCATGTTCACACGCTGCGATAAACAGATGGTCATACAGACGGAGCCGATTACATCATCAACAAAAAAAGTAACGGCTGCCACGCATACTTATCTTGACTTGTTCACACAATAATTTATGTACGCCTTTAAATTCGTTCACACCCAACATTAACATATGTTCAGACAGACGGCGAAAATTAATTATACGCTCAGACAGACGGCGACAACTAACAGATGGTGGCAATTAATTCTACGCTCAGACAGCCGGATGCAATTAATTTAGCGACTTGCTAAACAGATGTCTAGACAGCTGCAAAATGCACGTGGGAGTCAACTGCTACATTCAAAAAAAAAATGCATGTGGGAGCCAACTACCGCTTGTCCCTATTATATTACATACACACCAGTAATAACGAGTGGTCTGTCAGCATTCTGTTGTAAAAAATAACTCCGCATGTGAAAAGCATGGATTTTTTTATCGTATAATATTTTTATGTTTATATATTTGTAAATATTAATTGTAAAGTAGAATATTTTTTTCTTTTATGTACAGGGAAAATGACAGTTCATTGCTGGATGTCACACGACGGGAAATTCAAAAATTGTGGCGGTGGGAGTAACCATGTTTTTTTTCAATCTGTTTATACACAACATCGACGATATCGGCACGGCAGGGCGACGATATCGGCACGGCAGGGTAAATATATACGAAACCAGTACACTATAACACCGAGTTGGCAACAATGGCGAAACATACATTCAACCCGTACACTATAACACCGAGCCGACAACAGTTGGCAACACCGCATCGACGCTTTTCCAACATGGCCGAACTTCCGGAAAAACCCCTTACATATACATAACCATACACTATAACACACGCACGAAGCGGCAACCCGGCCGTACCTTAACCACTACAATCTTACACCACTTGACAACATCGCAGCTTTTCCAACATGGCCGCCGTCGCCCCACCACGACGGGCGGCCATCAAGCCACCGCCAGGCCGCCGCCCAGCGACGATGACGACGTCAACGGCGAACGGCGGACGGCGAACGGCGAACATAGCCACGCCTCCGCCAATCAACGCACACATTACCCCACTTTAGGCGGCGACGACGACAACATGGCCGACAGACTACTGCCGCATGGTTACCCCCACCACCACAATTTGTGAATTTCCCGCCGTGTGACGTCACTTCCGGCAATGAACTGTCATTTTCCCCCTACTCCTAGAGAACATAGGCCTTCTACAAAAAGTTGTGGTATGAGAATAAGACCTCAGAAGAGAAAAGGTTTACGGTTGATCCCCAAGGATTGGATGACATCTCTTTTAAAGAGGTTGTAGTGCGGTTGAGGCCTTGAGGAATAGAAAAGTAACTGGGACGGATGGAATTAATGCGGAATGCTGGAAATATGGAGGAAGCCTTTTGCATCTTAGATTTGAGATTTTGTTTAACATGTGTGGGAAACAACGAAAAATCTCTAAAAACTGATTAAAAGCAAAAGTCACCCCACTTTTTAAGAAGTATGAAAGAAGTAACTGTGAGAATTACAGGGGTATTATCCTGTTAGATACTGCATATAAGATATATTCTCGGATAATCAATAATAGATTCAGGGTTATTGCAGAGAACATTATTGGTGAAGAACAGATGGTCTTTAAGAAGGGTCGCTCTACAATCGATACCATTTTTGTATTGAAGCAGGCGATTGGTAAGAGACGGGAATATAATTAAGAAACTCGTGTGGCCTTTATTGACTTTTAAAAACCATTTTTAGTATGAATAGGGATGTTTTGTGGAAGATTATGAACAGAAGGGGTTTTCCTTTGCAACTTGTCAAGGTGATTAGAAGTCTGTATCAGAACACTTCTGTTGTCATTTATACGGGAAACGATTGACAGTGCCAGTTGAGACAAATAAAGGAGTTGGACAAGGTTGTTGTATCTCCCCGATATTTTTTTTATATTTATGTGGACAATAGCATTAGAAGATGGAATGAAAATTTCAAATGTGGAGTTAAGCTTTCTCCGCAATGTACACTTAGTATTATTTTATGTGCAGACGATGTTTTTATTATACAACAGACAGAAAATGACTTGCAGAAGAGAATATTCATTTTGAAAAATTTAGCAGAGGAATATGGCTTGGTGCTATCTTCACATAAAACAAAAGTAATGGGTTTTAGAGGGAAGTATGCAGAGGGAAGGTAGAGGTAAATGGAAACGTCTTGGATCAGGTATCCGGTTTTAAATATCTTGGATGCGAAATATCTCCCGTAGTTGATTCTGATGTCAAAAATAAGCTTAGAAAATTTAAACATATATGTGGGACAATCCATAGAACCTTAAAATACAAAAGTAGGAAAGTCATTAAGCTTACGTTTTATAAGACTATAGCTGTACCGGTGGCGCTGTTTGGGAGTGAGACACGGGTACTTTCGCAGAGAGACAGAGGAAAGGTTACATCAGCAGAAATAATATTTCTCAGGTGGGTCAAAGGGTGCACGTTACAAGACAGAGTAAGTAATGCATAGATAAGAAGAGAATTATAAATTTTTAACTGGCAGGATACAATTACGGAATACAAGGGCAACTGGTGAAAGCATTTTGAAAGAATGTAGCAAGATTGTCTTCCCAAACTTGTCTTGAATTATAAACCCTCAGGGTATCGTAGTGTGGGGCGTCCGAGGACTACTCGTAGATGGTTTCCGGAACAGGGAGTTCAGCCAAATCCGTGAAATGGAGATGATGACGATGATGATGATGATAAAATCTTTTGTAATGTACATACATTATAACGTACGTTGTATTGTAAATCGAGACATTTCGCATGGAATGATTGACCTGTCATATGTTTCTGTATTTCTGTTTCTTGTTTGTTTCTAACAAGTGGGTTACCTGAATATCGTTTGTTGTTCTACCGCTTAACATAGTGCAGACGTAAGAATGGATTCTTAGACCGACATTGTATTCTTAGACCTTACTAAGTGTACTTTTACAGTGTTACGTTGTCTTCCTGTTACTTCGAAACTAACCGTCTGTCTGTTAGTGACATTTTGTGTGCAGTGTAAATGTATTTAAAATTCATAAAATGTCAGGCGTTAAACATAAATTTAAGGGATCCTGAAAAAGCTCGATTAATTCGGGATTTAGAAAACAATATTTCTAATACATCAGTGTCGAAGAAATACGGCTTATCGGCTTCTGCTGTGTCGGACTGCGAATGGGTTCACCATTGCCTCCAATAATGACTGATCTATAAATGAATAGTTTTGAAAAACGTTTTCTAATAGATACAAAATATAAAGAAAACGTGAAGTTGTGGATCAGATATGTAGATGACATTATAATAGTTTGTCACTGATTCACTATCACTAATAAAGGACTACTGGTTCACTATACGCTAGGCATTTTATGGAAACAGGGCATAATTTCAACAGCCCTCTAGAAAATATTGAAATATTAAAAGTAGAAAATAATTTTAAAAAAGTTGTGATTTAGGACTTGAAAATGGTTGAAACACTGAAAGGCCTCGTCCAGAGCATGACATTTATTAGTTTAGCAAATAGGCACGACGAAGTTGGATTTAAAAATTTTATCGTAAAGAGATAAGGTTTATAATGACAAAACATAATTTTTAAAAGTGTACAAATTACAGAATTTAATATTAAAAATAAATTAACTAAACAAATACATAAACTACAAATTTAATCATGTAAATTAACATTTATATTTAGTAGGCTACACACTAAAACAATCGAGTTACCTGTAATTCACTGAAGTATCATAGATAATCTCGAGTAAACTTAAATCCATTACTGTACTATAATTCAAATGCAGGAACGAAAAATTAAACTAACTGCCATTTAAGTAGTCCTCAATGCTTGTCTTTCCACTTAACTACATGTTTCTAAAATGGTTTCTCGTTTCACTAAGAGGTTTAGACACTTCATCACTACATTCAGATCGCGATTCAAAAAATAAAATTTACAGTTCCAAAGTTTTTTGGCTTCGTCCCTGTTTTTGTTACACCAATATTTTCAGCAACAATACTTCCGTCTTCGTCTGAATCACTGTTATCTATTTCTTCTTGAGCATTATTAAAAATGTTATTTAAGATTTTACTTTCTGTCGGTATACCCGAAGTTGCAAGGCCGTTATCCACATCTACATAGTCATCTAGGTCAATACAATTATCAAAATAGTCAATGATTGTGGCTTTGAACCACTGTCTAAAGGAATGTTATCTTCATTATCTTAGTCTTTATCCTAGTTGAGATGCCCTAAATTTTCTTTGTTAATGCATTTCTGTATCGTTAATGGGATTACTAAGTTCGACGAGTCATTCATAGGACAAATTGCTTC